>OY283141.1:60547771-61014345 GCA_958299785.1 Medicago lupulina | reverse complement strand
GATGTGCAAATATTTGGTCATTTGACCTATTTCACAATGAGAATTTCTCACAAGATATCAATTGGATAGGGAGTCAATCAAGTGACAAAATATGAGAAAGAAGAATACCACTTTTCAAAAACATTATGAAGAAAAATATGAGGAAAATAGAAACATAAAATAAACGGACCCAATTATCCCTTAAAATCAACCAAATGAAGATACCCAAAGAACTTTCACTGATAACCTTTCTTTCCTCATATTGTTGATTATGGAAGATAAGAATTAGATGCCATTTGTCCACCTTATAATCAAGAGTTTCAATAGTATGCGTATTCTGGCTTAGAATAATTCTTGGACTTTATACTTCTAGATTATATCAATATCACAATTATAGAAAAGAAATATTTTTAAATGAAATAATTGATAAATCTGCTTGAAGGATAGCACTGTATTAGGAATTTCTTTGAATACTTATATAATAATAACAAAGGAACCTTATTCTTCATTCAACAAGGGTGGATGAAAAATATGCTTAATAGAATTTGATTATTTTTTTCTAGGGTGGTCATTTAAAGATATAGACAATTACATGTTGTCGATTATAACACATTATGTTCCACTATATAAAGGAGACAAATTAGTCCAAGAAAGTCACCAAAGCTAGTAGAGTAAATTTACTAGCTTCTATCCTATTCTAATTTCTTTTTTTACTGCTCTAGTATTATTCGTGTATATACTATATAGCTTCTAGCTGTTTTGTTGCGGCTAGTGAGTGGTTAAAATTATATTTAGTATATAGAATTTGTTGGTCAAACCAAGCACAGGACAAAGAGAGGAAACTCTGCATCTGAAGGTAAAAGAATTCTAAAATTTTAACTAATAATTTTTTTGGTTTGCTAAAAATGTTCTGTTTCTTTTTAATTCTTCTATCTTAATATTATTTTATTTTTACTATGTTTTTTGTTTTAATTTTAATGATATATTATAGGAAGAGAAAAGAGGACATATGCTTATATTATAATATAACGGATTTTTGTTGGATATTGATGTAAAATTATTTTACGCCATCGATGAATCTCAATTATACGCAACTCAAACTATTTCTACCTATTTTATGTGATTTTTTGTAAAAAGAGATTTCTTATATAAATTAGTAAAAAGGCCCACCTTAAATTCTCACTTAAAGGACAAAGACTTTTCTCAAACTTTGATTTACATATCATTCTATCATGGACCAGCCCTTCTATAATTGTTTGTTTAATTGCTACCAAATATTAGTGTAGATGAAGTTTAAATATATACATGTATATCAATATTTTCTTGTAAATAAAATGTATATCAATATTGTGACATATCATTAATATTTTGCAATTATATGACGAATTTATTTATTATGCACTAACACGGTAAAAGACTCTATTGAAAGGATATTTAGAGACAAATTTAACGTCTATTTTTATTCAATAATTCAATGATAAATAATTAAGCTAATGTTGATAAGGTTTTGAAATACACCATTATTGATCAAGAAATTAGTGTGGTTATAGTTAAGAAGAAAAAGATGCTGTTAAACTATTTTAGTGTATATATGGGTACAGTTATGCAAATTCCCTGTTATGATCACAAACTTCAACACAACACAACACAAATGTTGGGGTATTTTAGGCATTTAAAAGGACGGTTCAATCTATCTATAACTCATAAACACCACACAACCCAACATGAACTATAGTGAAAAATCCAAATCCAATATTGTCTTTTTTGGTACAAATTGTCTTTTTAGTATGTACATCAATAAGTCATTAATATGTGGGGAAATAATTCAAAAAATTGAAACAAAAAAATAATGTAAAAGACCCAATTGAGGAGGTCATAAAGTTGCAAAAATAGTGGTGGCCGGTGATGACACACGGTTTGAGTCAAAGCTGCCGGTGTGTGTGAATAATGGCAACAGCCCACACACATAGTTACACGTATTTGCTGGGTTTTATGTTACCACCCCTTTCAGTTTTCATGTGTTCTATCAAATTTTAGGAATTAATCATTTATTAAGATCAACCCAACCTTATCTTATTAGGTATGGTTGGCAACATAAAACAAGATTACAATCAATAATGTTCTAATAGTTTTAGATAAACAACTTAACTAAAGACATTTGTTAAAGAAAAAGTATTAAAGACATGTTTGGATCAACGTTTATCTATTAATGTAAATACTTGTGAGACAAATTATAGATATGTTTATGACCTATTTTCAACTTATTTTCATAAGTTTTTTATGATAGTTTCTGAAAACAACTTATACATAAACGTTTATTACGATACATATTTATACTTTAAAAAAAGCCCCAAATTAAACTTGTTATTCAATTAAAGCATATGTGCTATTGGATAGATGTTTATTATATGAGAAATGTTAACTAGGGCTATATATCAACAATTTCTATGTTCAAGTAGAAAATATAGTCAAATTATTTTCATATAATAGTTGTTTCCATTAGTTATTTGTTTTTCTTAAAACTGTACCCAATGAAATTTAAACAACGTATGTTAAAATGGTCTAGTGATACACACCTTTTATAAACTATTACAAGAGTTTTATAATTTCTATGCGACTAACCAACACTCCATCTCATAAGTAGGAAATGATTCTTATTTTTCTTAAACAAAGCTTAAATAAGAATTCAATTATTTTTATTTTTACCTTCTTCTTGTTGAATCCCTGTAAAAAAAAAAATATTAAAAATGACGGTATTTGACTCATCACACCAAGTGTCAACAAAATCACTTTCTAAAGTCTTGATGTTAAAGTGGCATGTGGGTCAGTCCAAAATATTTTTCTTGCAAAAATTCTAACACAATTTTTCTTCCAACCAACCAACCTTATATATACCCCACACACCTCTTCATTTCAAACCACAACACAATCTCTCCCCAATAGTCTTTTCTCAACTTAAAACTTGGTTTGAAATTCTAAACCTCTTTGACTTCAAACAACACTTGTTTTCCCACTACTTTTTACAACTCTTCTAAGCTTGGAGGTATATACTTATATGTGCTTTGTTTGTGTTACAAATTTGATCAGTACATCAACTTGGATTACATAGACATTAGTTAGAGTATTGAGTCTTCATTTTGAAGCTTAACTCTAACTTGGTTTGGTTTTTGTTTGTCATAAAAAAGATGACAGTGGAAAAAGGTAGCAACATGAACCATCAACAACAGCCATTTGAAGTATCCATTGACACTGCTGGTTCCAAGTGCTTTGATGATGATGGCCGTTTAAAACGAACTGGTAATTCATTCATCTCCTATATGCTTTCTCTTTCACTTTTAAAACAGAGGGTATCTGAGGCAGGGCGAAGAGGGCAACCGTCTTAGGCTCCCAAAAAATAAGTACGAAATTTAGGCTCCACAGCTAAAACATGCAGTAAAAAGGTGAAAACTACTAACATATTCTCTCTTCTCTTGTGTGTGACAAAAACAGGAAATGAATGGACAGCAAGTTCACACATAATCACTGCTGTGATTGGTTCAGGAGTGTTGTCTTTGGCATGGGCTATAGCACAACTTGGATGGATTGCTGGACCGGCAATGATGCTTCTTTTCTCGTTTGTTACTTACTACACCTCCACTCTTCTCTCTGTTTGTTATCGTACTGGTGATCAACTCAATGGAAAAAGAAACTACACTTACACTGATGCTGTTAGAGCATACCTTGGTGGCTTTAAGGTCAAAATTTGTGCAGTTGTTCAATATGCTAATCTTGTTGGTGTTGCTATTGGATACACTATAGCAGCTTCCATAAGCATGATGTGAGTTTTAAGTGACAAAGTTGAATTGAAATTTTAAAGATTTGTTATTATTAAATTGTGCTAATTAGTGTTTTTTGTTGACTTTAATCAATAGGGCAATTAAAAGGTCTAACTGTTTCCACAGCAGTGGTGGAAAAAATCCTTGCCACATGAATGGAAATATTTACATGATTTCATTTGGTATTGTGGAAATCTTTTTCTCCCAAATTCCTGACTTTGATCAGTTATGGTGGCTCTCTGCTCTAGCTGCTGTTATGTCGTTCACATACTCGACTATTGGCCTAGGTCTTGGTATCGGTAAAGTTATAGGTATGAATGATTCTATTCAGAGGTGTAACGACTCGATTTGATTTAATTTTTATGACATGAAAAAAAAGACCAATTAAAAATAACTAGTTTTGTTTGGTTTTTCGATGCTTTCTCACAAAAGTAGAACCAAACTAAACCGATAAAGATCATGTTCGTTTAGTTCGGTTAAATTTGGTTAATATTTTAAAAAATAGTACATAAAGAATTGCACTTGAGTTTTGTGCATTAACAGTCCTTTGTTAAACTACTTGTGCTGATTTTGATTTGATGTGGACATGTTACAGAAAACAAGGGCTTTAAAGGAAGCTTAACTGGGATAACCGTTGGCACCGTGACGGAAACACAAAAAGTTTGGAGGAGCTTCCAAGCTCTTGGTAACATAGCCTTTGCCTACTCCTACTCAATGATCCTTATAGAAATTCAGGTAACAGATCATTATTTTTAAATAAAATTTATGAAAATCATGATGACATGAAAATTTGAATTGTCTTAAATTAAAGTCTCAATCTCAAATGGTTATGTTATTATGAAACAGGACACAATCAAATCTCCTCCATCAGAGTCCAAAACAATGAAGAAGGCTACCTTAATCAGTGTTATAGTCACAACCATTTTCTATATGATGTGTGGTTGTTTCGGATACGCAGCTTTCGGAGACTCAAGTCCTGGAAACCTTTTAACCGGTTTCGGTTTCTATAATCCTTTTTGGCTCCTCGATATAGCCAATGCCGCAATTGTTATCCACCTTGTTGGCGCTTTTCAAGTTTACGTCCAACCCTTATTCTCAGTAGTTGAGAAAACCGCAGCTGAAAGATTCCCGGATAGTGATTTCGTCAACAAAGACATTGAAATTCCGATCCCTTGCATCGTCTCTCCTTTAAAAATCAACCTCTTTAGATTGGTATGGAGGTCAACTTTTGTGATCATAACAACTGTAATATCAATGCTTCTACCATTCTTCAATGACATTGTTGGACTTATTGGAGCTATAGGATTTTGGCCTCTAACTGTGTATTTTCCGGTTGAAATGTACATTGTTCAAAAGCAAATACCAAAGTGGAGTACAAAATGGATTTGTCTACACATGCTTAGTGCTGCTTGTCTTGTGATTTCTTTAGCTGCTGCAGCTGGTTCTGTCGCTGGTGTTATTGCTGATCTTGGAGTTTACAAGCCATTCCATGCTATGTATTAATTATGTAACATTACTACTTAGTTTTCACCATCATCAAGGATTTAAGTAGCATTACAAAAAGAAGTTTCAATTCTTGCTCATTTGAAACCTCTAGGATGATGTTCCTGTTTTATTGCATAGTGGCCTTGTAATTTTTTTTCATTGTGCATGCTTACTTTGTAACTTGCTATGTACTCCAATTTCCAATGAGAAATGGAAGAAATGACACAAAAGCTTACAGATATTCAAATCTTTCTTTAGGGATGAAATTGGGTAAAATCATCATAACAAGGTGTATATGATCATTTGATCTCAGTCAGCCAACATAAATGGTATAATCTAAATTCAATTGGTATGTGACTAAATGGATTTAATTGAGCAAGACATTTATATTTCATAAGGAAACTATAACTACTGTACAATAATTTACCTTTAAAAGGATTCCAAGTAGTCAATTAGTCTCACAATCCTTGAATGGAGGGACACGAGAATATTTCCTCCCATTTCTTTTTACAATACAAGACTTTGCTATTCAAATTCAAAAGAGAATATCATTCTCGAGCCAAATTGCAACATTCCAATACAATTTTTTTTAGATTTTATACATGACACAAAATTTTATTCATAATAATATAATTTGATCAATACCTACTATGGTTGGCCTAGTGCTATTGACTTGGGATTTTAGAGTGTGCTTCTCTCCAAGATCTTAGGTTCGATTTTCTCTTGTGCCAATTTAGATGGACTAATTTAATTTCTTAAAAAATATATATATAACTTGATTGATAGTTATTTATTAAAACACGCCTATATTTAAATTCAAAATATGAATAAATCATTCACACCACCGTGCGTAGGCTTGGGTATTTTACTAGTAGATCATAAAAAAAGAAAAATGATAGTGGCTCATTATATCAATGCAACTTAATTAACAAAAAAAGAATTTTCAAGGACGCATAAATCCATTATTTTTTTATTTTTATGCATGTCCCTCTCACTCTCTAATCCGGTAAAAAAAAAAATTGGTACAAAAGAGGGTCAAAGGCCTAAGAGAAAATTAAACAACTAATTGAACACGTCTAGGAAAATAAGTCCCAGAAATATCATCAAAAAGAAAATTATGGAGCTCATTAGGTGGATACTCCAATCTAGTAACAACAAAAGAGTCTAGAGAACATAGTTTTAAAACTCGGCTCGATCATCGACTCGGTAGGGGTACTGGGTCACTGGGTCAATGGTCGAACCATTGGGTCATTGGTCGAACTGCATGAATGAATCGGAACCACTCGGATGACTCGGTTAGATAACTCGGTCTGGAGATTAAATTTATATAGTTATTTAACCAAATTAACTTGGATTGAATCAGTGACTCGGTCACTTTTAAAACTAAAATAATGTCACCTAAAATTAAAGAAAAACTATCCAACAATAATAATTTCATAGGCTAATTGCTCAAATTCAAAACATAGTCATAACTCAAAATACAACTTAGTAGTAAAAATCCAAATAGATCCAAAAAAAAGTATAATTCCAACATAAATTCAAATAAGAGATTGCACCAGTTATAAAAATCCAAAAAGATCTTAAGAAAGTATAATTCCAACACAAGTATTATCATCAATAACATTTCTACCCTTTTCTGACCTTTCTAATTTCAGTTTTTTCTTTTTTTTTTAATTGCCAAATCCAAAACGACGTCGTTTTAGTTGAGTAAAAAAAAAAGAACCGATCTGACCTGCAACTCGGCCGAGTCACCAGTTTTTATCGGTTTTGACCGAGTTAACTGCATGGCCGATCCAAATGTTAGCTCGAACCATCTTACCCACCGGTTCACAGTCCAACCGGTCCGACCAGCCGGTCCGAGCCGAGTTTCAAAACTATGCTAGAGAAAGGTTAAAAGTTGTCAGTCAATCAGCACAACAATTACCCTCCCTCCAAGTATGACGAAACTGGACATGCCAATCTAAAGCTAAAAGGTTACGAATACGCCGCACCAATGTGAAAATGACTCCACTAAACTTACAATTACCAGTAACCATATCAATAAGAGTTTTAGAGTCGCTTTTCACAATCTGGTATTTAGTTTGCAATTTGTATTTAATATAAGATGTTTAAAATTACGGTAACACTCCTATTTTAGGCGGCACAAAATTGTTAAGAGGCTTAAAAAAATTTGTTAAGAGGTTTAAAAAAGTTTTTTTATAGATATTCGATTCTGGTTAGACTACATTGTTTCTTGCAACGGAAGTTCACCCAATATAATAGACAATATAGGTTTTTTTTTACCGAAAAACTAAATAATTTGTAACTCAATAATCAAACATAACCATTTGTAAGTGCACTCAAGTGACAAATGTTAAAATTATTAAGTTGAATATCTATGATAACCCATGCTCGAATCCAAATCTTCCATTTATGTATGTGAATTTTAAGTAATATTTTTGTTTAGCCCTTTGTATGCCCTACTTCTTTTTTAGAACCGACTCTAGACTCCATGTTTCTAGCCCCAACGTATATTGACTCTAGGCCTTAATATGAAAACAATTTAGAAAAAATCATCGATATAATAATTTAAAGAAGAATTAGAAGTTAGAAATAAATCATCTTTAAAAATTTTAAAAATATTAAATATTTATAGAAATGTCTATAAAAAGGCAAAGTTTATATATATATATATATATATATATATATATATATATATATATATATATATATATATATATATATATATATATTATTTTTGGCTTCTTCGGAAAAACAAAAAGAGTTTGCAACCTGAAAGTGGTTAGAGATTTCTAGGGTTTGAGTCTCTTAAATTTGCATGTCCAAAACAATCACGCATCATAAAGACCATTGACTTTAACGTCGCTGATCAAAGGTAGTCTTCTTCGTTATTTTTAACTCTGATAAAGGGGATTTGATTATGTCATGTTTCATAAAAACATAAAACCACCATTTGAGTTTGAGGCATCCATTTAAGACAATTTAAATGTTCATGTCAACATGAGTTTCACAAATATTGTAAAAGCCAAACAAAACTGATTATTTTTAATTGGATCTATTTTTTTTCTTGTCATAAAATCTCACCCAAATCGTCTAATTACTCTAACTTTTTTTTAATCATTTTAAATTTAACTTCAAATTTATTTCACATAGCATTTTATAATTAATAAACAACACCGAAATTTTGACCTCTCAAAAAACAAACACACCAAAATTTTGTCTTTTAATCAATGTTTTAAAAATTGAATTAGACAATGAGATAACATACTTTTTTTACCATAGTTCAACTGACCTAAACCACTCAAACCAGAACAAAACCCTAACAAACTACCAAATTAATCGAAGCTGGTAAAAAATTCAACAGGTTGAATCGTCCAATTCAAGTTTTTAAATGGTCATGTTAACTTGTCCCCTTAGGGCATATGTTAAGCAACCCAAAAGTAGAAATTGTTTCTTAAATTTTGTGCATTGAATTAGTTAAAAGTCAAAAAGTTAAATTCAAATGTATAATTACAACAAAACATTTCCACTTTTACTTCTTAACTTGTGCCCCGAGGCCATTTTTAAAACACTGCTTTTAGTGAATCCTTCCCAAAAAATTTATAGGTAATAATGACTTATTTATTACATGAATGTTATAGAATTGTTCATACATATAACTTTACGAATACCAAGACCAACGCCAATAGTATTGTATGCAAAAAGGCATAACAACAACTAGAGCAATGAGCTAACATTATTGATCAAAGTCAGGAATTTGAGAGGAAAATATCTCCACAATACCAAATCAAATCATGTAAACAATTCCATTCATATGGCATGGAAACATTTAGACCTTTTGATTGCCCTATTAATTAAAGTAGAAAAAATTAACATAAACAAATCTTTAAATTATACTTTGTCACTTCTAATTAAGCAAAAAATTAAAACTCACATCCTCTCAAAAACAAAAACAAATAAAACTCACATTCCTTCAAAAAAAATAAAACTCACGTTATTCTTATGAAAGTTGTTATAGTGTATTCACTCTAACACCAAAAAGATTAGCAAATTGAAGAAGAAATCCACAAATCTTGACCTTAAAACCACATAGATATTCTCTTACAACATTGATGTAAGTTAAGTTTATTTTGTCATTAAGTAAGGTAAGTCCTACGATCTTTGGTGTCATTAATCAACTAAAATAATGATGTCTCATTTTATTAGATTTTTGTTTGTGCACAATAGCGAAGCTAGAACAAAAAACTTGGGGTGACATAGTATATATATAAAATTTATTTTGTAAATTTACAACAAAAAAAAAAGTTTTTTTTCTTTCTAAAATGCAAATTCATTAATGTATAACAACATCAGTTGGAATGCATGCATACAATCGGTCAAAACAAAACAAATAAGACACCTCATAGTAAACAACACAAGATAACACAATTAACTATTTTTCTCAAAATTGATCAAGTCTTAATCTCAATAAACAACTAAATTTATTCATTCTTGTTGATATGAAATGACTTAAAAATTAAACAATTTAAATCATACTATGAAACTTGTCATTACAACATTTAATGTTGTTAATTTATTCACAACTTTTCATTCATGTATTTTTTTTTCTTTCTTTACATAAAGAAACGGGGTATCATTTCTTGTATTATATATATATATATATATATATATATATATATATATATATATATATATATATATATATATATATATATTGGAAAGATTTTCGAGCCACGTTGTGAAATCCTTAAAGACTAACCGATCTTACAGTAGTAACTTTAGTTGGAAAAGAGGTGAAAAACTTCCTTAAAGCTTTGATTGGGGAAATGATAAGAGACAAATATTGCCTCTCGTGACAAATCAAGGCCGATGTTGTAGGTTTTGCTATGTTATCAATTATATTATTCAATTCATTGTTATTTCAATTAAATAATATTTATAAGCGCACTTTTGGACCCTATCTTTTCAAAAGTTGCGGTTATGGACCCCTAACTAATTTAAATACAAAACAGACCCTTATGTTTTGATTCTTTTGCTGTTTTGGACCCTACCTCATTGTTGACTTGGTCGTTGCTGATGTGGCACCCATTAGTGAGCATCCATTGTGTATTTCAAAAAGAACCGATAGAAAAAAATAGTTGATGAAATATATTGATAAACACAAGTGTTATGACACCTAAGATCTTATTATACCATGAAGTTTTGAGCTTGTTGGAATAAAATATATTGATTGAAGTTGATGTTTGTTTAGTTCTTGACTCAATTTATTCGCTATAAAATACATCAATAAAAAATACTTTTATCTTATATTTGACGATTTATTTTCTTTTATAGTCTGTATTAGAGTATTGTAAGATGTAGTTAAGTATTTGTTTTGGAGAGTGTGAACGTACGAAAAGTCATGAGTATTTAAATAAGAGTCTTTGTATCGTTAAAAATTATGATATTATTTTCACGTTATAAATTCTCATGTGATGATTTTATTCCATAATGTTTCGATGTTATTTTTTCAAGAAAACACGGTTTTTTGTGTCTTCGGCATACTTGTGGACAGACACAATTTTTTTTTTCTTTTCATTTGAATGTATACATTTTTTAATACTGTTGGTTGGGAAAAATATATTTTTCTATACTTTCTGTACGAAATCCAATAACCACCTTAACTTTTGTGAGCTGAGTTTCTTATTATGTGACTTAACTTTTTATTAAATAATTGGTGAATGTGGAAGATTCCTAGAAGCTAGTTATTGATTGATTATGAAATGGAAAAATGTTACTAAAAATAGAAGTGCTTGGGGTAGGGGGGCCACTAGACAAATATAAACCATTGAAAGTGTAAAATGAAAATCACGTTGATGTTAGTTAGACCATCCAAAGCACACCACTGAACCATACTTCAAATACTATATGTATTGATAACTCATTGAGCCATGTGCTCCATCAACTCATATTTGCAAGGAAATTTTATGTTATGTTACTTAAAGCCAATAACTCTTGATAATGACCCTCTCCTATCACAAAATTATTTGGACGACTTATAAAAAGGAGTATGATGGTCTCATGTAGAAATATCAGATCATGCTTGTTGTAGATATCTATAGTATTTGAAATATGGTTCATTCAACTAATAATTTAAAGTTGATGGAGTATTAGTCTTTTTTCTTTGTTAGAAAAGCACCTATGACATCCCCGTGAACTTAGATCAATTGACAGAGATATTATTTTAATTGTGTGAGCTCTAGCCACTAAGCTACTTGTATGTCAATTTCAAAGTTCAACGTTTGTTAACTATTTTGTAATCAATAACACCCTCGGTCCATTCATTGCATAGATAAATTGCTGCAAGCAAAAGCGAACTATCAAGGATTTTAATAGTCAAAGGACTAATAATGTTAACAAAAACACCAAAATATATTGATTTATTTAGTTATTGCAAATGACTTATAAGAACCAATCCCAAAAAAAAAAATATGACTTAGAAGGCAATTGGGAAGAAACAAAAGAACTATCAACCGAAGTTCAATCTGACAGAAGGGGTTAGACTCTCACAACGTGACAAACTAAAATTTAAATCTCGGCTGAAAGAGATAGTCATGTCAGACACGCCTCAAATAAGATTACCACAATTAAAGAGAACATGTATAAAAAAAAATGAAGAACTTGTGTGAAATTCATCTAGACTAAAAAGTCGTTGATGTCCAAAATAACCTAACTTATGCAAGCTAGGAACTAATAATCTTGTTTAGGTGTGCGGGAAGAGATTCCTTTACTAAAAAGTGGTAGTTTGCCAATGAGTATAGTGGTAGCTTGGAAATGGAGGGCCTTCACCATACATACTTAATTAGGGTCAAAATGTGATGAATGCTTGTGGTTTAGTGCATAATAATAATGATAGAAAGTTTCTGAGACCACTATCTTTGAATTTTGACTATAAGCAAGTGCAAGGAAGCATTATACCTAAGTTTAAAGTATTGTTCTTTTTGTGCATGTTTTGTAATGATAAAATAATTATATAACTTGTAATGGAGGATCAAAGGAAGATTCCAAAAAGCAAGGGAAAGAAGGATTCTTAGTTTGAAACACACAAGATTCCATTTCCACTACAAATCATGTCATGATTTACAACAAAGACAAGTTGGAGTTTTTTCTTTCACCCATTTTCACAAATTGTATATTAATTTTGTGTAGGTTTGAATTGATTAGTCAATCATTGCATATTGTTGCCGTTAGGATCATCTCTCTTCTTCATACAAGAAATGGAAATTGAAAAGTGAAAAAAGATATTTGGTTACTTGTTCAAACCCTAATAATAAATGTGAGTTAGGGTCAAAAGTATATGCATATGGTTCCAACTTCCAAACATTCACCAATCTTGTATCCAAAATAACTTGCCAAACCCCCTAGCTGGGGAAGGGAAAGGGAAGGATAATTAAATTTAGACAGTCCATACTCAATAGTACAAGAGGTGATCAAGCTTTCTTGCCTTGTACCAGTAATCAATGTCAAATTTTCCACAACTTTGTCATCTATCATAATTTCTATCATAAGCTTACATCACATCAGCAACAAGTAAACAAAATTGTCATCTTAGCATCTCAGGTAGCACAATTGATAAAAATAAGCTAACAAATTAAAAGAATTGTGTATTTTTAAGAAGAATCTAATTTGTATGCACCGACAATGTAAAATGATTGTACACATACATTTAATTGTATTTCACCATATAAATATTTGTATAGACACTTTAAAAAATATATTACATCTCTAAGTAATAAAATTTGATTGGATATCAATGTAAAAAAAAAAAAAATAAACTATCAATAAATACAAAGTAAACTCTTCTAGAAAACCCATTAGGGATTCAACATTGGTGCGAAGTATGGAACTAACTCTTCACCTTTCTGGCATTATAGGAAGATCACCATGTTCTGTTTGCGTGAAACAGTATATGAATCTCTACGCTACTCATACAATTGAACTATAGTTTAGGTGAGTTGAGTCTCAGGAGATAACCAAGGTAGACCAGTCACATTCAAAATCATATTCTTGTATGATATGAGCCGAATCCTTACCATTTAAACCATGTTACATCGGCTTCAGAAGCGTTTCTCGCACCTTAATATTTTCAAGCTTGCATATGGACCCTCTCCTACATCATTCAGGGTAGTCACCCATCCCACTGCTTTCGCTATTTCTTCAAGTTCACCAACAACGTGTACAGCATCACGTATATATACATTACCACCTGGTCTTAGCATCCGATCCATCTCGAGCATGATGGTTGAAATATTACACTTTTTCCTGAAAATTAAATTATAATAATTTGTCAAACACAGAATTTCATGTGACTATAGAGAAATATAAAGCTTGTAAGTTAGAATTATGATTAACCTCTTTTTTTCAACAGAGAAGAGACCTGCTGCATGCAGCAGATCATATGTTCTTGGGTATGTATCAAATGGCTCACACCTGTCGAGGTAAAAAAAAAATCAACATTGCGCAATAAATACACTGTTTCTAGTTATTTAGAGGAAACAAAAAAAAAAAAAAAAAATTTACCATCTATTTTCTGAAGGAAAATAGATAAACTGCCACCTAGAACTAGTTAATCTCTTTCAATTACTTAAGTTTATGTTCATACACCAATATATTAGTCATATAAACTTGATAAATTGAAAATCAATCATGAAGAATCGTAAAGCACATATGAATATATGATATATATTTGCTGATAACAGTCGGTGTTGTCAATGGCAGACCATGGCAGAGAGCCAAAATCCCACCATACTGGCTGCTATGTGGCACTGTCATATTGGATTATGGCAGAAAATCCCACCATATTGGCCGAAACTGACCGTTGCGGAGAGGCCGAAACCCGCCACCGATATCTGCCATGGTGCCACTATGGTCGAGATTTAACAACACTGATAACAGTTAGAGTATGGTATCAATCCCAGAACCTGTTCATTATTAATTTATTACAAAGCTTAAAATGATATAAATGAGCAGTAAATACAATAATCCAGAATATTGCAGCACTTGACCATTGCTCATACACCAGAAACAAATAAGACCCTTCAAATTTCACATTCCAATATGATAGCTAAGATAATTGTACTTTTTTGATGAAAAATTACCAATCAAATCTGATAAAAACAAATGGCATAAAACATGAACAAATTTATCTTACCAGTCATGCATAACACCTATTAACCCTCGATCATATAGAACAGGCAAGGTATTGAATCCAGTAACAGGAACAACATTCATAACCCAACAGTCAATCTGGAGATCATGCATTGCAGCAGCAAACCTGCCATTGTCAAAAAGGGAAGTTACATCATAATACACACAGAAAACTACAAGGTTAGACAATCACTCATTTTTTTGGGGGCTAACGGTCCTGTTCCTAGGGAAAGGGGGATTTCATCATCCGGAGTTCGGCCAGGATGTAAATAAAGTTTAGCCAATGATTGTTCCAAAATCATTTTGCATCTGGTAACAGACAATGGAATCAAAAATAAAAACCAAATCAAGAAAAAGCACACTACCATACCCTCCAAATCCTGCTCTCATGTCCATTACATTTCTTAAGTTGAACCCCCTCCAACCGAAAGCGTGCACATAACTATCTATTATTTCCTTCCAATATTTTGATTCAGCCCTAACGAGCTCCTGCCTGGATATAGAAGCATCCATTTTGATGCTTTGAAGCCTGTCTGGTGGTTGATGGAGGCGTGAAGGCCAGTTAGTAACATTCACTCCATATCCATTATCAGGTAATTGAGTTATGCATGCCTTTAGACCAACATACCTGCAAAACGTTTCATAGTTATTAGAAATTTCATATTTGTTTAATTGACATAATTCTAAACATAAAAGGCTTGTTAGGTGAATTGCTCAAGATGTGAATAGCATTGCATAAAATTGGAAAGACAAACTCAAACGAAAGAATAGTGATGCACTAGTGATGAAATGCAAGCCTCTATAGGCAATACACAAAAGTGTGATTGACAAGCCAAACTACTATATTATGCTTCCGTATAAAAGACCAAAATCACAACAACATTTTAACTAAAACTTTTAAGGAAAAATAATATTTGGTATTGGGACAACAATCAAACTTTAACATCTTTGACTCTTAGTCATTGTCTTCACCACAAATGAAATATAAGTAATGTAGGTGAATTTTACATTTATAAGGGGTCATACCAAACATCATCTGGATCATCATTGGACTCACATAATGGAGGATGCACAGCAATGTCACGACTAAGGTAGCAGCTATTATTCATAGGTTTCCTCCATATAGCAATATAACCTTCTTTCCGTACAAGTTCCCAACACATGCGAGCTGTTAGGTTCTCCATTTCTGTTAATAAATGCAAAAATCATGCTCAGAGCTGATATCTCACTAAATCACTATATCAAGATTTAAGTGATTTGATACGAAAAATAAATGGTGAGCTACCTTTCCATTGTTCTTGAAGACCCTCTTCATGTTTGTATACAGGCTGTGCTGCCCATACAAAGTAGCGACCGGCCCTCAGAAGCCTGTTGGCCTCGAGAAGCAAAATTCCATCTTCATCAAAGCCATATGAAAACAGGATATCATTACAAAGAGCTATAATCTTGAAACATAATTATGATTGCAATTTTATCCATGTTTTCTTAAACTCTTCGTGTTAAGATATAGAAAAATCTAAAATGATGTTGTCATCTCATATAAATAACAAACTGATTAATCATTATACTAGGCCATCAAGAATGGATTCACGAAATAACAATCTATTGAAAAGATGTCGACAAAGCCAATTGAAATAAGTGATAAAAAGTTTAAATAGAGAGGGGAAGTACCGTCGCGAGTCCAATTAATTCTGCATCTTGAACAATGGATGAGGTCAAATGCCTGGCTTGGGAACAACAAACGATGTGTAGCAAATACTGCGACTAGGGCAGGCACACCACGCTCAAGGGCAAACTGAATCTGGTTCTCGTGAACATCTTTTGGTGCTATTGAGAGAGTGGTCACATTACGTTGCATCAAAAATGCACCAAAACTCGCTACTCCACAGCCAATGTCTAAAGCAACTCTTGTGTTGTAACCAAATGCAATGTCAGGAACCATCTACACATTCAAATTCAGAAAACACCTCAGAATTTGGATAAGCTCTAACTCAATCTTAACAGCTAGCTCAATGGATGGAGATTGCTCTCTCCATCTCAGAACAAGGACAGGACATTCAGAGTGTAGACAAATTTGATGCTAGATCTTAACAAAAACGAATAAGAGACTAACCTTGGAAATCTGATCTAGGTATTTATCTGCGCCATGTATAAACTGTGTTCCACCTCCTGGAAAAACAAATTTATCCTTCTTTCTTGATATCCAATTCTGGCCACCTTTGTCCTCAACCAGACGTGTATGGGGTACATTACTGAACCAAATCTGTCATTGTACATAAGTTAGCGAACTCTTTCTTCCCAGTCCGAAGTCTGAACCAATTGAAAAGTGACACATTCAGCAATTTTAATTTGAAAATGCTTACACTAATCTAAATTTTATTAGTTTGTTAAAATCAAAATGCAGCAAGTTCCCTATGCCATCAGATTCTGCACCTATCACACTTCTTACCTTTTGCATTCCCTCTCCTACTTTCACAGCATAAAACCTATCGCATTTCATACCTTTTCTATTCCCTTTCTTCCTAAAAAGAGCTAGCTACTCTAGCATTGGTCCCCAACTAAACACAATAACTACCACATCCAAAACAAATAATAAGATTTAATCACAACACAGTCAATTCAATCCCTAAACTAACAAATTTCAAAATGATATCTAAATTTGGAATGTGTAGCTTCTACAAAATCACAACTCTGACAAAAAACAAACACGCATAATTGACCGATCCAAAAGAACCAATTCGATCAAAGATTCTCAAATTGAGAAACTTCGAACTAAATTGTCGCGGCCCTCTACAATTTCAGAGACTAAATTGAGGATTCACTCAAAACAAAAAACAAACATTCTCATCCTTATAGAATGAAACAAAACATACAAATTCAAAAAACCCGAAAAGTAGTAGTACCTCACCTCATCTCTACTCTTGGGCCAAAGAATGGGCTTCCTATAACCCTTAGGCCTAGGAACAACACAATTCAAACCCTTGTCTTGTTTCGGACAATGGCGTTCATATTTCTCCCCTCTTTCACTTCCACTAAACTTCGCAATCTCTTCAAAATTATCCAAACAAGGTATATAATCCACCATTCTCACATCATTACAAATCTTATACTTCTTCACTTTCTTCACCTCCTCCTCCACCACAAAATCCGAATCATTATTGTTGTTGGTAATGTTGTTCAAGTTCCAATTTAACAATGACTCATCGTCATCGTTGTTGCTGACTGTGAAATTGTCTGTCATAAAGCCATTTTCGTCTATAAGACCAATTCTTTCTTGTGGGGGTAACGGTGGTATAATGAAGGGTTTTGGAGTTCGTTGAGGAGGAGGAGGAGGAGGAGGAGAAAGTGGAAGAGGAGGAGGAGGTGGTGGTGATGGTTGTTGTTGTTGTTGACCCTCAGGAGAGAAGAAGGTGAGGGAAGAGATGGTGGTAGAAGATGAATAACGAGTGAAGAGGAAGATGAAAAAGGTTAGAGAGAAGATTGTGAGGGTGATGATTTTGACAGAAGAAGGTGTTTTCAGAATATCCAAAGACTTCATCATCGATAACATGGAGAGAGAGATGAAAATGGATCTTGATGTTTTTTTTTTACAAGTGACGACGTTAAATTACGAGAAAATTAATGATAAGAGAATGATGTGTGTGTGAAGCATGGAGTGTGTGGTGTAAGCACGTGAAAGTGACAAATAGGATTGGGAACATGTATCTGTGAAAACTGAAACCTAGTTTTTACTGTTTTTGGTAATTCCTAAATTCTTGTTTCTAATGATAAGATAAAACAAAAGGTAAATTGTTGTTATTGTTGTACTTTCCTGCTGTGTTTGGTATATTGACATGTTTATTTTGTGTTCACTGCGTTTTTGTTTTGGCTCGATGTGTGTTTGTTTGTACCTTTGTTTTGTTGTTTTGTATGGTAGCAAAAAAAGTTAGAGTGGGGAAGAGAGGACTTCGGTTATGTGGATTTATTGATTTTTTTTTAAGGATGGATTTATTGAAATTTTAGAAGTTAATTAGGTTTACCACAAAAAAATCGCTGAAGATTTGAATTCAAAGTAGTTATAGCATGTGAAAGAAGAGGGTAAAGATGATGGGAAATGTCAATTGAGAAAATCAATGGTTATTATCGTAAGAAACTCATGAATTGTTAAGAAGTACTTATAATATCTATATTTTATTTGTTAATTAACGGTTGGTATTATCCACTTTAGAGGAGCCGAATACAAGATGATCAGGGACTGGTGAGATTGGTCGGACATGTTGAACTTTGAATAACACTTTGTTGCATAGGTGAAGTTAGATGAATCTTTACGAAGGACAAATATAAAGAATCAAATTATATTTCAAATTTCTACTCTTTTTTAATTGTAACAATATCTTTTTCAATGTAAATAAATAAACTATTTGCATAAGAAAACATATCATCCATTTTATTTGAATTTTTCTTTGAGTTGATTTCGCATAATGTGTCCAACTTAAACCAACTTAAGAACAACAATTGAGTGATAGCATTGAAGATGCTCTCAAGACCCACTTAAAAATGAGTTAAAAACACAGATAGTTCCATCGTTGGAGTTGCTCTAATGTTTGTCCAATTAAATTTGACTCAGAAAATTGAATATATTAAACCCATTTTACATATCACTCATACTTTTTCAGTTTAATTTCATATTAAACTTCCTCATTTTATCCAAATAAATACTTCCAAAAAAATATTTTAAGCAATAAGTTTGACAAAAAAAATTAAGAACCTGTCTGGTATGACAAAACATTCTCTCTTTATTTTATGTTTTCGCTTCTAATTACAAATTATCACCTTACTTTCACTTTGTTTCTTGTTTTGAAAGATCTAAATAGAATCAATAAATAAAAAATTCACTGTTTTCTCTGTAGAAATCTTTAAAAACTGTAAACAGCAGAAAATAAAAATACAACTTGTCTCCAAACAAACAAACTATAACTAATTCTTAATCTATCTGTCATTGTCAAAAGAACGTAGGAGTACCATATTTATCACATTAACATAACCATCATTCCACATATACATTCCAACGAGTTATGAACATTTCACCATAAAAATCGGGACAGTAACAAAATTTTCATAATACACAGCAATACAGAGCATAGATAACTTTATCCACTGCTGTATACCTTCATGAGCTTTCATTCTTATCACCTACGGTATAACGATTTAGAATTTCACTCAATCCTGATGAGTGAAGTTGCTTTCTCTTCTTTATTAGACGTGATGCGGTTTTCCTATCATCCTGTGCTTCTTCATAATCAGGCTGCACAGCCACAAAGTAGTTGTATAAATTTTTTAAATAATTTATAAATTTTTGTAACTTATATGATTTTTAGGACATTAAAACCGACTGCGAAGCTTCATGAAGACTGACCTTGAGAGCTAAAGCTCTGTCAAAGCTTTCAATAGCATTATCTGGCTCGCCATAATTCAGCTGCGCTCTGCCAAGTGTGACCCAAGCCTGCAAGGATTAATATTGAATTAAATGCTTGCACTGGGAGACTTCAAAATGAACTATAACTGCTCTAGTGCTATTTGGTATGAACAATGGTAAATGAACTATTAGATGTTATGCTAGTTTAGACTACTCCCTACAAATAAACTAAGTTTGCAAAGCACTCCCTCCGTGCCACAATAATTGGCACAGTTGTCTATTTCACGAAAATTAAGAAAAGAGTATAATAAAGGAAAGAGAATGGTAATTTTACCAAATTAAGCTTTTAATGTATTGGTGTACTCGCTAGGACTGTAAATGAAAAGTGGAAAATATTGACTTAAGAGTGAGTGATGTACATGGTATTAATTAGTAAATGAATTACATTGAAAATTGAAAGTGAAGTTCGACAATTATTTTGTAAATTTGACAATTATTATGGGACGGAGAGAGTATTTAATATCAAAATATAAGCATCGTGAATTTATACCAAATGCATATCAAAATATACAGATATGATGCGGAAACCCAATTATATGCAAGGAATCACAAACACATATAGTCAACATTTCTCTATGAAGTTTAAGAACTTAAGAATTATCATCAAATGACACTCATCCATGACTAAGCTATAATTTTATAATTAATAAAACTAATTAAAAAATGGAGTACAAAGATTATATGCTAAAACTAACGTGTTCGCATATAATTTTGTCACAAATATCATCAATATGGACAATGGAGGTAATGAAAAAAATCATGCTAATAAATTTTACGAAGGGTATGCAAATAACAGAATGCCGTACCTCAGCCCACGATGGTTTCAATTCAGTAGCTCCTGCCATGAAGAGACCGTCAATTATCATCTACCAAGTAAAAACTACTAAATTGAAATTCTATAACAAACATCAGAAGTCAAACCCCAAACAAATAAAATCCAATATTGGCACAAAACAAATATACTACATTGCGAGAATTAAGTTCATCACAACTGAATATATAGTTCATAATTCATATAGGAAAGACTAGCTTCTTAAATTTGTTACTAAAAAGACAACTTCAGTAGATCAAATTACGCCTCAAGAAACAGTTCATTTGTTATCATTAGTTTATTAATTTCAATTTTTAGCATTTCATGTAGTCCACATTAAAATTTAAATAAAGTTAAGAAGAATATAATAGCAGCGCGGACGCACGACTTGCAGCCTTTAAAGCATTCCAAGCATCTCCAATTTCTAGTAAAACTTGGGCCTTTTGTTCATGCAAAGCTGGAACATCAGGTGCTAAAGTAAGAGCAGCTTCCCATTTACCCAGTGCTTCCCTATACTTCCCCTCCTGCAACAAAGATGGTGGTATAACTATGAAGCATAGACACCGACACATCATCTGACATGACATGGGAAACACACTATTCTAAAACTTGTAGGACATGAACATGACATATATAATTGAAAACTTTGGGAAAAACATTCATAATATTAATGATATATGTCAAATTGAAATGAAGAAGTTGGGGGGTATGAAAATGAAAAATGACAAAAACACCTGCCCCTGCTTTTTCTTTTTAGAATTAAAGTGCTCTTAAAAGATTAAAACAGGCCCATTTTCTAATTTATTTTCTTCCTGTTAAATGTTGTGGCATGCCATGTCAGAGCTAATAATACAAATTTATATCAGAAACATAAGGAAGTGTGTGTTGGACAAGAATCATCAGTGCATGTTATGTCTATCTGATACACATCAGGCAGGCACGTACCAATTTCATGACGCCAAAATAGTGTTTGTGCTTTATATGGCATTCGTAGTTAAAATTTAATTTGACGTAGTAATGTCCTGTCACTTTTTTACCATATGCCTTTCTCCTCCTTTCTCTCCAAAAGAATTGTCAACTTTTGTTCCGATTTCTGTTATATGCAAATGTTATACTCATTTCACAGATTGTTTCAATCGCTTTCATGATCTGTGACACACATATAGTGTTTGTGCTTTATATGGCATTAGACAGACAGGATACCATACCGATTTCATGGTGGTGGTTCAAAGTTCACAGAGGAGGAAAATCAACATCACTCAAACAAACTATAGACGAGACAAAGGACATGTTGTGTACTAGTCTTATTAATTAATGTGACTGATCATTCAAACAACTATTCGATTTTAAAAATAAAAAAATTAACTAACAAAAAAAATCAACTGCGAACATAGCTCAGAGAGTGATACAATGCTAAGAGGTGTTAAATGGGCCAGACAAGTGAATCAGGAAGACTCAACAGAAAATGGGCCCAAAAGGATTAAAGAGGTCTCAACAACAAATGGGCCTAGTGAAACTGCAGAGCCCAGTACCGAAATGCATACAACAGCATGTGAGAGGAAGCAGCCAAAATGGATTGAAGATTACAAAAGCTTCTAGAATAAGGTTATCTGATTGTAGTGATATGGTTATGCAGTAAGAATATTCTCCTGAATATTGAATATTAGGAACTAGAATGAAGGCCTGTACTTTCTGTTAAGCTTGTAAAAGATCTTTAAGTACTACTAATAATACAAACTATCAATGAAAATGGCAAGCAAGCTTTTGTTACTAAAGGTTTTCCGTAAGTATCAAAATTTCAACTTTCAACTACGAACATAGCTCAGAGAACTGCACAGAATATGTCAGATCCAAACCAACAGAAGGTTTTCTTATCTTTTATATGTGCAATGTACCATGGTATAAATTTATTATATTGTTTCGCTAAACTTCAGTGTAGCGGTATGCATTATGGTTCTTAAAAAAGGTTTGCGGCCGCGAACTGGGTTGTGAAGTAACAGTTTTTTATGTTGTCGAAAGCACAACACAACCATGATTGAGGTTACTTCGGCCACATTTGACACTAATTCTTTGTAATATCAAGGATCACCATGTGACTGGAATTTAAAATCCTGTATGCCACTACTTGATGTGTTGCTATAGCGTTTTAAGGGTTGACTGCTATTTGACTACATAGAATTGAAAGAGTGTGGCTTGAATTTAAAACCAATGGTCAGATTAAATTGACTTATTTGAACTTATCTATATAAGCAATTGTGACACTGTTCAAGAGAACTTGTGAAAACAACTTATTTCATGTTCATAAGCTTTTGTCGGCTTATTTCCACAAGTTCTTGATGAAAACGGCCTATAGGTTATACGGAAACAACTTAACTTTATTTTATCTTCTATGTTTTGTTATAGAAATAGCTTTTATTATCAACAACAAAAAAATATCTTAGACATAAGCGCTTATGCTATAAGCTATAAGCTGCAAACTAAGTTGTTTATCCAAACATAAATAACAGAACAGAAGCATGTGTGATAAATAATGACAATACCATAGCAAGATTGTCTCCTTGAGTTTGAAACTGCATAGCTAATTGTGATGATTGGTCGGAATCGGTAGAACGAACGGTTGTTCCATCAGTAGTAGTATCGTTGTCGTGCTCAAAGGGAAGTTCAGTGAAGTGTGATAAAGAGGGTAAACAAGGTTTCTTCTTCTTCTTCGTGTTCTTCCATGTTACTTTCATTTTCACCTCCCTCTTCTCTTATGTTCTCTTCTTCACTGTTTCTAAGCAAAAAGGTTCCTCACAACCAAAACTAAATTTTCTTTTGTTCCACAACACACCGCAGTAGAATTTCAATTTTCAATTTTCAATCATAATAATAATTTATTTTATAAAGAATGAAATGATGTTTTTTTTATGAAATAATATTTTATAAAATATAAAACTCAACAAATATCTCTTTATTACATAAAAATGATCGTTAATTTATTGATTTATGAAATAGGTGTACCGGTACATCTTAATTTAAGAGTGTATCTTAGAAACTCCCTAATTTATTTCTCTCTTTTAATCAAAAGAAATAATATTTATACAACTAATTTTTACAATTTAATGACAAATTTCTCTTTCATACTCACATAATATTTTTATTTTCTCTCTCTATTATTTTGATTTTTGTGTTAATACTTTTTATTTTTTGTAAATATATGGTTATTCCAAAAGTTGTCACGGTTGTTTAAATAATAAAACTCTTTAATTAAAACTAACATTTGTTTTAAATGTATTTTTATTCGATGTATAAGTTTGATATTGTAAAAACAATTTTTCGGTAAACTTTACTTATCTCCTTACTTTAAATCTTCCCACACTCTCTTCAAAAAAAAAAAAAACCATGAATATATGATCAATTCCATTCCAATTAAAGATTAAATATTGAAACACCATGTCTTTCATTAATATTCTATTAGATTTATTTTCAATGATGATTTTCTATGTTCCTTAAAAAAAATGATGATGGGTTTAATTAATTTATTTGATTTGCTTGTGAATCCGTGAACACAATTTATATACATGTTTAAAATTCTAATTCTAATTTTAGAGTTTATGCGAACTAAAATCATGTAAGCTTGCATAATGTAAGTTTATGTATTGGATTCAAATATGTTATATTTATCTATGCTATATTGTCAATTCACAAGAGTGATCGACACTCATTTTTGTCTATCTCTCTGATGAATGAACATTAAATTGAAGATAGATAAATTGGACAATCAGGGACTCATCCAAATTTATTTAACTTACGTAAATTGAGTTCCCTAACCTCCATAAATTGAGTTCGTATAGAGTATGCAAATTGAGTTCGAGTATACCTGAGTTTATGTAATCTACATAAACTGAGTTTGTTGAAAACTTGCATAAATTGTGTTACGTAATCTAAACGAGGTGCTCGAATTGGGTTACAAAATTACTTTTCCAAAATCACCTGAATACAGTTCTGTGATCAAATAAGCACACGGGATGAGTTTCAAGATATCATAAAGAAGTTTAATTAGGCACTAGATAAACAGCAGAATGAACTAGGATCAAACAGCCTTGTATTCTTTTCTGTCAAAAGCTTCCAAACAAACAGAGAAATCGGCCATCGAAGCGCTAATTTTTACATTTGATAATTTTTCAGTTATTTTACACAACTGCAAATACAACAAATTTCATAGGTTTGGCTGTGAGAAGCTATATTTATAACAATTTTAGCTCCTGAATATAATATGAACCAAGATCTCCGAAATTTGGCCGTGATTATAGAGAAGTTAGCCAACGGTGACCCTAAATACAATGTAAAGATGAAAGCTTTAAAAGTAAATTGACTCGCACTTGGTAAACCGGTAGTACACAATGGTACAAATGAAACAATCATTTAGAATGTTACATGCAAATTAAGTTTGCTAAACTTCTCTCACAACAATATGTTAGCTGACCAAGTAAAACCGCGTCATAATATTGGCTCGATGCATATAAATCATATCAAAAGAAACTCAAGTTTGAAGGCTCAGAATTCTCAAAAAACCTGGCCCTATTTAGAGCAGGTAATTTTTCTCTTTATTTGTCAATTGTCATATGTTTTTGTACAATGGTATAAGTAAATTACATAAAAATCAAAGGGGTGGGGGAATATGACCTATGTTGTGTACAATGACAGGAAACTAAAAATCAATGAGCTCAAAAATTTTAGAAAAATGGGGGAAAAACTATGTATTACCTTAATTACCTATTTTAAAACTGCCTTTAGTCTCTTCCACTTGCCTAAGCTTGCAGGCTTCTGGACTGAGATTGCAAAGCAAACTTTGCTATTATAGAAACAGGTTTAATGAGTTCATCTGAAGTATCCAACTGAAGATCCACAGTATCATTGTCACAAAATGTTGATGCCTCAAATGATTGGTCAACTGTGTCTTCCGCTTCATACACATCAAGACCGATGTAGTCGGTTAGTTCATCTTCATGTTCCTCACTCTGTTGAGGATGTCTTGGAGCGACCATCATCCCAGGTTCAGAAATTTCAACGGGAATAGAACCAAAGTAACGCCCTCTACCGTTGTTCTGATCTCCTGATCTTTTTCTTTTCTTTCCCCTGCATTGTTTTTTCGGGTGGTGAAGCTTGCATTTGCTTCCTTGAGTACAGGTTCCCGTTGCTTCAAAACTTGGACAGACGTAGCTGTGCTTCTTCCGACACTGATAACAAACAAATTTACGAAGGTTAGTGTAGGATCACAATAGATGAAGGAGGCGGAGGCATGTAGATAAGCAGCAGGAGGATAGTAGCTGAACAACGCAAAACTTCTCCGAAGAATGAGCTGATAGCCGGAAAAATACACACAAAGTATTAGAGAACACTGCCAACATAGCAATCGGACAACCAGAGAAGAGTTACCAGCCCAAACAGATAATTCATTCGTAATTAAACAAGCACAATTTGCTAAAAGTCCAGATTGACCTTTATAGTGCCAAGCACACCCTGTTCTTGAAATACCAAATCCAAAATTGATTCATTGTGCTAAAAAAGGATCAAGTCCAAAATTCAAATTATCCAGTAATTCAACAAGAAATAATTATAATTGACTAATACCTCATTCCCATCAGCACAATATCCTTTAAGAAACCCTTCACAAATAGATGCCTTAGGGTTCACATTGACATGTCTATATGGACAGTTTTCGTTTGAGCATAAGCCTGCCAAAAAAAATAGTCAGAATCATATTTTCAAATTATGTATTTGATGAAAAACAATATTCTATGATGCACCTTGCAAAAAGTATGAACAATCAGGCATTCTCTCCGGCATAACCTGCACAAAAAATCAATAAAACTCAATATTTATTTTGCAGATCAGCAAATGTAGCGACCACATTCAATTCGTTGGACCCCGTATATATACAAAACCTTATGAGTCAATTTGCAGTTTGGAGATGAACATAAACCATTCAGGAACTTAGTACAGACAGCAATTTTTGAGGGATCATGAATGTAAGGACACTTCCCTCCATCCTTGTTACATTTCCCAAATCTTGTGAAAAACTGACAGTACTTCTGCTTACGAGCCAACCGCTGTCTGGCAGTGTGCAAGCTCCATCTAACTTTTTCATTTGCCAATTTCCGAGTTCGTTTCTTTGGGTCTCTGATAAGTTGGTTTCCGTTGCCAATTCGAACATATCTGCAAATATATTGACAATAACTCAAATAATAATCTGTGTAAGGATCAATTGAAATGCAAGATTTGTGTGTGTGTGTGTGTGTGTGTGTGTGTGTGTGGTGTGTGTGTGTGTGTGTAATCTCCTCTTATTCACTTACTTTCTGCATAGGTACTTGTTATAGAAGACTATCAACGATGTCATCAACAAAATTTGACCCAATCATAAAAGATATTAAACTCAATGAAAAAGAACACTGTACTTACTCATCATTTCCTATCACTAATCTCCTTGGAATGTAACCTCTTTTGGAAACCAAACTTGTACCGATTGAGGCAGAGGACAGGGATTCATCATCTACAAAGGAAATTAAGCGAAACTTTGTAAGATCAATAACTTGCTTCGAAAAATAAGTCAAAACAAGTCAAACTTGCTTGGAAAAAGAGAGAAAAACAAGTCAAAACAAAATAAAAACAGAAAAAGGGCAGGCAGAAAAAAAATTAATGACATAAAGGCAATACTAATATCCCCAGCATTGCAGTAAAAGGAAGGAACTTAATTAGTTTAATTGAATGTTACAGTATTACAACCTCCCCTTGAAAAAACATAGGATCAAACAATATCATGCGAACAAATTTTTGTGGAGTATCATATACAAAATCAGCTGTGAGAAAATTTGTGAAGTTTCGAACTTCCATGAATGATAGATCTACAGTTTATTCCTGCACCTTAACCATCATCATACTTATTTACACACAGACTCAATTCAAAAAATTTATTGATCACTCAACTAACAAACCCTTTACAGAGGAGTCAATAGCAGCCGTGTTTTTAGAGTTTGATCAGAGCCATTGTGTCATAAAATGCTAAGAAATGTAAAAATCCAATTCACCTGAAATCCTCTGAAGTGTCCGCCTGGAAGGATCCATTCTGTATCGAACTGAACCAACCCGAAATATACGTTCTCCTACACAATTAACCGCTACTTCCAAAGTCAGAGTAACACAATGGTAGCTAATAGCATAAAGATGTCTTTTTTTATATAAGCAAGCATAAAGATGTTTTAATAATAATAGCAAAAAAGAAAAGGTAGGCTTCTGCGTATTGATATGACAAAAGCTCTGGAAAGAATTCTTCCTACTCTTTGTTTGAGGACCAACACAGGCTGGGTCTTTCTTCTCTCTCTTCTTCTTCTCAACTGCAGCAACAGCAAGTGTGGCTTCCTAAAATGATAATGAGAAATTAAAAGAATAATTATTAATAACTTACAATAAGGAAACTTCAAGGAAAAGCATCATAGTATCAAAAACCAGACTAACCTCATTAGCTTTCTTTGAGTGCTTCTCGATAGATTTTGACCACTTTAAACTAGACCCACCAATGCCTAAAACTTTGGATTTCCAAAGAGAAAACCCACGGGTCGACCTGGTGTATACAGTATCCCTCTTTCTCAACAGAAGCAATTTCTTGCTGAAAGACAAGCATCAATTAACAATTGCAATTCAATAAAATTGAGGAACACAACCAAATTAAAGAGCGGAAAACATAGAGAAAGCAGTAACATATGCATAAGTACCCGACTGCAGATAAGGAACAACTATTGAAGCTTGAGGCAGAATTATGAATGAAGCTTCTTAAATATGTTGTTCTTTTCCATGGAGACAAGAGTGGTAAAACCTTCTGATAATGCCTAGACTCCCTGTCATTTCCAGAAGAATTTTTGCTACCAAGTGTCCACACTAATGAGGCTCTTGAAGATTTGCTCGAAATACCAGCTACTGCAAATGCAATCCACAGTTAAGTCTTTCTTCATTCACAGATAATGTGAAAAGAAGTTTAATGAAACAGCACCGGTGTTCCAGAATCCTCAGCGAATGTGAGCTAAAATTCAATGGTTAACAATAACACGCATGTCACAACATTAACAAAATCACTCCAACACCCGTGCAAAATATACAAAGTCTCCAGGGTTATCAATCATCAATTGTGCATTTCAGATGGAAAAAGACACAGATCTCATTTAGGAGAGCGATTTAATTCTGCACTGTGATTCACATCCATTCCCACTGCTATTGCAGTGGAAGGTTGTAAGGTAAAGCCACATTGCCCACACCCCCCCTCTTGACTTAAGCTTTAGTCATTTCACTTACATATATATGGCATCAAAGAATTTTGAAAACTCAACATTCCCATCCAATCATTGATATTTGTAGTAAACTTTTGTCTCATTCACCTTTACAAGCTCACACCCATCCACTGTCAACGTTGATTCGGGTCATTCCCGGAATTAAACAGCATCCCATGGTCTAGTTTAGTTTCGTCAAAAAAAAAAAACAGCATCTCCTGCTACCAGTGTTGTAAATGATGGACTACGTGGCCAGCCAAAAATCTGCCATATAAACCTGGCGTAGCAGGCCATGGCGGATATAATAGGTATTGCGGCTTATGGAGGCTGACACAATCGTCTATGCTATAACACCGCCATGGTGGAAATTTGACAACAATGCCACCTACTCAACCGTACAGTCTCCTCCTAGACTACTGTTCATCCTCTGTTCACATACCTTTCTCAAACTAGTAGGTCTCATTCTGTGTTTTCTTCACTCTGTTCTTCTACTCAAGGCCCTGCCGTTCTTTACTTAGACAATAATTATGGATTTTAAAACTGGGATAATTTCCTATTATAGAGCATACATAGACATCATAAATTATAGGGTACAATGTACTTTTAGTCCTATAAGATACTCTTCTATGTTCAGTCCGTCACTTTGTGATGTTGGTGAAATTTTTCAATGATGTTTTGTTTAGCCCCTAAATTCACTAAATGGACTAAAAATAGATGAATTTTTTTGCAAGAACTATACTAGATAGGCAACGAAAAAGTGCATTTAACCCTAAATTATATATCTTGGGTAATTTTTAGTATCAAGATCACCCAACTCGACAGGGCAAAGTTTTTAGGGCCAGTCACTCTACACCGCAAACCAGGATGGATAACTAAAGTAGTCACTCACGTCACAGAAATAAACAAATAAAGAAAATATAAAAAAAGGAAGCATTTAAGAAAAACATTGTAATTTGTAAAGCTTGTATTTTTCATTTTTAACAGAAAAATATTATTAAAAACCAAAGAGAAAACAAAACAAAACAAAAAAAAAACAAGCCTTTTCCTCTCCAAAAAAAAAAAAAAAAAGCCCTATCCCACTAAGTGGGGTCAGCTACATGAATCAAACGACACCAGTGTTCTATCAAAAACCATGTCTTTCTCCAACTTATTAATCTCTAGATCCTTCTTAATAGTTTCTCTTATAAGTTTTCTAGGTCTTCCCCTACCTCTAGTGATTTGACTCCCCTCCATCTGATCTCCTCTCCTTCCTACCGAATCCACAGGTCTTCTCTCTACATGCTCAAACCACCTTAGTCTAGTTTCTACCATCTTTTCGACTATAGGTGCTACCCAAAATCTCTCTAATGTTGTCATTTCTAATTCTATCCCGTCTAGTCTTGCCATTAAATAAAATATCTCAACAATACTGATATTTAATGTATTTGAAAGAACGTTAAATATCTGAGTATGCGTATAATATGAAAAAAGATATGAACATCAAATATAAACAATACAAGCATGTCTAGCAAGTAGCATAGACGGCAATGAAAACAGCAGTTTACTCTTGACAAATAAACCACATTATTCAACAAAATATATCTACTGGAGCTTCAGTTACGGAGAAGCATGCTAACTTTAAGTAACATACTTTTCCAATCCTGATGAAACTCAGCATTGCATTCATGTGAATATTGCTTGAAGAGATAAATTAAGCAGCATAATAAGTTCTTTATCCATACCTTTATGAGACCGCCTCTTGGAAAACCTCCTATTGCGAAGTACTTTACTATCCCCTTGGCCGTCAGAGTTCACAACGTTATTGGGAGTTGCAACTGTCTGGTTGACATGGTTTTCAAATGTAGTCCTAACCAATTGATTTTTTCTCTTCTTGTAATAGCTATCAGGGATGGCCGTTTGGCCTTTGTCATCAGTAGAGACAATAATATCAGAAGAAGTCGAAGTTGCAACCAATTGATTTGTTTTAGGCTTTATATAAACAATTCTTTTTGATTTCAAAGAAGAACTATATCCAACATTTGCTTCATCATGACACTCCCCATTGCTAGATGGAGCAGTTTGATTTTCAGGAGTTTCATATTGAAGTAGTACATCTTCAGAGCAGGCTGGTGCATCATTAGTTTCAATAAACTTCCCAAGATCAGATGCATTTTCACAGAAGCCAATGGAAGGAGGTTCTAGCAACGGGGAAGATATATTTTCCTCTGATTTTGTGTCAATATGTAGAGGAGATGTTCTCTGCAGAGGAGTATTTGACAAGTATGTTTTGGAATAGATTGGCTGATCTATCAAAACAGCTCTATTTTCAGGTTTGGTGCCCTTAGGTGTTTCACCTAAGCCCAAAGATGGTGGATTAGTAGAGATTTGAGGTATAGCAGAAACTGGAGTAGGTCTCCTCACGAGACTTGAAGAGGAGATTTGAGGTATGGCAGAAACGGGAGTAGGATTCCTAACAAGACTGTTACCTTTACGAATGTAAGAAGTATTTGGAAAGTTCTTCTTTTCGAGAATTGGCCTTTTAGGAGGAACTATTCCTGCTGAAAGCTTGACTCTAGGTAGAGAAGCTGGAGGATTATTATTATTATTATTATCCGTCCGATGCCAAGTTCGAGATTTTAAGGCATTGATTGAAGAGGCAGGAGTCTTTGTCTTCGACTTTGGAAATGGAAAAGAATAACCCTTGAAAGCCTTGGGGATGACACCGCCTGGCGGATTTTTGCTTCCATTTAATTCAGAACAAGATGAATTTAGACCCAGAGGTGTAACTTTGGAATGAACTTGGGCTGGTTCTGGCGTTATATTCCTTGGTACTAGGTCACTACATCCTGACTTCCTAATTTTTTCAGTATGCTGTTTTGATGAAGTAAAAGCATCTGAGTCAGAACCATGTTTGACCATAGATACGCTATTTGGATTCTCTTCATCCCCACAAATGTTTTCATCATCATCGGTTGCTGTAAACTCAGTAATCATTCTATCTGGTAAGTCAGATGTCATCCCTTGAGAATACATATCCGATAAAGCGTCAGGCAAATCCTCAATCAATTCATTATTTGAATTACTGATAGTGATTCCATCACCATCGGCAGGGCCGGACACAAGGTTTTCCTGAGCAAGTGAATCACCCTTCATATCGAGATCATTAGATAGTATATCAGCCCTTGGAGACCTTTGCACAACATCACTATAATGGTAATTGTTTTCAGCAGCCTGTGAATCTATCTTTTCTCCCGTGATATTACTTATAGGCTCAATTGGAGTAACATTGTCTTTCCGCTCGCAACCCAAGACTGAAAACTGAACATTTGGAATGGCCAAGTCCTCACATTGTGTAGACACCATATCCGAGTGCTGCAATTCCAAATGCTCAGAACTCTTGGTTTCCCTATTCGCATCCGTAGACTCAGATGATCCTCCGATGAAAATGCAGTCAGACAATTTAGCAGTATCACCTGAATAAGGTATTGACTGAGCATTAGAATTAATACTCATACCCATGCTTGGCGATGCAACATCGTCTTTCTTATGTTCTTGGTTATCACTGAAACAGATGGGAACTTCTGCATTAGATGTGGTAGCCACAACTGAATCACTAAATTCAGATTGAAATTCAGTTAAATTTGGGAAACTAGCAGTGACTTTTTTCCTCTTATGAACTGGTGAAGCCTTATTTTCATCATCACTGTCATTATTTGCAAAACAAAATTCAGCCTCTGAAAAAGCTCTTTTCCCATGTAAAGCTGTGTCCCCAACCTGGTTGGATAGTGAGTAAAAATCCAGGCTTTGAATAGAATGATCTAAGCCTTCTGAAGAACATGGATCCTTCGATAAAATTCTTGAGCCTCTATCAGCACCATTTGAATGGCTAACTGGAGGAAGAGATATCTCATCCAAATTCAAAGTCAAACCATTTAAACCGGTCTTAACATCTTTCTTTTCTATCTTACTTGTATCCCTTACATCGAATCCAAGTGAAATATTAGAATTTGGTAATGTTTTATCTATGTCACAGTCCTCAGCAGATATGGGGACTTCACCAGGGAACACCTGCTTTTCAGCATCCTTCATGATATCAAATTGGTGAACAATGATACTCTCTTCCAAACTAGACGAACCAACATCAGAACCCTGCTTCAGTACACTGGTATTTTGTAGGCAATCTTGACCATCCTGAATCCTAGTATCTCCTAAACTCGAAAAAGCAACCATTCCACTGCTTAGCAGGGGCATGGCTGTATCTGAATTTTCATCCGAAGTAGAACACCGATTGAACACAGGAACCATCTTTTCACAATAAGCCTCTCCATCAATGTCATTATTCCCACTGTTATTAACAGAAGTTTCCTTTCCTGAATTTGTCGGATCATTGCAATTGAAGTCATAAACACTGTCATCAGCAGAATTACGTGTATTTATAATATCTGCAGAAATGACATTGTTATTCATATCATTCCCTACATCTACAAGATTACTATTCCCTGAACATCCTACATCTAAATGTTTCCCAGGCGATAGAGATACTTCACTCTGACATAATTGCTTGTTCCCACAATCTAAGTGGTTGATTTCAGAAGTACTTCCATTTAATGAGTTAGTAGCCTTGTCAATATGTGTCACACTAACCAAGTCAGGAACAGAATTACACACATCTAAACAATCAGAACCACTAATTCTATCTACAATACTAGAAACACAAGATGGGGTATTTGAAATACTTCCACCTCTTTCAAACCTGGATTCTTTCCCAATATCTGAAGCTTCGTCGTTCTTAAATTCCTGTGACCTGTATTCTGGCCCCAAATTCGGCATGGACGACCCCTTATCTTCAGCCAATGCATTCCCTTGATCGTCTGGCCCAGACACCTTATCAACTGCATTTATTTTCTCCTCCAAACATGTTCCCGTTTTGACATTTCCAGAGGCAGCATTAGACCCACTATCTGCTACCACAGCTCCAACAACTGCATTGGCAACCGAAGGTGGAGCCGACACGCTCGAACTATTAGGCTTTGCAGAACCTTTCTTCACCACTCTCTTAATACTTTTCTTCTTCTTGACAACCTTAGAGGCTAATTTACGAGTAAGAGTACCACTAGCTTCACCAGAAACTCCCACCTCATTTTTCTCATTAGAATTACAACCATCGCCTACATTCTTCCGCGAAGTATTCTTGTTAGCATTCAAATTTTCACCACCAGAAACAGCTTTCTTCTTCTTCACAACCTTGGATGCCAATTTATGAGTATGAGTACCACTGGCTTCAACAGAAACTAACCCCTCTTTTTTCTCATTAGGATTAGGATTACAATCATCACCTACATTCTTCCGTGAAGTATCGTTATGATTCATAGTTTGAACAACAGAAGACAATTTACCAGAAACAGAACCCGCATCAACACTGGAAGTTGAAGGCGCAGCTGTAACAATATGCTTAGCAACAAAAACATTTGATTCAAACGAAATATCAACATCAACTTCAACAGGACTCCCTTTTTTCCTCTCTTCACCTTTCATGTACCCTCTTCCATGTTGATCTTTACCATTACCCCTGAAGAAATTACCGTTAGAATCATTAACATAACGTAACTGTTCAACATCACGGTTCCTATGATTAGGTTTGATATTCTGAATCCTAAGTAAAGCACTCTTCTTTTGAATCTGTTTCTTCGGCGGTGTTCTACTAAATTCACGACCCTGATTAGGATGATTAAACTCCCTGCTATTCCCTCTACTACCATTACTATACCTACCCGTTTCAGAATCACGATAATCACGATTCACAGAAGCACTTAATTCATCCTTCACCGATTCAAAAGGTGAATGAGACGGTGAAGAACTGTGTACTTTTCTTTCATTCAACCACCTTCTGTTATCAATTCTGCTGGAATCGATTCTGGTTGAATCAATTCTGTTGGAAACTTCGTCGGGTTCTGGATAAGCATGATTGGATGTGGAAGCGGTGGTGGTTAATTGACGGTGGTGGTGGTAATTGGCGTTGTCGGTGTAAAGGAAGGTTTCCCTAGGGTTAGGGTTAGATTCAGACTCGTATCGGAGAGGTGGATAAGAAGGAGGAGGAGGAGGGTGGTGGTGATGAGAATCGCGATGGAAGCGATCGTCGGGATTAGGGCTAGGGTTCCAAGCGGGTTGAGGAGGGATACGGCGGGGTTGGAAAGGGTAAATATGGAATTGAGGAGATTGGTGAAAGGGAGGTGGAGGAGGAAGAGAAGAACGATAAGGGAGAGGTTGAGGAGGAGGAGGAGGAGGAAGAGAAGGTGGTGGACGAAGGTGGTGAATCGGAGGAGCGTATCTTGTACGGTGGTCTTGATGGTGGAGGAAGTGTTGATCCATGACGGTTCACGGCGGCGATTGGATGAGAAGTTTTGTTAGGTTTGTGTTTGTGGTTTGAATTGAAAATTACGTAACCTAATTTTGGTTTTGTTTATTTATTTATCTGTATTATTGTTGAATCATTGAAATTGAATTATTATGACTTGGATTGAGTTTGAGTGGGTAGGCTTGGGACAACACAGGTCTGATCTGATCTGGTTTTGTCTCACACGTAACTTAACTCTGTTGTGTTTGTCATCGTAAGTTCAATCCTTTGTTCGTTCGTTGCTTCACATAACAATCACTCTTCATCTCTTTGTCTTTTTACTCTTTTTTAACCATTTTTTATAGTTTTTTTTTTACAAAAATAAATTATATTCATTCATTTAAATTGATAAAGGTTATATTTTGTAGAAACATCGATAGCTGATAAGTTAATTATAGTGTTTTGTAAAAATAGCGGTTTAACTAGCTGATAAATGTAAAATTACATAAAACAAACTCACAGCATCCATGTTAATAGCATACAACAGCAAAGTACAAAAACTTACATATATGATTATATTCAAGTTTCCAGAATACTCATGTCTCTGCATCTACAACGTGGACGATGTCAAAGTCATTGAATGGATCTGCACTGAATCGAATCTGATCTGACAAACGAATACCTGAACGAAACAAGAAAAACAAACAACGTTACACAAAGACGAAGAACAAACCAATGTAGTATTAAGATGACAAAATCACAAAATAAAAAACGAAATAGAGGTAAAAATCACTTATTTCAATAAAAATGAAAAGGAAAAACGAGTTAGAGGATGATTTTGAGTCAAAATTAACTCTAAATTGCCCCTCTTTAGTAGATGAAGGAGAAGAAACTAAGATTTTGACGGTGGTTCACAAGATAGAGACCTTTTTACATATATTTTTTTTACTTTTTTTTTAGAATTTAATTATGTATAGTCAATTTACAATTATTTAGTACATGCATGCAATCATAAATTACTACCTCAACTAATAAATTTCAATCATATTTATTAATTATGCTAAAAACCTCAACTAATAAATTTCAATCATATTTATTAATTATGCTAAAAAAATTATATTTATTGGTTGACGTAACAACATTTTATAAGATGTTTGTGTAAAATAACTTTACATTGTCTTTATATAATGGAGAATGCTAAACAATTTCCTCAGAGCAATGGTTAAACAACTAAAACAAAATCAATGCTCCTAGGGCACCGTCGAGTGGGCATAGAGTCGATTCGAGTTTGGGTCCAAACCTCAAATCCAATGCAACCCACGAGTGGAAAACCTCAAATCCTATTGTACCTGAAATTCAAATTGGGTTATTCAGGTTTCGGTTTTTCACGTTCCGGGTTAGTTCGGTTCGGTTTATTGGGTGGTGTCACCCCAGAAAAATCCAAAACAAAGAAACCGTAGCAAAATACGATAAATGAAAAAATGAAGAGAAATGAAGAGAGAATACTCAAATAACAAAATCCAAAATTCACGCCGATAAAAGAAGAAATAGATCTAAATCATTCCTTTCCCAAATACAACCTGTGTTCTTCTTTCTACAATGCAAATCCAACTTGTGTCCCTTACCATTGTTATGTTTGTTTACCATGAAACCATTTAGAGTATTTCCTTGTTAAGCCAGACATTAATTGACATTAGTTTCCAACCATTTTCATTTCAACTTGCGAACACTATAATCACATATGTTGTGTTAGATTTGGGTTAATAGTAACAACATGATGAAGTTTCGATTTGTAGTTGTGGTTATGTTCTACCGAGACACAAATCAACGATGAAGGGAGATGATAAAGAGGGAAAAGAGAAGGATGGACACATAGTTATAAAGAGGAAGGTGATGAGAGCAGTGACAGTGGCGATGAGATTTGAAACCATAATGATAAAGGTCGTTGGTTGGATTGAATGATGAGAGAGAGAGAGGAATGGGACAAGATATGACAGCAGAGATGAGAAGATAATGGAAAATTAGGGTTAAGGGAATCTAGAAAATTTGGGCCAGATTAAAAAACAACCCTTTTTTTTTGTTTTTGTTTTGGGCCTAGTGAGAAACAAGTCTGAAAAAACTACTGATAAGAAGTAAATATTAAATAATAATAATGATAATGCTTAGATTGAGTTAGTTTGGGTTCCGACGAGCCCAAAATAACTATCTGAACCGAATAAACCCACAATAATTCGTAAAGTTCACCCGACCAACTCGTGACTTGTATTAACCCGAACCGAACGTGTGAAATTGCATCGAGTTGGTCGAGGAAATTCGCGTCGACCCATATTTTTCCACCCCTAGGCACCGGTTAACAAGACCCTTGTATAATTGTTAAACTTTTTTTTTGTAATGGAAAGTTTAGGTTGGTTGAACTTCAAGATTTATTGGGTCAAGCCATCAAGGTCGTCCTCAAAGTTTAAAGAGCGTTTAGAGATCACCATCCACCAAGTATATCCCATATAGACCGTAAAAGTTAACTCACACCTATCAAATAGGTCTTTACATTGACCACATTTATTTTTTTCAGAGTTTAATGGAGGTAAATTGACAATACAAAACAATTTTGCACATACAACTAATTAAAACATTTAGAATTGACACATCAATATGTGTTTTTAATTAATATGGCAATTCTATACGTTTTTTATTGGTTGTGTATGCAAAGTTGTTTTGGACCAGCAAACCACCATCATTAAACTCTTTTTTTAATGGCAAATATTGATGTTTTTTGTGGGTAGATAGACGAAATGACAGAGCCATTATAAACTCACACACACACAAGTGGAGGTACCGGGGTTCAAACCCCGGTCATGGCGTCCGACCTAACAATTTCGGCATTTTGCCGGTTGAACTAGGACTTGTGGACAGGCAAATATTGATGTTTTAATTGTTGATTAATTATTTTCTTCTTGTCCTGTCAAGACTTAAACTCTGAAACTCCAACTATTCAACTCTTTATTCAAATCACTTGCGCAAACCAACACTCATTGACTACATGTATTAAATCCTCGATTTTGCATACGAGCTGTAACACCCCCAATTTCCCGTCTTAAAAATTTCATTTAATAAACACATAAATCAGAGTACATCTCAAAAAGGAGTGTCACATTTCATCTTGAAAACAAATTAGATAATAAATTATCCTACGCAAAATAGTCATTTATAGCAGCGGAATTCAAAAGTCACATCTTCATAAATAGTCTTGGCTCAAAGCCATCAAAACGTCTCAAATATTTAAGTCTCAAAATTCATCGAGAACCTTAAGGTCAACAAATAGTTTTAAAACGTGATACATAAAGGAATAGACTCAAGGACCCCATCCCGTTACATATCAGAGCAATCCTACATCACACCAGACTCCTCGCATCATCGCATCTAAGACTGGTTACCTGCACTTGCCCACGAGGCGGCAATTCCAACAGAAGGGGTGAGATTCACAACAATAATATTAATATATAAATCAAGCAGTTATGATTAACAACGATAGACCATCACATACAACAGGTTATTTAAAACACACAGTAACATCTTATTAATACATCTTTAAACAACTCATCAACGTCTCAGACATCATCTCATAATATGTCAACAATTCGACTCAACTAAATGCAACTCTTAACGTCTCAACATCATGCATGTGGTACCATATATTTATAGCATTAATATGCTTCACCGTCGCTTTGAGCAAATGCTCCACCGTCGCTTTGAGCATAAAGCTCCACCGTCTCATAATTATGCAAATGCATGGACTCGTCGTTTAATAATTTAATTTGACTTCGACTTCTCGAAACATCGTAAATCATTCAAGACTGACATATGCAGTTACAGTAAATACATGGCAGATATTCATCTCATTTAACACAATATCAACGGCACATAGCATCATCAAATCACTTAACATCATGCTCATACGTCACTCATTATCAACAATACATCTTTTAGCAACAACATAAAAGAACCATCAGCAATCTTCATTACAGAATGCATCTAAGGGTATAAAACCTCTCTAATACTACCCAAAGGTCTCCCCTCAAAGTCCCATGCGAAACAGATCGCAAAACGAAACAACAGCTCAAGAAAGTGCTAACTCGCCACGGCGAGTGATCTGCTCGCCACAGGCGAGTACTCACAACAGCTTACTCGCCAAAGGCGAGTTGGGGGCGAGCTGGAGGCGAGTGATTCTGGGTGCTCTCGGCCTTTTTGACATTTTCCACCAAAAATCTCCGTTTTAGGGTTTTCTAAATCCAATTTGGCCAAACCAACTTCACAGGTCATCTCTATAAATAACAAGGCACTCAAAAACATCTAAAGTTTGGCAAAAGTCCTAACTTTTAAGGGACAAGCTCGCCACGGCGAGCTATACTGCTCGCCTCGCGAGCAACCAAGGGTTACTCGCCACGGTGAGTGATCACTCGCCACAGGCGAGCGATCTCAGAACCCACACGGGTTCGGACCAAACCTCACCAAAACATCCCCAATCTCTCCAATTAAACCTCTAATTCATCAGCAATGTTGTCCTAGGGGATAGTCTAGGTTCTGTATCAGGTTTCTACCGCATTACAACTCAATCTCACCTCAATTCATCACAAATCATCACAACCCTAATTCACAAAACTCATCTCAATCCTTTCCAATCTCTAAGCTAATCAATAACAGATGATTTAACATTAAAATTACTGAAGTTAGGTTCACCCTTACCTGGAAAATTGTGCAGAAATGCAGCCTAGCTTCTTCTCCCCTCTTGAACCGTTTTCTCTTCTTTTCCAAAGTCTGTAACGCGTACTGCCTATTTCTCTTAACCTACTTCTCTTATATACTCCCTCTCAACTTAATTAATTCTATCTCAACCCTCACAACTCTTCTTATTTATAAATATAACCCCATCTCTTAAAATTATCTATTTTTCCAACAAATCTATTTATTTATCAAATAAATATTCATATAAACATCACTTATATTATTTTATTAAACAATAAAATAATATCTCATCACACATCACAAATACGTCATATAATCATCAAAAATCATATAATATATAATAATATACTATATCATCTAATAAAATAATTAAATAATTAAAGAGGGCGTTACACGAGCCAACTCGTTACCAAATGAACCATTATTTATATGTAATTAAGTATAATTTTGTATTTTGAATTATACTAAACACGTAATTTCTAATACCTTTTCTACATATATACATAACCTTTTTTTTTTTAACAATTTTTAAAAATAAATCAACAACTACCCTTTAAACTATCATTATATCTTCAATTTAGAGCCGTTTGTTATTGCTTTTTAAAGGAAAATTTTTCTTTTTTAAAAAAAAACAATTTTTAGAGTATTGCATCCGTTTGTTACAACTTTAAAAAAAAAATAGAATCTAAAAAAAATCTAAAAACAACTTCAGATGAGAAGTTGTTAAAAGTAGCTTCTCAAAAAATAGATGACTTTTTTTAGAGGAGAGAGCAAATATGGAGCAAAAGATTGAACTAATTTTATAACAAACTAGCAACAGACCCATGCTAAGCACGGGTTAATTCGAAATTGGGGGATATGCATCAAAACGCATTACAATACTACATGAATTGAGAAAATAAGAAAAAAAGACTATTGACAAAGCCGACGTTAATAATAAAAGGGAAAATTACTTTGTCTTCCCTTGAGATTTCTTAAATAATACAAACAAACCTTCTAAGTTTTCAAACACATCAATCTCCCCTCATTTTATCCATTTCAATAACTTTCTAAATATACAATTTAATTTCAGTCATTTTGGTTTATTCGTATCTGTTTTCTCTTTTCACAGTTAAGTTAAATGAGAATTTTTTTCTTGATTTGTTTGTATTTGTTTTCTCTTTTCAAAATTAAGTTAAATAAGTTTTTTTTTCTCGCAAAGGAGAAACAATAACAACATTTGTTTTTACCATCAAATAGAATCAAACATCGGCAATTATTGAAGAGATCAAATCAGAATATAAAAATGAGAAGAATTTTGGTGGATGGACATTGTGGTTGATCAATGAAAAGGAAATAATATTCGATATATATGTTTTATTATACTAAAGTTTAAAAATTAAACCATCTTGACCGAGGAACAATAAGTTGAGAAAAATCACCAAGTGAAAAATGGAAAGGAAAAAGTGGTCGAAAATTAAATGAGTTCATACTCCTATGAAGAAATTAATTGCTCAAAATAAATGGAATAAACAAAGTTTAAACCATGTTATATTATAAGAGAAGTGCTTGTCAATTTGATAAAAAAAAAAAAAGAGATTAATGTGTAGTTAAAAAATAAAGTGGGTATTTGTGTTATTCAAGAAGACCTTAAGGGAGGTTAGCGTAATTTGTCCATGATGAAATCATGGAAATAATTGTTATTAAATATTATGAAGTGGTGAACTAAAAATATGTAGAAATATTTAAAATAGTAAAGATTTCATTATTGATAAAGATGTTGTTATGATTCTTGTGTATGAATTGTACAACAATATTATTTAGTGATTCATTTATCATGTTTTTTCGGTGTTTTTTATAGTCTTATTTCTAAAAGATATAATAATTAATAATCTACAACAATAAAAAACAATATTTTATAATATGACATGATGACCTAACTTATTTGATTCTCTGTTGTTTTTAAATATGTTGAGACATGCAGGTTTCAAAGTGTCTTTTTTGTCTACACTCTTATTCTTCAAGCTTGAAAGAACTTTTATGCTTGTTGATTTGTCTAAGGAGTTGTCGGAACTTAGATTTTGATATCCTGCTGACGGTCGATTCATTAACTGTATTTTGCAAAGGTTAACTTTTTTTTTTGTGTAAACTGGTTTCGCGTCCGTGTACGGGTTCGCTTGTTGATTAGTGTATTTTTGTTACGATAGATTTGGGTCGATCCACTTGGTCTAATTTATTATGTGGTATCTTTTTTTTTTGTTTGTACCAGAGTCAGGTCTAATGCTCTCAATCTCTTTATTTATTTATTTTTACTAAAAAAAGATAAAGGAAAAACAAAGAAAAATTATTTTTAGAAAAGTAGCAACTGTAATTTTTTAAAAAGTAGGTATATGCCTTGTAATAAATATTTTGTAATTTTTTTAAACTATTTAGATTATTTTTTTTGATAAACAAGGAGAGTAGACAAGCATCAAGAGACAACATCGACATCCCAACTAGGTTGGCACCCCGAGAAACCTCCATACTATTTAGATTTATTATGTGATTATTTTTTTTAAAAAAATAATTTTTTTATAAAAAAAAACTGTAACAAACGGGCTCTTAATCTATAACCAAAACAATTCACAAATACTTTAATAACACTAGTGTCAAGGCGCGTGCAAGTCTTTCAACTTTTATTGATAAGAAATAATAAAATGGTAAAAAGATAATTAAATTAAAGGTTAAACGGAAAGAAAAATGTTATACCAGAACACAATCATTTAAGAAAAAAAACTTAAATTGTATTTTGTATGCATTTTGTATGATTCTTAACTGAACAACTCATGATTTTTTCAAATCTACAATTTTCTTAGAGTTTGTTATATTCACAAAAAGTATATTTTTAGTTAAGAATGATACGAAAAATACCTAAGTTTGTTCTTATTGTGGATTATTCCTCTTTTATTGGAATTTAACTAATTTTGTATTGATAATTTAAATAATATTTAAAAATGATAAAATAGTTTAAACAATAGGTAAAAATAAAAAGGTGTACATTGTATAAAGTTGGAATACAATGTGACCAAACGTCCATGTTGCGTAAGAAAGAGAGTGAAAACCATTGTCATTTATTCTTCACTTGTGAGAATTGATTACATGTTAAGATGCAATGGAGTAACATGAACATTAATACTAGCATACAATAGACTGTGATGCAATATATTCAAAGTCAGTGCAACAGAAACAATCATATTCATCACACGAGTAGAATGGTTTAAAAAGAGTAATCACAATTGTATTTATTTTAAAAAGTGTACTTTGAGACTATTTGCCTTGTATTTTAAAGACAAATTTTCTATTTATGTATTCCTTAAACAACATCCATGACAAATTTTCTAAGTTATATTACAATATTATGTAAAAAAAATTAATATTATGATATTGTCCCCGAATTTTTTTTTATATTATGATATTGAGAAATGTCATTATCTGGCTGTTTCGATTTTAATTATTTATGGAAATTTTAAAAATAAGTAACAATGAACTATTATATTAAAGTCCATTTCTAAAGAACCAGCCGTCCAAAAACTGTAGTAGAAGTTGACATTAGCTTATTGAAATGCATGTGGACAAACAATTAAAATAATCCAGTTTATGTTCTAAGATTCAACTTTTTCATCCTTTATTTTTGTCACTGCAACACATTATAATACTATCAAATTGAGATCAATAGATTGTATAGTTTACAAATTACAAGCCATGGTTTCCAAGATGAAGGGAGGAGGGCACAAACAAACAACCTCTCATCCTAACCCATCAATGAATTTCCATAGAAAATACCTAATTATGATAATGGAATATGTGACTATATAAATATACCGGTTTTCCACATGTACTTTTCATTGGATGCAATCTTATTCGAGAGATTGTCCAATTCTACATGTGTACACCTCTATTATTGGTTTTCTACAAGTTCCTTCCATCAGAGGTAATCTTGTAAATATTTTCACCTCTTTCAGCATGGATTCGAACTTTGCTTCGTCACATTATGGCGGATTAGCCCATCTTAGTAGACTCAAGCCCCACAGTACAATATACATATAAATACAACACATGTACAAATGATTTGGATAAAGTAAATATAGTTTCTTCTAGCATTATGCTAGGAGTTTGCTCAATCAAAGCTAGATGAACGACTCCACCTGCCTCTCAAGTAGTCCTCCAAAGAGACATTTTGATCAACACTGAACATGGAGAGTGTGTCATCATCCACATCAAGCAATGCAAGATTAAGGTGTGATTGTATGTCAGAAGGTGGACAAGCTTCTTCATCAAGCAATTCTGATGTTTTCAAAGCATTAATTTCTAGCTTTGCCCACTTTATTACAACGGCGTCGCCTTTAAGGACCTTTGAAATCTGTAATCCGATCGAACAAGTATGAGATTTAACAATAAGATAATGAAATGAAACTCCTATAAGTTTCTAATGCATTTAGGCAAAAAATTAATTGAGAGGCTTATTGAATAAGTGTTTATTGTTTACCATTTATAGGCCATGTTTGGATAAACAACTTAGTTAAACATTTATAGCATAAGCGTTTATCATAAAAGTGTTTATGATCCAAGATTAGCTCAAATAAGTCAATCCAAACCATCTTTATAATCAAGGAAGAATAGTGATCAAACTTTTTTCATATAAGTTAAAAATTTGTTTTCATAAGCCATCTTGGAAAGCTTATTATATGCCATTTGCACGTCTTAAGATAAGCCTAAATAAGTTGCAGGGTAAGTTCTTCAGAACCAACCTTGAGAAGATAAAGTCAAGGTATTTGTTATTTTAAATTCAAGTAGTGCATGATATAGGATAAGCAAAGCATATGATCAAATTATATGTTTTTTTTGCTATTTCTGTATGATATATAGAGGAAGAGGACTAGACCAATTATTAATCACTTACAAGGCTCATTTGAGGCCTAGCTCCTGGAGCACGTCTGATACAAAGTGTGGCTGCCAAAACCATCCTTTCCATCTCTTCATGATCACAGTTATCACCCAAACTAGGATCCAACAATTGTGACAGCTTCCCACTATTTAGAATTGGACTTGCCTACAAATGATATATTTCCGTTATTTGCCAGACCATATATACGAGTACCATTGTGGTCTAGCGCACGTGGTTTGAGCGCAGTGTATGTAAATGTTGTAGACTTTGGGGTACCAAATTCGATTCATACTCATAATAAAAAAAGAAGAAGACTATATTTAGAGTACATACCCACATGACAAGGCTCTCTTGACCTTTAGGATAATCACCACTTATAGGCTTTCTCCCTGTAAGAAGCTCGAGAAGCACCACGCCAAATGCATAGACATCAATCTTATCATTTACTTTACCATACATGAAGTATTCAGGTGCCAAGTATCTGCATACATCGATGAGCGTAGTACATAGTTCAGAATCATTTCAAGTACAATATTTTTCTTACAACATGTATGCATATGCAGAAGAATGGATGGTCCAGTTATGTGGAAGTTGAAGTACAAACCCAAAAGTTCCGGCAACATCTGTGCAGGTTATAGACGATGACGAGGTCGATGCCCATTTCGCAAGTCCAAAGTCAGAGAGCTATAGAAAGTAAAAACAATAGCATTAGGCCTAAGAAGTAAGACGGATAAATAGTTCAAAATATTGATGTTGGTCAATAGAGAGATAAATTACCTGAGGTTCAAAATCCTCAGATAATAACACATTTGATGATTTTACATCGCGATGGATCACAGGTTGGTCACCATTATTATGTAGATACTCCAAAGCCTCAGCAACACCGATCGCCACCTTATATCTCTCAGTCCAACCAAACTCAAGCGAATTTTTCTTACTACCTATTTTAGCATTGAACAAAAAGAAGTAAATACGCTTGAGAGCAGTTTCATATTGTTTGATAACTAACTCCTAACAAAATAACCATCTTAACAAAAGCAAAGGCGAATATTGTAACGGTCTAGATTATATTGCGTACCCTGAAGGTTTTGTTCAAGGCTCCCTCTTGATAAGAAATCATAGACCAAAAGAAGATTGTCATCCTCAAAGCAGAATCCAATGAGAGAAATGATGTTTTTGTGATGCAAAGCAGTGATAATTTCTATCTCTAAAACAAACTCCTTCAAAACATCATCAGAAGGCTTTAAGATTTTAACAGCAAGTTCCTTTCCATCAGGAAGGCAGCCTTTGTAAACCTGACTACTTCCTCCTTTTCCAATCAAATTTTCTGAAATCAAAATCACATAGGTAAATAAACCATGTCATAAATAAAAACCACTTTTGGACAAATGAAACCCATGGTAAAAAATTCAAAATACTCACCAGGCAAAAAATTTGATGTTGCTGATACAAGTTCTTGGTAGTTAAACAATCTACAAGTAGATGAGTATTTCTCATGAAGGCCCTCCAATTCTTTAGGAACGCTCATAGATTTGCGTTCAGGTGAAGCAATCGTTCCTATATCGGCATTCACCGGAACGAGAGCACCACTTTTGCTATCTAGACCTAAAAATTGATCTTTATCAAAGGAAAGATTTCTAGAGGGCAACTGCATTGCCCATTGGACCACTGAAATCCGACGAAACAACGATCTTTCAGAAACTTTCCTCTCTGATGATGAAATTTTACGATGTAGTAGTGGCCAACCAGGTTTTAAAGCAGTTACTTCTCTGTCATGTAAAGTTTTCATGCTAGAACCAGCATCAGTTGCCTTTACAGGAACCATGGCCAATGAGTTCTTCTCACTATCACCGTCGTCACCAAAATAAGACTCTTGATCTGCAGCTTGGTAGCAAGATGAATCCTGCAATATAGATTCTTCCACATCATCATTTAGTACTTTTGAACTTTTGATGAATGTCCGTTGAATCGAACCAAGCAACCCAATTCGGTGACCTACAACAACTTATAAACTAAGAACTCTAACATTCACATAAAAAAAGAGACAAATTAAAAATAAAATAAAATAAAAACCTTTTAAGTCAACGTGATTTGTCGGTAAACCTTCTCTCTTGAACACAACTTTCCCATTATCAACAGCAAAAACCCAACAATCCTTTGATAGCTTCTTAGCACAATACCTAGGTAAAGAAATAGTTGGTCTAATTTTACTAAGACCTTGAGATTTTCCAACTATAACATGAGTTGCACAATATTCATTAGCTTCTCTAACCAAAATTCTCCTCACTGATGATCCCCGGCAAATTTTTAGCTTCAGATCCACCTACATCATTTTCCAAATTTAGAAGAAAAAAAAAATGGCACTTGATACATAAATATTTCTTTAAATTAATTTATGCCTATTAACCCTCTGATTCTCAGAAGAATGATTCCCGGTAATCGAAGTAAGTAAAGTCTAGTTGATGATCATCGTTCAAAGTCAAACTTTGAACTTTATGACGACGAAAGATTTCTTTAATTTTCAAATATTAATTAAATTTCATTAAAATTAAGGCTTAAAAATAATTAGTAAATTACTGTATTATAAGTTGTAACCTGTTTCAAATTGCAGAATCCTTCATAACGAGAAAGAACAGAATCAAATGCTTTGACAAGAGAAAACAAAGAAGATTTCCCATCTCGATTCACAATTTCTACACCAACAAAGAAAACACAAAGTAATCAAAATTCAATCCAAAAACAAAAAATAAAATAAAAAATAATAACGATGTTAGTAGTATACCATCATTTCTAAGAACATGAAGAGCAAGAATAAGATCACCAGGTTGAGCAACATTAACCAAAGACCATGTCAACAACTCAGTGCTATCATGACTGTTAGTTTCCATCTTCACACCAACCACCACAGTACGGCCACTAGAGCCACCGTTGAAGGTGGTGATCATTTTGGTGATGACACGTGGCAGTATGAATGAGAGTTCGTTGATGTCGTTATGTTGTCGGTGATTGGAGGATATAGTGTAAGTGTCGGTGATTATACACATGCAACCAAAAATGTCACAGGTTTGTTTGAGTTGAGAGTGTAACTGTGCAACCATAAACAAACAACTTTGATGATGATGATTGTTTTCTGCTTCTTCAATCCTTTTCCTCACTAACGTTGCTGTCGTATATGTATATATAGACGTGGGTTTGTAAAGGTTAATGGAGTAGTGACCAATATTTCGAAATTTATGTTACGGTGAAAAAAGGTCAACGAGATAATAAATTGGCGGGTTAATGAGAATGAATTATAGGATGGGGCAATTGGTATTTGGGTGGTGCCAAATTATCGTACTTACATCACTCCATCATTGCAATTTATTTATTTAAAATCGGATTGGAAAAAAAAGTTATTAAATGATTAATTCTTTCAAAAAAAATTATTAAATAATATATGTAAATATAATTATTTTGCTAGCATTTTTCTAAAATAAAAAAATAACCTAATAAATAAGCTTAAAATAGTCCTCGTGAGCGTAGTTTGGTTGGCATGTATGTTACAATATGGAAAAGTCAGAGTTCAAATTCGGATTTCTCACCGGTTCAACCCATATTCTATAAAAAGTCACACTTGTATATGTAAAATTTTACATACACTAGTGTGACTTTTTTTCTATTGACTTAAAACTGTATTTTAGATATTTATATGTTCACTTAATTAGTAGTTAGCGTGAACCTTAAAGAAAACACACAACGCAAGTATATTCTACAATATTAAAAAAGTGGGAAATCATATTTATCAACGAGGTTATTTAAAATAATGTCTCAAAATAAGTTATAAGTTCGTGATAACATTTACGAAACAAGACTTTTTTTAAATATACAAATTTATCCGCTATAAGCTAGTTTACTGGGTTTATCAAACATAACCAAACTAAGCTTCGAGATACACATGAAAGTTGTAGCTTTGTTTCTTAGTTTTCCAGTGCATAAATTGGATGGACAATCTAAGATATGGGTGGCACCGTAAACAGGAGGCATTGTGCAATCAAATCTGAAAATTAATGAAAGAAATGAATTATTATTCAAATCAGATCCAAAGTATAGAAACATGTTTAAAAACATGATATTAGATGAGAAAATATTTCAAAAATTCAAATTACAAAGCCATAAAATATGTGCCAAAAATGTACTGATGACACTTCAATTATGAGAATATGGCATTAGGTCTTGTTGAGTATACAAGACCGAAACCAAATTTGATGGATGAAGAAGAAAAAACAAATCTAAACTAGAAATTTATAACATTTACTACTATATAAAATGATACTATGAAGGAGATTTTTTAATAGGCTAACATGCAATAGCAAATTTTCAAAGAGGCTAGATTCTAACCTAAATACAAGTCTATTAAAAGCTAAATGTTAGACCTAATTATTTTGTTCCTTAACAAAAAAAAAAAACCTAATTATTTTGTGAAATCCCCGCCCCACCACTCACACACATATCTTTTTTAAATTATATCATTAAGAAGTGTTTTTTCTGGATTATAGAATCAATATATGTCGTTTATATCATTTGATCCTCTTTTGTTCCTCCTCACTTTTATATCTTCACTATCAAAATTTCTAAAAACCAACAAAAACGAAAAACTCAAGTATCAACCTATAGTTCTTTATTTTTCATTAGATCAGACTCTAACCCACCTCATTTGTCAAGTTTCGAAAGCAAGAGATTAGTACACATTTACTCTTCAATTGATTTTTATTTTGCCTTTTTTTAAGTGTTGCCTGATTTTGTCCAAATTCTATAATTATGGCGTGTGTTTAAAATATTTTTTTAAGCCCGAATCCTATAATCCAAAAGCATATAAAATTGCAAAAACAAAGACAAACAAACTTGATGAAAAATCCTTAAAAAAAAAAACTTGATGAAAAATGTGTTGTACACATTCGGATTCCATAACCCGGTCGTATTTTACATATTTTTGTAGGTATGGATTCTATAACTCGATGATTTTAATTTAATTACGTTATTTTATTTAAAAAGATGATTATAAAACATCCAGTTAAATCATGTCTGTACTTTATAAACTGATGAATAAGATGTTTTACATGTCTAATCTCTAAAACCGGATGTATAAAAATACACATTCAAGTTATAGAATATGAACATGTAAAACATAGTAATTACTTATATGTGGTTTTGAAGGCATCGTCTCTTTGTGTGATCTATGCACTGAAACTTGTATAAATCGAGAGACACGCGAGATGTGTGGTTGGAAGAATTTCACATCTTTTTTACCAAGCAATGGAACTTACTCTATGTTGGCTGGTTTATTCTTAAAAGTATTCTTCCATGGTCACAAGACCAAATCAATAATGTTTGGACACACACATAAAAAAATTGTCCTCAAAATACTCAATATTTTTCTAATCAATTTCCTCTTTATTATTAAAAAAATACTTCTTGATGTGTGTGACTAAACACTATTTATTTTGTCATATGACCATGTTAAAATTTCTCTTATTCTCATCTTTAGTTTGAAGTCAATATCCATTAAATAAGTTCAGTAGACAGTATAGTCTGGATAAAATAATCTAACGGATCCATTAAAAAAAAAAAAATAATTGACGGTGTATATGTGTTGATGTTTGTATGCATGTTCTTTTCCCAAGCAAAGACAAAACGTATTTGTAATTGTAGGAAAATGCATGCATTATAGAGCCGTCATATTCTGAGCCTAGTATATTGCACGTCTATGGTTCCATGAACATAGTTATAGAATTATTGATATCTTTACATTTACGTACATGTATATGTATATGTATATTGAATAAAGATGACTTGAGCTCATAGCTAATGTAATTTCCACGTTTGAAGTTTTATCTTTCATTCCATTGGATTGCATCCGAAACCACCAAGACCCCTGGTTGCTTTAATTCTTTGGGGCCGTTTGCAGGCTTATTTTGAGTTTATACATATAAATGAGCTTTTTGTATTATTTATAAGTTTCTCAACGTAGAGTATGAAAAAATAGGTTAAGAAAATAATTTTTTCGTTAGTGAAATTTTTTAAATTAACATTAAAACTTATTTATTTGTATAAACTATTCGTAAGCTAAAAAATAAGTCAATTCAAACGGTTGGTTACTATTAAATAACTTGTAATTGATCCAAGGACTTGTTCTAACTTCTGACGTTTTATTAATCATATTCTTAATATAATTGAAATCTTAGTGAATTTAAATCTAAGTAAACTTGACGGCCATACTATCGGCGAGGTGTGTATATATGCAAACTTCAATGACATTTCTTATAAGGTTTAGAGATAATTAAGAAATCTTTCTTAAAGGAAGATGACGGTGTTACATGTGAGAATCGTCCTCATTGTATCAAATTTGATCTAACACATTATAATTCTTAAATAAATTAACAAAATGGAGTGACAAAATTGTAAAGTTCTATATAACATTATAAAACCTACTAAAAATAAGGAGAAAAGTTTACATGAACACACATTAACACAAATACGTAACCAAAAAAAAACATTAACACAAATACGACATCATGTGTTGTTCACCGTATTTATATACGATGAATATTACTATTTTTTTGTTAATTTTGTTTTATTATAGAAGAAGATTTTTTGAATGCAAAAAATTTAGTTTTTTTTAACCAGTTTCACTACTGCATTAACAAAAAAGTGTAGATTGTTAACTGTCTGAATCTTATATATACTTATGTAATTTTTTTTGAAGGAATACTTATGTAATTTATGAAACTATGTAAAATAAATGGTTAATACCTTCCATTTTTATGGTTAATAAATCAATCAAAGTAGTTAATGAAATTTATGTTTTAATAGTGGTTAACAACATACATTTTTTTTATTAATAAAGTGGTGAAATTGGTTAAGAACACAACTTAAATTCTATATTGCAAAATTGTAACTAAAAAATTCTATATTGCAAAATAAGAAGTATTATTCAACGTATGAATACGACAAACAATACATGATATCGTATTTCTGTCTACTTTCTTGTATCGTAGTAACATTGCTGATTTCTTTTACTGAATTTAGATAAAAGAATCTTAGTGAACCGACAATATATTTGGTCAAAACCAATCTCATATCATGATCGACAATAGATGAAAAACTAGCATTGGTGTGGTCCTCTAATGCAACGTGGGGTCACTGGTATTGTTGTGTCCTTCTCTAACTCAAAAGAAGAAAGATTGGTCATTGTCCATTGATTCTCTTATGCAAAATGATTTTGCTACAAAAATGAAATGGACAAAAGAAGGTTCTCACTCCTCCTCGTGTGGCTCAAGGTAAGAGTAAACCACCACAATTATGGGACACAACCCCATGTTGTTTTTGTTTTTCACATATATGTACTACAATGCAAGTACAATGTACATATATTTTTGTGACACATCACACATATATTGTTGGAACACTATGAGTGTTAATTTGTAAATTAAAAAAAAATCTCATGTCAACTATCTCATTGAGTGCTTATTTATGAGGAGAAATCATGTTATTGATTTTGTAGAGGTCAATTAATCCTAGTCATTGGATTTGTAACTCATCTTTGGCTCCTCACCTATAAATAGAGCTCATCTCCCTCACTTCTACTAACCCCAAAAAGTTCTCTTGAGTTGTCAAAGAACTTTTCTCTCTTCTCCCTCCTTTAGCTTGTGTTGACGAACTATTCTTTTCCTCTCCCTCGTTTTCTTTCCTTTCGAATTTAAAGAGTGTTCTTAAGGCCATAGTCCCTTCGGTTTAAAATGTCATTTCGAAATTAAGAATGGTTTTAAGAACATAGTCCCTTCGGTAAAATTCGTCCCTTCAGAAATAAAAGTATTCTTAAGATCATAGTCTCTTTCGAGATAAAGTGTCCCTTCGGAAAATAAGATGATTTTAAGAATATAGTTCATCCTTTTTATGTTTTATGCCCTTGGAGGAGTTAGAGGTTAGAGTGGTGGAAACACCATATAAGACTGGTCCTAGTACCATATTGGAGTGGTCTTAGAACCATATTGGAAGGTGTATTTATAGAACAGATCTTATAGTGCAATAGGACTCTGATACAGTTGTAGCTAGACTGTTTTATCCTGGGGACGTCATGGTTGATAGTCTGCTTGCACAATTTTGGGTAGTGCCGCGAAACGTCTTAAAGAAAGCGACCTAGTCCGCGACTCGGCCTAGTAATCTCTTCGGTGACAGAAAAATTTTCTATAACTAATTTTGACTATTGTTCCAACAATTTTAAGACGTCTTCGTTCTGCCATATCGACCGGAGAAATTACTAGTTTGTTGTAAACTACAACAAGGATAAATGGGCTATAGAAATACTCTGATTAAAAGAACACGATAAAGTGTAAGAACAAGTTTAGTGTTGTGTTACATGCTTACCTGAATGGATAATAATTCACTATTATGAATACTAAAGATCAACCTTTTGGTGGATCAAGTGAGAGACTTTTTTGTCTAAGAAATTTCTATGAAGGAAATTAATTTGTGCAAAATATTTTGGTAGAAATTAAAATTTCTACTAAGAAATTGATTTGAAAAGGTTATTTGGTGTATGGATTGAAATTTTCTATTAAAGAAATTTTTACAAAGAAAACCTAATCACATTTACGGCATATATGTTTTATTGTACTTAATTCTTGTTTTATGGAATTTACTATTGGATTCATATTTGTTTAATGCAAAACCATATTGACTTAATAGCAATACTTTTTTACTTAATGCAAAACAATGCCTTGTATATTTGACATTTTGTTTCCATTAATTGAAATAATTTTGTTGACATTTAAGATATGAAACAAATATCATGCATTGAGTCTTTTAATAAAAATAAAGTAATCACATGATATTTGTCATATTCAAGATTATATCGTAGAATGAGATGTGTTATATTTTTTTAAAGAAAAAAAATATATATGACTTTTTATAGTCAAGTTAAAAAATAACCAAGAGGCCGCATAAATCAATACTTGGATAAACTAAATATTTGGATTTAATTTATTATGATGAATGCGAACTTAACGATAACTTGACTAGATATGAAAAGATATTTTATCACTTTTATTGTTGACTATTTAGACTATACTTTGGTATATCTCATGAGAAATAAAAGTGGTGTGTGCTTGTTAAGATCAAAGTTTTTGAAATTGAAAATTAATTCAATAAGAAAATCAAGCGATTTAGTAGTGATAGAACCACAAATAATTTCCACATTTCAATGAGTTTTTATAAATGACACAAAATTATTCATGAAACAATTGCATCTTACTCTCTTGGTATGAACGGTGAAGCGGTTATAAAGAATATACTATTTACCGGGTCAGTTGTTGTAATCATGCTTAATTCTAGGGGTGCATCTCATTGTTGGGAAAATTTTATCGACTTTTTGATTTGTGCTAAATAGAGTGCTTTAATCTAAGAACAAAATTTCTAGCTATGAAATTTTGAAGAAAAGACAATATATCTTGTCTTATTTTTTTGGACTTGGGATTGTTTGGTCTATCTTCGGATTCCAAATCCTAAGAGAGTAAAACTCACTAGTAGAGCCTATGAATGTGAATTCATTGGGATGAAATTAACATGAAAGAATATAGGTTTTATGACCTAAATGTTAATGTGATCATAGAATCAAACGATGATGATTTCTATGAAATTAAATTCCCCTTTTTAAATTAAGAAAACTAGGCATTCAACCCGTGCGTTGCACGGGTTTCATTAAAATTATGTTAAATATTATTAATTTTTATTACACTATTTTTATTGTTTGATTTTGTCATAAATAATATAATAAATCCCAATATTATTTTTTTATGAAATTGAAGAAAATTAACCTTTACCTGCATCAACTTCTCACTTTTAATCTCTTATATCTTATTTATGTTCTCTCATATTCATTGAAAATTTAATTTTAGTGGAGATAAATTTTCTTTTATGTTCCATAATTATGTCCCTAAATAGTTGAAGCTATTTTATTAATGGTTAAATCATTTTCTTGATGAATTATCGTGACATTTAGTTGTAATATACTATAAAGTTAGTTTTAGAATTTGAATAGTGACTTTACATAAGGTACTCAACAAAATTTCAGTTAATATATTTACATTTAATTGTACTTTTAGTCCCTTATTTGTACTTAGTTTTAGTCCTTTAGTTATAAAATCATTCAATTTGGTCTTACCATCAGATTATTGGATTTATGTCCGCGATATAGAATTGTTACCTTCAAAATATTAGATTTAAGATTGCGATATAGAATAATCATTGCTGAATTATATTAGAAAATGATAGTTTAACATAAACTTCAATTCATTACTTCAACGATTAACCGAATTTAACATAAAAACAATTAAAATTTATTTTCAAAAAATAGGACAATCATTTTTTGGCCAAACCTTCCACGACTTAAATATTATAGACAATCATACACAAAACCTTGAGCCACCACATTCGATCATAGAATCAGTCCCAGTTAACGACGGTAGCATACATCCTATTAGGAGGATTAATGATCGTGAACACAATAACGTCTTTTAGGCCCTTTTCAAGAATAAAGTTGTACCATCCTCTCCCTATGTATTTTTGATGCATGGTTCTTGACGCAGTGTGAACATCACAGTCATAAGATTTACCAGTTTCTTCATCAAAAGGAGAATTTTAGATTGATTGATATACAAACCATTCTCAACAACACGTTGAGGAAAATGCTAAAATAGATTTGTCAAGGAATCATAAAAATTATAATTAATCAACAACAACTTAACAACATGAAAACAACAAAAAATTATTTGTAAACGTCACTAACCAAAACATTGTTTCATCCAAAATAGAAGCATTAACAACATACTTTCAATAATGAACATCGACATTTTGAACATTCTCTAATTCAGTACCATTGACTTCAACTTCAATGTCATTCATTTTTCCTTCAATCCAAATGATATATAACATAGACAAATAAATCATATTTTTCAGCCATTAAAAATAAAATAGAACCTAAGAAAGACACATCCATAAAAGACTCAAACAAAAAAGTTATGCAAAAACTCATGCCATTTTTCCACTTAACTATACTTTTTAAGTTTTTTTTTTGTCTTCAAGGGACTATATATTTTATGGTATAAATATCTATAGAAAAAATTATACCTAATAAACGATTTTAATTAAGTTTAATCAATATTATAAACAATTTTAACTAATAATATAACTTATTGTATATTACGAACACACAAAAAAAAAAAAAAACGCGCGTATGTACGGGTACCCCGCTATTCTAAGAAGGAAATTGACATCATAGGGACACTAAAATGAAAGATTCAAAAGAAAAACTTCCAAAGTTACATAGCTTTTTATTGTTCCAATTCTAGAATGAAGAAAGTAAACCGAAGCAATATATTGCTAGTTTGCTAAACACACCGATGAAAACATATAATTAAGATGAAACATAGTTCCTCTTGAAGTCTTGCACAAAGTACAATTGTATATCATGAAATCCACAACAACTGTAAATATTCCTCTCCAAACAAAACAAAATAAAATATGATTATCTCATATTTAAATTTCTTAATCATTGAGTTAACCGTTGAGTCACACACCAGTTATAGTAAAAGATTGACTATATATCACCCACCACCACGAAAAACTACTTGGAATGAATCAATATATATATATATATATATATATATATATATATATGTGTGTGTGTGTGTATACATATATAAGCACACAATAACTTTAAATGCATTCAAGGTATAAAATGGTGGTTGATATATAGAAGATGAATGATATATATAGCTTATGTATATATGAATGCAAATAAATATAGAATGATCTTACAAAGTTACAACTAACAAAGAATAAATAAAAAAAGCTTTATTATTATTATTATTATTATATATATATATATATATATATATATATTATTAATAACGCTAATATTAAAATTTAAAGCATGCTAGAATATAGCGTTTGCTGGCCTTCAAAACAATCACGATAAAAACAATTAATTTATAGAAGATATATAGATAAATAGATAGAAGATAGATAGATAAATAGATATATAGATAGAAGATAGAGAGACATTTGTCCAAAAAAAGAAATACCGTGTGTATCATATAATCAAATAACCACACATTTTTAACTATACCTTTTTTTTTTTGGACAAATTTTCAACTATACCTTTAAATATAAACTATTATTATTAGTGTAAATATGAAGGACTAATTTGCTTGACTCTTATAATTTCATTGGCCAGAATATCGATTTACATGTCATGAATAACTGCTTCTTTCCAAAAAAAAATGTCATGAGTAATTGCTTAGTTTTCACTACCCTTATAAAATATTGCGTAAACATAGCTTAACGATATGTAAGATTGTTTTCAAACACTCATAAGCTTTATCAACATAGCATGTGAGATTAATAAGTGTTAAAAAAAAATGTAAAAGATAAGCTTGTAACCCACTTACTTCTAAAATCGGCTAAAACCCTTTTTTTTTGGGTATAAATACGGCTAAAACCTTTAATTTAATCAAGTTAGAGATTAAATTTCATGCAACAGATAACATGCTAAAATGGTTTCTGTGAGACAATTTATCTTTCCTTTATTTTCTACCTCTACATAGTGTAAAGACCAAAACAAAGTAGTAAATGAACGACATAGGAAAAAAAAAACATTTTGTGGAAATGATTTGAAGCCTATAATCATTTAACGACACATGAAGTATGATTATCAAATGTCAAATTTAAAAAAAATTCAGTCACTAAACTCAGTCTATATATCACATTCAAACAAAATTATATAATGAGTTATATCTTGTAATTAAAGTTATCCGTAGAACAAAGGTGCATACTACTTGAATTAGAAATAAGTCTCGTGTTTTTCTTATTTTGAACAGCAACAAAAAAACTTGTACCAAACTTACTCATTCCTTCAAAATGGTAGGGAGTTAAATTGATGGAATTTTTCTTCATAGTAGTAGAATCCTAAAAGAAATATAAACTAAAATAGTACAACATCAAGTTGCAAAGCAAATGAGACTTATATTTGTTGTGAGACAATAGGGAGTTAAATTGATGGAAGCGATTGATGCACCATATGCATATTTTCGGCTACAAAGAAAAAATGGAAGCAAATACATTTATGATAAATAAGTAGTGTAAATATCAATATTTGGTATGAATGGATTTTATTTCAGCAAGTGTTACATGATAATGTTGACATTTATTATTTTCTCACAAATGTATGGATGCTGAAAAATGAAACAATTGAACAGGAAAGGTTGAAAAGTTTTTGTACTTAAACTTGCCTACAACTTTATTAAATTAGATAGAAACTAACAGAGTATGGATTAAGCCTCTTAAGAGATGCCACAATATCACAATTATAACTTAAGAATGATTCAAGCTTAGTAAAGAAATCAATTTTTTTTAGAGGTGGCACGTATCATCACAATGCTTGCTCAAGAATAACCCAAGCTTACTTTAGAATATAGTAAAGAAAGATTACAATCTAGATAGATATAAGATAGATAGATGGTAGGCTATAGTGACAGTGATAGACTATAAATCCAAATTTATAGGTGTAGAAATTTAGAACAATAATTAAAATGGAGGAGCTGTTACGAAGTTGAAGAAAAATATGGACATCAGTAGACTATGATTTAAGATAATGAAAAATATTTAACCAAAGGAAAATGAATTAGTAAAGTGGCTAATCAATTAGCACAAAATATGCGGTTACAAAATTATGAAATGTAGAATTTTTAAAACCAAGGTTCAAGATTTAATTTTGTATCATTTACATCACACATTAAATTTTGATATAGTGGAGATAAATAATGAATTTTAGAATAAGAGAGAGTGGAGAATAAGAGAGTGAGAATATGCTTTTTTAGAAGTGTCACATAGACATAATACTTGTACATGGTTAACTCAAGTTTCTTTTACAAAGATATATAGATAGATATAGATAGATAGATAGATAGATAGATAGAATATAGATAGTGGGGGCACTAGTGGGGGCATTGCAATTGATCACAGCGATCAGAAGCAGTGGTGAGAGCATCGAATCAGATGTAACAGAACCTTGAAGAGGTAAGAAAACACTGGTTGCTAAGAAGTATTGACATGATTACACGGTCTATAAATTAGAAGAGGATCCAACTAGCCTTCAAGAAGTGTTGTCTTCCTTGAATGTTGATAAACTTCCTAGCCTGCAAGAAGCCATAAAATATGAGATGGTTTCTCTAGAGTCTAACAAGACCTAGTATTTGATAGACTTGCCTTTTGGTTGCAAACCAATATGTTGTAAATGGATTTTGAAAAATAAAACTCGATGGAACAGTTGATAAATACAAGGCTCTCCTTGTAGCCAAGGATTTTAGGCAAAGAAAAAAAAATGGATTTCTTCGACTCCTTTTATTCAGTCACCAGGATAACATCCATAAGGGTAGCAATCGATTTTGTTGCTAATCCTAATTTGATAGTACACCAAATGGATGTTACAACCTTTTTTTAAAAATGGTGAACTGAAAGAAGAAATCTATACGAAATAACTTGAAGGTTTTGTAATCCATGAGCAAGAAACTAAGGTCTGCAAGTTAGATAAGTCTGTGTATGGTCTTAAAAAGTCCATGAGCTATGTTATGAAAAGTTTGACAACTTAATGATAAGAAATGAGTTCAAAGGGAATGAAAGTGACAAAGTTATTTATTATAAATATGATAATAACATTTGCACAATCATATGTCTCTATGTAGACGACTTACTCATATTTAGTTCAAACTTTCATGTTGTGAATGCTCTGTAATCATTGTTGTCTAACAACTTTGATTAATAAGACCTCGGAAAACATAATGTAATTACGGGTATTAAAATTACTAGGTTAGAAAAGGAAATTTCCTTGGATCAATCTCACTACGTTGAGAAGATCTTAAGAAAATATAATTACTTTGACTGCAAACTTGCTTGCACATCATATTATCTAAGTGAAAAACTATTTAAGAACACTGGTGAAAGTGTGAGAGCATCATTGGTAGCCTTAAGAATGCCATTGATTGCTCTAGATCCGACATTGTCTATGTAGTGGGAATGTTGTGCAGGTTTGTCAGAAGACCTAGTAATGGGCATTGGCAAGCTATTGATAGGGTCTTAAGATACCTAAGAAAAGGAACCATGCACCTTGGATTACATTATCAATTTTTTTTTTGTCTTAGAAAGATACACAGATGCAGATTGGAACATCTTATTAGATGATTCCAAAAAGACCACCGGATATATATTTATATACCACTGGATGAGCTGTTTTTTGGAAATATACAAAACATAATATATTAGCTCGGTCAACTATGGAGTCCGAGAAGATAACACTAGCAAAAACTAGTGAAGAAGCAAGTTGGTAAATATGCTTGCTAGCAAAGATTCCCTTATGGGAAAGCAATTACAGTTGTGTTGGTCCATAGCGATAGTACCGCGGCTATTGCAAAAATTGAGAACCGTTAATGTGACGGTAAGAGATGAGAAAAATGTCATAAGAAACAACATTGTTGGAGAGTCGGTCTCCATAGGGGCTGTAAGAGTGGATCACGTACACACTGATGAAATTTTAGCCGATCCTTTTACGAAAGGACTAGCTAGAGAGAAAGTCCATAACACATCGATGAAGATGAGACTAGTGCCTATGGAATCACTCATGATGGTAACCCGACCTAAATGACTGGAGATCCCAAGAAATAGGTTCAATGGGTAATAACAAGTTGTGAACTGATATGAGATGAACATGCTATAATAAATCATAAGAGGCATGATTCCTGAAGCGATAAGAGGTTGAGATAATATAAACTCTTAATGAGATATATACTCTATGTTGAGTGAAGTCATTTTTAAATTCAAGTGGGGGATTCTTGGAACACTATGAGTGTTAATTTGTGAATTAAAAAAATTCTCATGTCAACTATCCCATTGAGTGCTCATTTATGAGGAGAAATCATGTCATCGATTTTGTAGAGGTCAACTAATCATAGTCATTGGATTTGTAACTCATCTTTGGCTCTTCACCTGTAAATAGAGCTCATCTCCCTCAGTTCTACTCGCCCCAAAAGTTCTCTTGAATTGTCAAAGAACTTTTCTCTCTTCTCCCTCCTTTAGCTTGTGTTGACGAGCTATTCTTTTCCTCTCCCTCTTTTTCTGTCCCTTCGGATTTAAAGAGTGTTCGTAAGGCCATAGTTCCTTCAGTTTAAAATGTCCCTTCGAAATTAAGAATGGCTTTAAGAACATAGTCCCTTCGGTAAAATTCGTCTGCTCATAAATAAGAGTATTTTTAAGATCATAGTCTCTTTCGAGATAAAGTGTCCCTTCAGAAAATAAGAATGATTTTAAGAATATAGTTCATCCTTTTTATGTTTTATACCCTTGGAGGAGTTAGAGGTTATAGTGGTGGAAACACCATATAAGACTGGTGGTCTTAGTACCATAATAGAGTGGTATCAGCACCATATTGGAGTGGTCTTAGAACCATATTGGAAGGTGTATTTATAGAACAGATCCTATAGTGCAATAGGACTCTGATACAGTTATAGCTGAGCTGTTTTATCCTGGGGACGTAATGGTTGATAGTCTGCTTGCATAATTTTGGGCAGTGCCGCGAAACGTCTTAAAGAACGACTTAGTCCGCGACTCAGCCTAGTAATCTCTTCGAAGACAAAAAAAATATTTTTTTAACTAATTTTGACTATTGTTCCAATATATGCACTACATAATTGGTAAATACAAATACTAACATGCCATTAAATTTGGGCACTTTTTTGTTTTCTTTCTTAATTTCACCTTTGGATTCTAAGATCTTGCGCAATTTTGATCCTAACCATTTTAACTTTTTATGTTTTCTTCTTTTTGATTATATTTCTCCTATCAATTCTTTTTTCTTTCAAATTTACATTGAAGTAACATCATTTTTGTATAAATTATATATAAATATATCAATAATTACTTACACATGAATAGAAGATAAATAGACAACAAAATGCGTCGACAATATTAATCATCGTAATTCATAAACACAACATTCATGGACCTATGAGACATGATATTGTTGTGCATGACTCTTTGAACTCTATGTAGAAGGTCAACAACCTTTGGTGCTATAAAACCGAAAGTGTCAAAAGCAAATGATATAAAAACTTGTTGATTGTGAAAACACATTTTCTCATCTTTGGCCATTTTACTTGATGCGGCTTTTAGGGATGTTAGTCCTACTGCAAAAGTCTCGGCCCGTAATCCAACAAGTGGTGAAACCCCCAGTCAAGTCCATACATACATGTTTTCCTCTTACCCATCCGTACACCATAACATCTGCAGGCCGAAGTGTCGATCTTCCATCTAGTGTATCAATCAAGAAGTTCACAAACGTCTCCTTCTTCACTGATACTCCCACCCGCCTGATTATATCATAAAGTACATCCCTAACAAAGTCATACATGTACTTAAAACCGGGAAGCTCCTTACAATGAGCGACATACTCCCAACAGTGATTTGAAATTCAATCTAATAATTAGAGTGAGTTTTCATTTGATCTGATTCCAGTTATATTTGGTTTTTAAAATTTAATTTTAAAGAAAATTCACATTGGTGATAAAAGTTTGGTGACAAGTCAATAAATGTTTTCACTTCAACGTAAATTTTTGGAGGAAATTGTCAACGAACTACCAAATAATTAAGTTAATCGTAAAGCTAGCTAAGTTACAAAATATGAAGAAAAGGTTATGCAAATAGTGAAATAAAATATTTAAAAAATTATGATCAATTTTGAATTGTTTATTAGATTTTTTCAAAAAAAATATTTTTTTCTAAAAAAAAATCATTTTGTCATTTTTAAGTGATTGTTTAGGATTTTTAAAAAAATCATTTTATAAAAAAAACCATTTTGATTCTAAAATAAAAAGTTATTAGGATTAACTTTTTTCAAAATCTATTTTCTTCAAATACAATGAGGTAACACATGAACTAGTTAAAAATCATTCAAAAAAATTGCTTTTTTGGATAGTAAACAAAAAAAAAAGCTTTAATTTTTTTAAAATCTCTAAAAAAAAACTTTAAATTTTTCGACCACAAATCTATTTTTTTTAAACTAAAACAAACACACATTTTTTAATAATAAAAAATTTATGATGAATTTTGAATTGTTTATAAGATATAATAGCTACTAGTCAAAGTGTCTAGTTCTTCACTGAGGAAGTATCATATAGTTACATAGACGTCATCAATTAGTTAAATAGGATTTAATCACTTAAGTGACTAAAATCTATAATTATATTAAGTGTTGGTTGATTGTGTCATCGTAGCTTAGTTCAGTTGGTATGAACAATACATAATATAGGAGGTTCAAACTTCGGCCACCACAAAAATAAAAAAAAGCGTTGGTTGATTGTACCAAACAAAAAAGATCGATTAAGCGTTGATTGATAAACGTTGTAGGCGAATAATTTATATTCTTATATTTTTATACCTTTTCCTTTTATTCATAAATTATTTTAAGATTTTTATTTTATTCATATTTATCATTATTTTGTGTATTTTTATCGCATACTTAACATTATAATTAACTTAACTTATCAAAGAAATTATTTGTGTGAAAATAATTTTGTTTATTTTAAAGCATTGCTATGACATTTTCTGAGGAAATTTCTATGACATTATTGTATGACAAAAAAATAGTTTTGATAGTATATTATTTGTCCTTGTTAATTCATTATTTGTATAACTTTTAATTAATATAAGATGATTTATCTAATTATTCAATCAACAAATTAAATGGTAAAAACATTTTATAATTATTAATTTATTGACATAGAAATAATTCATTCATAACAAATGATTTGACATACACTTTAATATAGTATGTGGTTGTAAAATTTCAAATTAATTTGTTTTCCGTACAGTTAATTAATGAATGCAATTTAATATTGTTTGATTTGACAAATTTTTTTAAAATTGACATAATAAAGATTATAGTAGGAGACCAAAATCCAATTAGATTTAGATTTTATGGTCTCAACAAAGGCACATGTGCCGTAACATGGGTAGGAAGACAAATTCAATCCAACTAGATAGATATTATTTCACTTTCTTATTAGTTTTCGATATTTCATTTTCAGCAGGGATGTGTGACCATGATGTTATGTTGGATGCTGTTTGAGAAATATTTGGAGCCACCACTTGCTTTACCCGAATTTTAGGTTAACTAAGTTGTGGGGTATGCTTCAATTAATATGTCATCTTGTTATCGGTTAGCACTTAGCAATGTCTTCCTCTTTTCATTTAGCTAAAAAATATCAACTTATATAATTATGCTGGGTTTGAGTAGCACAATTCATTTGAGCTCATACTTGAAGGGATCGGAATTCAAACTTTGATAAGGGAGGGAAGTGTTAGACAAAGACTCACTTAATCAAAGATTTACTTAATCAAGACTTATAGTGTTATCATCCTATCAGCCTCAGAGTTTATGCACGATACTATAGTTTGGTACCCCGTCAAAGAGGAGCCGATCCACAAATGTGGAAACACCTAGAGAGGTCGGCCAATCCCATTCTCTAGATGATGTCGAATTTGACACGGGCACGATACGTCTAAGCATTGGTCTCCATGGCAAAATATCCAGGAACTCAATCCCTCACTCTTCCATGTTGAGAAAATTTAATTAGGAGAGGAGAACACATCTTATACAACAGGCTCTCAACAAAGATTAGTCACTACTGAATCACAATGAAAACTTTGCATTTATAGCATTTTAGAAAACAAAAAAGACAACATTATAAACATTTTGTAATATAAAAATATAGCAAGAGAAATTACGAAAAATAAGGAAGTATTATTTAAGAATATAGTTGGAGGGAAATGTAACTTTTTTTTTTGTCAAGTAACCTAATATATAGAAATCATGTTTTAAAGGAAATATGTGGGTGTCAGAGGTTCGAACTCCGACCTTGTATACAACAATATCTGCCAACTGAGTTATGTTCATAGGACATAACATATATATCTTCTAAAACACAAGGGTTGGGAACAAATTTAAAATACTAAAATAAACTATTACATCTGTCTCATAATAATTGTCCTATTTACAAAACATAGAGTCACTATAAATTTCAATAATTAATATTTGTTCTTCTAATTATGCTTTAATTGATATAATGTGCATCACTCACTCTAAAGTTACAACCGCGTTCGAGTAAATTTGAACTGTTAACTGTGAGCTAAATGTAATATAATAACCATTATAAAACTAAAAGACGCAAATTATATTAAAACGAATATTTTAAAGGTTAAATACCTCCTTGAGTCCTTTAAGTTTCACGTTTATACCGGATAAATCATTTGGCCTATTATAAACTATTAATACATACACATAAAAGTAGGAAAAAAATGGATGGACACACATGTTCGTGCTCATCTTCCTGCTAGTTTATAATAATACATATTAATCAATTATTTTATTTTTGAAAACTTAATATTTTGCTTAAGGACCGATTAATTTGATGGGTTCAATTACATTGTTCATTTATTGGGGGAACATTTAAAGACAGGTGAAGGTTACGTATGGACTAACCCATCATAATTAACATTGGAGGGAAATTGAAATTGACTTGATACTTTAAGATGAGCACACTTCAAGATCTGAAACCAATACCATCAATTCAACCTAAGTAAGTTAAGTACTAAAAAAAAAATTGAAGAAAGGAAATTAACCCATCAAATTAGGCACTGAGGAGAATTGAACATGAGAACTTGAGAGGAGCACACTCCAAAGTCTCAAGTCAACATCATCATCCCAACCCAAATCAATTAAGTATTAATCAACTGTTGTTAATAAGACTAATTTGTTAACATTGTTACTCTTTTTCTCTCATAGATAATATGTAAAATGACTTAATATAAATAGTCATTTGGATGAAGTAATGTTTTGGACTAGAGGGAGTAACCGACATATCTCATTTTCCTATTAAGTAGTCACTTAAGCCACCATATGGTCAAACACAATGTCTTTATAATAATTAGGATGGGCTGTAATTTGCATTAGGATAAGCAAGTTTAAGCAACCGGGAAAATATTAGAGAACATAATATTGCTTAGCAAGAAACTATTACTCACTCCATACATTAATGTCGTCCTTCCACTAGTGAAAGAAAAATAGAAGGTGGTAGGTATATCTATCTTATGTTGATTAAATTAAACTACATTATTATACATGTTCTTATGGCTTAATTAGGGCCTTCAAACATGCTTGAGCATAGCGTGTGACCAATTGCCACACCACAACATATATAAAATTTTGGTTAACTTAAAGACCAAACAATTGCTTAAATGATGCTCTAATACAAGGGAAGCAACCTAAGACATAAGAATCATTGTTTATGAGCAAGGATGCTGCGACAATTTTTTTGAGTTTTTTTTCTTTACTGACAACTTTTTTTGAGTTTTGAGTCAGTATGGTACTACTGGACAATTATAGTGTATGAAAGGGTTGACTAAAAATTCACTTTGGATTGAGTAGAAGGTAATTGGAGAGTCAGATCCACTTTATAGTTAAGGTATTAGGTATGCACCAGCAAACATTGAAATTTAAAAAATAGTTCCTAATATCCTATATTTTATTTTTTGACCGCACAAATTCTTTAACTTTGCCCCTCTTTGATCCCTCAAAAATGAAAAAATTAATTTGATCCTAAAAAAAAAAAAATGGAGGTCGAAATAGTCCTTTGTGGGACTAAAATAATATCCCTTAACAATGTTATTTCGACCAACATTTGAGGAGCCTAAAACTCATATTTGTTGATGGAGACAACGTTAGATGAAATTTATTACGACCTGACAATTTTAAGCTATACCAAAAAAAAATATCAATAAATTTTGTATTCTTTTTAATAATATATTCCACAATATTTTTCATATAGTACACCGTACATCTTAATACATATTACTCCCTCCGTTTCAAAATACATGTCCATTTTATACAATGTGCGCTATACATGACTTACTTTGACCATATTTTTTAAATAATGTATAAATACAAATATTAGCATGTAAGATGTTGTTTGATTTGTCTCGACAAATATTTTTACAATATTAAATTTTTATAATTTTTTTACTTTAGATAATTAAAGATATTAACGGTCAAAATTGTGCATTGGTATATGTGAAGTGGTTGACTTAGACATGTATTTTGAAACAGAGGACTACCACTTAAATACACATTTTTTTTTTGACAAAACCACTTAAATACACATTGTCTCTCAAATAGGACACATCATTAATAGTGATTTTTCTTTCTTTAACCTTTTAATTTTTTTTTTGGGCACAATAACTGGGTTTCTTTACATCATATATATGCTCCCTCAAAAAACTTCTCGCTCGTTTTGTTTCTTTTCTTCACCAATGACGTGTATTCATGCATATTAAAATTGCAAATCTGGTACTAATGGGAGCAACTATATAAACATACAAGAACACAACGATTGATTACGATTTCGTCATTAGTGTCTACGTCTCTGACAACGGAGTGATTGATGTAATTTTCTATTATGCAACGAATCAGGGTTACATAGCTCAAAGCTTTATTTAAATACCATGATAAAGTTTACCGGTAAGTAAACCACATTTTGGATGGATCCGCTCGAGCCTCTACACACTTATTAGTAAGCATGAGCACATTGTTGGCCCCCTTTTATCTCCTACTCTGATGTCGGTATGCGGGGTTACCTCGGTTGCTGAGTTTTGAGTATAAGAATTTGAAATTGTTGCTGCATATATGCAATGTTTTCATCACTCGTCTGCCCCATTCTTGTTGCATTTCAAGTCTTTGATTATGCTACTTGTTATGATCAGAAGTCCCTTTTTCGCAAATTGTGGCGTATATGTATTACTATGTATACTGACTCCTTTGCACTTAATTTAGACATATATTTGGTTCAAGGGGAATATGGAGGGGGATCATTTTAAATTGTCGTTGCTTGGTTCATTTTTTGCAGAGGGAGTGGATCTTTTAAACCCTTATGTTTTGTTCAATATTTTTCGAAGGGATGAAAAAAAAAATCACTTGTAATCAATTTCGATTCTACTCTAATAATTAGAGATTTTGGGGAGAGGTAGAAAATTTCCCTCCATCCCCTCCACTCGTTTTCTCTCTATTAAAGGCCTGTATAGTTTGAAGATAGTGAGAGGGAAACAAACATTTTTAAAACAATTTTAGCTCCCACTAAATAATTGAAGTATCGAGGGAAGAGGAGTTGAGAGAATCAAAACAGCATACTTTTTTTATATAAATAAAAGCAAAATTGTATACTGACTAGAGAATCACCACCACCTTGGATCACTAACAATGAGCACAGCTATCTAAATTTGACCGAACTTTGCAGGGACATCTAATTACAAAAATGATGATAATCAGTGAGGATATAATTTGATATGGAAGTACTGAAGGGGGGATTCAGGTAAAACAAAAAACAGTGATACACAAACATTCTGTTGTGCAAACATCCTAGTTGATGCCATGTTAGCTTGATTGTTCAACACCGGGTAGAGATGTTGGCTGAACGTTTGATTTGGAGGGAATAACTGCAGACTGCTTAACGGACTTGGGCCTATCTTCTACCTTCAAAGAAGCCAGCTTCTGAGGGCGAAAATGAGTTCCTTCCAACTCAGATTCTGTCTTTCTCTTCTTTATTACCTTCTTAGGTAAAACACTGTCTTTAACCCTGGCATCATCCGGAGAACAGCTTGAACTCCCCTTTGCTTTTTCTTTTTTCGGACCACTCACAGGGTTTGAACTCCCCTTTGTTTTTTCTTTGTTCGGACCATTCACAGGGTTTGAACTCCCCTTTGCTTTTTCTTTGTTCGAACCATTCACAGGGCTTGAACTCCTCCCCTTTGCTTTTTCTTTGTTCGGACCATTCACAGGGCTTGAACTCCTCCCCTTTGCTTTTTCTTTGTTCGGACCATTCACAGGGCTTGAACTCCTCCCCTTTGCTTTTTCTGTTTTTGGAACATTCACAGGGGGGCTGAGAACCCGGACATCTGTAACTGTCTTAGAAACTGCCTTATTCAATGAAGTCTGAGTGCTAGATGCTGGAGCTAATCGCTCTCGCATTTTCTGCTGTGAACTAGTAGTATCAAATTCAACATTCTCTTCACGTCGAGGTGCCAATAACTTTTTGCTTTTAATTTTTTCCTGATCCTAACAATATGGGAAAAGCAATGAGAGAAACAAACATGAAACATCATCCTGACAATAAATTATCAAATCTGTTTGTCATCATTTTTTTTCAGACAGCAAAAAACAAGTTCTCCCGTCCTACTGACATTATCAATGGCCAAGATGAATTTATAGAATCTGCTGAGATTATCAATGACTAAGATGAATTTATAATTTAAATCATACAATAGTCATTCAATAACAACTTGGCTAAAGGCATACCTTATTTCTACTGTGTAGTGCTCTGCGCCTCTCTTTTGCCCGGCAAATTGCAGCTTTGATCCCATGGTTATCCATGCAACCATTCGGCCATAGTGCAGCTAGCTGAAGACACAGGACTTTAAAGTTAGGAAAACTGTTGTTTATACTGAAACTCTGAACATTCAACACGTAAACACACGCACACACAAAAATAGCATACATCTGATGTAACAGACTCAATAAAAATAAACGTCATAATGGAACTAAAAAAAGCAATAGTGAAAAATCAATTGAGGACCCTTCTCATTTTTTAGGGTCTTGTAGCACAGTGATGTTATTTATATTCAAATATGTAACAAGTCCGTTTCAAAAAAAAAAATGTAACAAGTCAAGAGTAAAACCGAAGTTAGTTTTTGATCACCAGTAGCAAGAGTTCACAATACAATCCCACATAATCATAACATGAGCAATCCAATAATTATACTAGACCAATATTGAGAGGAAAACATGGGAAATTCAATTCACCTCAGCATACAACTTTCTGATTATCGGACCTGCATATTCATCCAACCCCTGGAGCAATTGCAAACAAGATTCATTAAGATCAAGAACTTTCGAACTAAACAGGATCATCAGAAGAAGTAATTAAGGTACAATTTTCTGTACATCAACAAAAAGGTCATAGAGATCACAAATCTTGTCCTCCAATGCAGTGTCCATAGTAAAATTCCTTTTGGATATTGCTTTTCCATCAGAACCCAAATCTTGATCACCAGATACTCCAGCTTGCTGCCGTTGCTGAAATACCAGAAAAAAAAATAAAAACAACCCAAATTTAGCTTAAACTGTAATCACATGATTTAATGTCATAATTACAACTAATGAAATCCCTTTCTAGGAAAAACAATGCGGTAATCAAAATATAAAAAATAGGATTTGCAAAACAAACTCAAAATTGCATCGCATCGAATTCATCAAGTCTGTTTGGTAGGCATGAGAGAAATAGAGTAGAGAGAATAAGGGAAGTTTGGTCTTTCTTTTGGTAGTGAACAAGATAAATAGGGGCAACAGATAAAAATACTATGGGTCCCACCACTTTTTTCTACTTCGCTGATTTGCGAAGAAAGAGGCGAGAAGCAATCTTTATGTTATTCCCACCATACCCTTGTCTCCAAGCTAGCTTCTCATCACACTCAGACTCAGCTGTCCATTTCAAATCAAATTCTATTTCTCACTTTTTTCATTTTTTTCACACTCTTTCTCATCTCTTTCTCTCTTCTCCCTTTCTTCTCAAAACCAAACACACCCCAAGAGAAACGCAACAAGAAAGAATGAAGTATAGCATGGATTAATATAATGGTGGGAACAAAATGAATGTAACGATGAACCAAATAAGATAAGCAGTATTGCGTATGGAATTGGCATAAATATAAAAAATTCAAACTTATTGAATGAAATAGCAAGTCAACGAAAATAAACCTCGGAGTCAATAGATGGGGCCTGCATCTTTATCATTTCAATAACTTCCTTCTTTTTTTGTTGAAACCTATCATCTTTCTCCTTCTTTGCAGTCAAACCCATATTGATCATAATTTTCAAGTTTCTCTGAAGCAGGGAGACATTACATGAGATGATGTCAACATAAATTATTCCATTCATTAAGGGTAAGTAAATACAAACAAAGATAAGAATAGTTCTGAAACTTTAAGACTATATAACATACGATAAATAATGTGTGGGAGATGTCTTTTAGGGTTGGATTTAAAAGAATGGATTTTAAAATTGAGTTTGTTTGATTTCGATAAGTGCGAATAACTTTTGAAATGTAACAATAGGATACGTTTAAAAAATTAGAGTCAATTTGAAAAACTATGCAAACATAATCAGCTACCATTAGAATCATTTCTGGAAGACTGACCAGGACTCTGGAGTCTCCAAATATAAAACAAGTCATTCGCTTCTCAAGAGAGAAGAGTTTTTATTTAAATTTAAATTAAAATAAACATTGACAGGCTATCATTTAGATGTAAGAACCTCATAGAATCAAAGGTAGTATTTACTAGAATGAGATAGAACATATGGCTCCTAATTTAGGTTTGGTGCATTTAAAAATAGAAAAAAAAAAAAAGAAAAAAAAAAGGGACACAAGAACAGATGATTTATCTTGATTCCACTAAAGAAAAGGAGCCAAGCATGTGTTTCATTCAATTCCGTCTCAATGTCAAAACGCTACCAAAGTCACATCGCATTGAAGTACACAAAAACGAAAAATAAAATGGCAACAAAAGATAATCAATGTTTCAAAAGGCCACAAAATGTAATTCACTTAAAAAACAAAGTAACTAGGTCAAGACTCAAGAATGACTGTTAAATCACTGCAATCATTAAACAAACACTAAATTGTAGGAAAGTTCCCAATGGTGGACAGCAGGACAAGTAGTTTGAGACAGATACAACCTATAGTCTCAATTTTACATAACCTTTTTGAGTTTAATGACCAATAGTGTTTAAAGGTTGGCTAGTACTGTTGGTAAAATAGTGGGAAATAGTACCAGGATGAAATAAACATCTTAATCATCAAATTTACAACCAATAGTTAAGGTGACAAATTATAAAGCACCAATTACTAGCATTCTTCAGAACTGTACAATCAAAATAATAATAATAATGCATGAAAAGTGTGGTGGGAATAAGAAGACTATGATCATACGAATACAAATAGTAGTTAAATATTAGCTAAAAGGGGAGGGGATATCATGGTTGGAAACTGAAACAATAGATAAAGGGTCATATATGCTGAAAAACCTTTAGTGTTCTGAGCTGAATCAGGTGCCCAAGAATACTCATAAGACGATTAATTAACTCCTCTGATACTTTCCCTTGGCTTGCCTGCTGACAAAGAACACAAGTTAATATTACAATGCTTATATACACCAATAATAAAATATATGCAAATTTGTGTGTTTCTAGAAGCACAACATCAGGAATGCAGAGTTTTCCAGTACCGCTAATCTAGCAACTTTAGCAAGTTTCAGTTTTATTTCCCTGGGTAATCTCCGTTTAATAGCTTGAGATGTGCTATCAACCTCCTGTTTTTCCATAATTGGTGGCCTTGCTGTAATAATATTTGAAAAAAGGAAAACATGCATTAGTAACATGCTTCTCACATTGACTATTTATGTGAGACAAACTTCAAAACAGTTTGCAAACTTACATTCTGCAACCGTTTTCTCTAAATCTTGAACAGCTTTCTCAAGAATTGTAGATTTTGGCCTCAAAGCGGAGCAATCTTTTTTGAGTATGTTTTTAGATTTCTGCAAAAAAAAATCAACCAACTGCATTACCAATACAGTATATGTTAAGCATGTACCATTCCATTGTCACATCTTCACCATCAAAAGTCACAGTAAACAGAAATGTCACACTGCCAAGTGTACATTACAAAGACAGTATAGTTAACAATTTCCAGTTAAATCCTTCTTACGGAGAAATTAACCCATACATCCCACTATCCTCAAATTAAATAGCTATTATTTTGAATAAAAATGCATCTCCCACAACAGCCTAGATAACAAGGGAGTACATACAAGCGATAAAGATACACAACGTAGAATTCGCGAGCAGCAGTGTACTTCATGAAAAATAGGCAGGGAGTCAGAAAATCATTTCTTTTTACTATTTGGTGTTTTCTTTGTGGAATGTAGCACACACTTTGTTGGGAACCCAGAAATTGACTAGAAAAGAACTTGTATTATTGGTGAAAAACAGTATGTATTACAGAAGAATTAACCCCTGTAACCCCAGAGCTAAAGCTCCTCAGAGAAGAGAAAACACTCTATCTACCCTAACCCTCTAGGTTCTGACAGTAAAATGATTCTGCACGATCCTCTCTCCGCAGCCCCTTATAACAAACTTGGCTACACCTACACCCTTTGCCATGTCATCTAATTCCCTCCCTTCTCTATTTTCCTGTGTCACTATTTTGGCCCACTATTCTCAATTGGGATCCTATCACACTTTGTCTAGCACATTGATCTGTTGATTGGAATCGAAACTGACTGTAAAGGAGTTTTTATTTGATGGGTTCTATCATGCTTCATGGGGTAACTATGGTGTGCATGGTAGAAACTATTATGTCCAAATGCAAGAGGTACAATACGACGTGCATACTAGATATATTGACACAATTATTAATAAATACATGCTTTGCATCAATGCATGATATTTGTATTGATTTGTTGATATTTCTCATTAATAGATAGCCATCATAAATAGTCAAAATCACGCCCCAATGCGTGAAATCATGCAATTCTGCTATCTTGCTAGGTCTGCCTGAGTTCGCGGATAGGAAGAATCACAGATTGGTGGGAGCGGCTGGGGTTGCCGTGTAAATTTGTAAAAAACGGTAGAATCCTGTGTGCCGGCTGATTCTGTTCTTGTTACGCAGAGATGTAGTTTGTGGGTCGGGTCCTCAACCCGGTTCCATAAAAACGATGCTGGCATTAAAAAAATCTAAAATAACACGTGTAAAACACGTGAAAGGCTGCGACAGTGACTAGCTAACCCACTACGCATATTAATTTGTCGCTTTGCTTTCTAATGATCTAATCGGTTTTATTTGTGCAAATCTTTTTACTCTGTTCTAGAACTTGCTTTCTTTTTTGTTTTCAATAATTAATATTTGCTAAGGTGATTTAAAAAAGTCGGACACAAACATAATAAAAATAAATTAAAAAAAAAACTATTTTATCTATATTGTTTTTTAATAAGTATCAACTTATTTGTTTATTGATTAAGTAATTGTGGTGTTTTGAGGCGTTTTTCTTTAACTTGCATGTATTTTTCATTTTATTTTATGCATATACAACATGATTTTATATGAATATATTTGTCAATTTGTGATCTATCTTACAATTCACCAAATTACAATCTTGCAACTCATTTTCGATTTTGACAACCTCTTCATAACTAAAACCATAGACACATATTTTCCCTCGTCCATATCAAAGTATATATTCCCTAATAAATGTGTCACAAAAAAATTACATTTTTCTTCCAAATGATGTTAGAATGTCACAAGAAGCATCATTAGTCCTAATCAGAAGAAATGCTGGCGCCCAATGCGATTGCACACTATTTACCATCTAATATTAATTGTTTATACTTTCTTCTCCTTCATTCCCATCGTCCAAAAAGCAAAAGTTCTATGTCTAGTTCATTAATAGAAAACCCAACCAATTCAAGAAACCCATTATCATCACTTAGAATTTGGGTTGGGCCTAACTCAACCTTACAAAACTGGCTTTTAAGGTTAGGACTGGCTCACTTATAAACATTTGTTCAGCCCATATCTCTTCCTATGTAGGACTCTTAAATTACCAAGTGAATGGTGTACATCTCCACTAAAGTCCCACACATAGTCACGTAATTCGTTGATGTCCCTAGGGAACTGCAAATTGGTTTGCCGGTGCCAAATAGCGGTACATTTGCGAATTAGTTTGCACAAATCCGCGAAGAATTTGCATGAAACCACGAACTAGTGTACCGGTAAAAACCAGTAATAAAAACTTGATATTAAGCTACTCCAATAGGCAATGGGAAGTGATTATCACTTCTGAAAAAGCGAAATATCACTAGGCCCGCCAGTGCAATACACTTGTTGTACACTGGCACCTCGTTGTATACTGCTTATTTATAGCTTAGTTTAACTCTATGTTCGCCAAACTTCCGATGTGGGACTAGTGCTATCTCTCTATGTTTGACATGGAAAGTATGGAGAATGAAGTTTTTTTGGTGACATAAAGAGAATGAAGTTAATAATTAATTTCAATATAATACTAGCAATTTTGGGACTATCACAATATCCTTTTTTTGTGACTTTGGTTGGAATGTGGTTTTTAGAAAGGAAATAAGAATTGAGCTTTTATTTTTGTTGTTGGCAAATTATATTTGGAAGGTTTTTTTTGTTGATTAAACGAGGCATAAGCCCAAAAGAAGATACAAATCAACAACAAAAAATAAAAAGAACTAGCATGAGAGTCAACTGACCCTCACCAAATCCATCCTAATAATCATCAATAAAAAGCAACTTTGAAAAGCTTATTAGGATGGATTTGGTAAGGAAACTCCCAATTTATCTTCGTGGTCAAGGCAACCCCGAAATCACCCACCTTAGCCTCCTTTTGATTTGATAAGGAGAATAATCTTGGATATTTATACCGAAAAGCGAGATCCCCCCTCCACGCGACCTCCCAAAAACTCGTATTCCTCTCATTTCCCACCCTTCTAGTTATTTCGGAATTGAACCAATTCGATCCATCCATCCTAACTAAATCCCTCCACCACTTAGAGCATAACTCGGCCAAACATAATCCTCTCTAACCAACAAATCACCTATCACCCTCCCGTATTTTTCCAACAACACCTCCTTCCAAAGGGCCTCCCCGTCATTTAATAACCGCCATTTCCACTTAGCCAACAAACTCAAATTTACCGCTCTCACATCCCGCACCCCTAAACCACCATCCTTTTTTGGCTTACAAACCAAACTCCATCTCCCAATTTATTTTCCTACCACCCTAAAGAAACTCCCTTTGAATTTTTACAATCTTCCGCCTCACCGTTGAAGGTATCTTCAAAAATGACAAGTAGAAAATAGGAATCGAGTTTAAAACCGAGTTGAGAACTATCCTTCCTCCAAGACTAATAAACTTATTTCCCCAATTGTTAAGTTTACGATTTAATAAGTCCAATAGCGGTTGCCACTTTGTAGTTCTTCCGGGATTTGCCCCCACCGGCAATCCGAGATGTTTAAAAGGGAGCGCACCTTCACTACAATTCAAAAACTCGCAAGCCATCTCCATAAAATCTCTTTCCACATTCACCCCTATCAAACAACTTTTATGAAAATTAATTTTCAAACCGAATGCCATCTCAAAACCTCTCAACGAAGCTTTTAGGGTTCAAAGGTTCTCCACCGTAGGCTTCCCTGTACATAGAGTATCATCGGCATATTGTAGGTGTGACACTACTATACCATCCGTCCTAAACCAGAAACCTTAAAAAAGATCAAGATTCACCACATTCCTCATCAACCCGCTAAAACCTTCCGCTACCAAAAGGAACAAAAACGGTGAAAGCGGATCACCTTGCTTAAGCCCCCTTTGAATATTAATTTCCTCCATTGACTACCATTGACGAGGATAGACATTGTCCCCCTAAAAACACACGCCTTCATCCACCTCACCCATTTCTCGCAAACTCCCTCTTTGATTTCTTCGCAAAATCCACCAACTCATTTACCACAAAAACACCGTTTATCAAATTCCTTCCTTTAATAAAAGCCGATTGAGATGTAGAACCAACTGATCCTCACCAAAACACTATCTCTTTGATTTCTTCGCAAAATCCACCAACTCATTTCACTAAATAATTATTTCTATTCATATTGAACCGATTATTATATTGGAACGTATCACGAACCAGAACGGTGTACCTATGTATACCCTTCACGTACCTAATATTCGAGAGTTGCGTGTCATGTACCCAAACCCATACTGCGTATGAACGAGAATTGCAAACCAAGTGACTATGGTCCCACAATCTCGTCTTTCCATTACAATCCTAGACAAAAGTCTAAGGTTGGGGTGCACTTAAATCATATCATTAGCCTATTTTTGATCCGTTATGTTTCTCTTCAATGAATCAATGAAGTAGCATGTACTCCCATTTCTCTAATACATAATGAAGAACAAGGTTGTGCAAAAAGTTTCAAGGTGTGTTTTAAAACTGCATCCTAAACAACAGAAGCTGTATTCCATACATACGTCAATAATTTCTTAAATTAAAAGAAAATCATGAAGGATACTCCCTGAATAGGTATCAAGACATATTCCAAACATAAGTCAACAATTTCTTATATTAAAATAAAATAACGGATACTCCCAGAATAGGTATCTAGACATATTGTATACACATCAGTATCTGATACACAAATGACCACGATGCTTTATTAATACTTTTTATTCAATGCAGAAAAGAAATTATACCAGTAAAGCAAAAGAGGTTAACTTACTGGTGCTTGCATCACAGATTTTCCCTCAGACATGTTAAGATCTGGTAATTCATCAATGCCATTTTTATCTGTTGATCCACCTGTATTTTCTAAACAATCAGCACTACTTGGGGCTCGTCCAGGTTGAGGTTTGGAATGTGCATAAACACTTTTTTCTTGGTACTTCTGATCAGAAGTATCGTGCACTCCACTTGCATCTTTATTCTTATCTACTCTGGTCTTAGGTTGAAGTACTCCTGTCTTCTGTTTATCAGCATCTTTGGCTTCTACCACAGAGGGGACATCATTATCTGACGCTTTCAAACAGACAACCACAGAAGGGACATCATTATTTGATGCTTTCAAACAGAGAGAAGGATCTGAAATTGGTCTAGTATCAGCCGTTTTCTTTTTCAAAGTAATTCCAGAGATCTTGAATTGATTCTGAGATTTCAAGCCTTCATCATGTTCACCAGGTACAGCCAAATTCTGTGAGGAATTAACTGTATTCTTCACAGGTAATGATGCAGTCTTTCCAGCAGCTGTCTTGCCCACTTTTACACGTTTATTTGGTACATGTCCATCAACGTTTTCACCTGGATTCTTCGATATATCTTTCCGGCGCTTTTTCTTTTCTGGTTGATTAGGTAATGCCGGAGGTTCATTTCTTGTAATAAAGAAAGATAAAATCAATAAGAATGATAAAAAAATTCAGTTGAATCTTTTATTTACAGTAATGTTCGATTTAATAAATTCAATCATAAATACATGATTTGGTTTGGTGGTCTTTCATGATTCCAGACTTTTAAAGAAGTCAAATACGAATGTAAGAAAACTGTTTTAACGACTGTAGAGAAGCCAGCTTTTCGTTAATTTGTTTACAACCTACAAATTAATGAATTGCGTAAAATGCAGAGATTCTTCCCTTTTTAGGCAGGAGATAAAACAAAATCAGTATTACCTAAATTTAACAGACTAACTTCCCCAATTAGAACCCTAAATTTAATATTGCAATAAATTAGTATTTTTCAAAGGCTGCACCAAAACATTTTATAGAAACAGTTAAACAGTGCAAATTGCAAAGAAACATTTCTCAAAATTTAAGGTTCACTCAAGCTGCCATCACTAAAGCTCATTTTCTAGTTATGCATTTAGGCAACAACTCCACCCTCCTTCCGTGCGAACTAGTAATTCAAAACCCTTCTAGGATTTGTTTTAAGTTAAATGATGATTATCAAACAATCAAGGACTAATCCATTGTCTACAATAAATACAACCCTTTTCGATAAATCTCTTTTACTTTTAATTTATTAGCCACTACCTTAAAACTGGTTAGCATTTAACAACTTTTAATATATACACATTTTGTCATAGCATCAGCACATAAAGAAGAGGTGTGGAGTTTTAAATTTCTTTATATGGAAGTTGTGTCGCACTCAACATTACACGCATAAACATACAAAGTTTTATAGAGAAATTACAGCATTAGCTGCTGTCATAACTACCAAAAGCAAACATAAATGACCATTAAATATAATCACTCATTGTGTCAATATACCTAGGTCCATTGACATATGTACTCCACTCATAAACCAGAAAGAAAAAAGTGTGGTAAGTTTAAGTAGTTTATAAAAGACAATTAAGAAATGCTTCAGGCAAGTAGTTAATCAAAACAATACTTACATGCGCTCCAATTTCCCCCTGTTTACAAAGAAACCATCATGTTTGATTGCAGAATTATCAACCTCAAAATATTCATCCTACAAAAAGAACAGTTGAAAAATATAAATATGTTTGTGTGTGTGTGTGTGTGTGTTTGAAAGTCCATAATATAGAACAAAATACTCCACTCAAAATCAAAGGTCAAAAGACTCATAACAAACAGAAACAATATAGAAATACACCAACCAGCTCAGCATCATCAATGAAAGAGTCTTCTGTATCATACTGATCATCAGGAACAACGGGTAGATCCTCCTCGTCGCTACTATCATTACCCTGAAAATGATTCAGTATCCCATTATTCCAAACGCAGATACCAATAAAAATTTAACATAATTCTTAAATGCACATCTTTAATATGAATTTACAGTAGAAGCAAATTCGTGCAGGTACAGGTCACTGAGTAGCAAGCATAGTAAACAGTGCATATACATACCATGTAAAGCCGTTCAATCTTCTCTATTACAGCACTGAACCGGTTTGTCTGGGGAGCATCTTCTTCTTTATTCTCAGTTTGTCCCTAAAAATGACAAATGAGGATAGCTAAAATAGCGAAGAACAAAATTATATACAATTTAAAAGAAAACTAAACTTACGATGGTTCACATCACATAGATGACAAATAATAAAATATTGAACCATTACATGTGCTTGAGTCAATCAAAGCCAAGATTTCCTTGACTCCACATATTTTAATTTCATGTCGTAAAAAAAATACTACAGGTGGGGAGATGAAGTAGTTGCCAGATACTTGTCAACTGCGGCTTATTTACATGTACATGTTAGCTAACTAAAGCAAATTGGATATTTTCCAAAGGCTTGCTTCAAATGTGAATGGTGTTGGAACGAATGAGGAGGAGGGTTTCTGATCTTCTGATGCCAAATAAGAAAGGGGAACAAAAACAAAATATCAACAAGAGCAATATGTGTGTAAAGGTTGGAAAATGAGGTTTACTCTCCGTGAGATCCAGTAGCACCACAAAAATAATTTTTAAGCTGCAAATTGCAATGCAAAGGAGCAGCATACAGATGCTCCGCACGCGCAACCTGAATTTGGGAGTGGGGCCATCATCCATGACGCCACAATTCAGACACTATATTATTCGATTAATACTTTGCTATCTACAAATCTCAATACAAAATCAGCTAAAAATTTACAACAAACAAGAATGCTTAAAGAAGTGACAAACATCATACACAAATATAATTCTTATTACGCTTATATATATATATCACTTTAAAGAACACAACTGAAATGAAGTTCCATCAAGTCCACCAAAATTAAAACAGGTAAAACAATCAGTGTTCTCAATACTCAATAGTGATTGCAAACAATATCAGTATGTTCAAATTCCACTGCACAGTAGTGCTATACTATGACCCTTTTGGATAGACAGCTTATTTGCAGCATATAACACAAATGTTTATGTATAAACTATTTCTGCAGCAAAAGATAACATAAACATGTAAATTGTTTTCGTATAAGCAATAAGCTGCTTTTATAATCCATCTTTGAGAATTTATGAAAATAAGCTGAAAACAACTTATTAACAATGTCATAAGCTGTTTTCGTAAAATTCTTCCAAACAGTCTCACAAACTTATGGCAGTGGATAAGCTCTAATAAGGAATAAACAGCCAATTTAGTCCCCAAACTATCTCTCACTCACCAATTCGGTCCTTAAACTATTGAAATCAACTAAAAGCTTCCAAAACTATACTCACATCCATCAATTCGATAACTCGGTGAACTGATTTATGGACCAAATTGATGGATGAAATAAGAGTACAGTTTAGGAACATTTTAGTTGATTTTAATAGTTTAGGGGCCAATATGAAGCACATACACTCATCAGATTAGGTGTGTCTCGGTGTCGGACACGTGTGTCGTGTCAGACACCGACACATATAATTACACCAAATTATGTGATTTTCTCAATTGTATCGTGTCTGGTGTCTATATCCGTGCTTCATAGACCAAATTGTTGAGAAACTGATAATTTAGGGGCTAAAATTTATTGTTAACTGATTTAATAGTTATCTGACAACATTTTGTACAGAATAGTGCATTGCAGAACAATAGCAGTTTGTTAAAATTCCTCTACGCTATAGCTCTACTATATGCACTATTCAACAACACTCGCAACAGTTAAACCTAATAATGTTGAAATCTAATAGTCTAACAATTCAATTTTCCAATTCCAATAATTTTATGCATGGTTACTGTCAAAACCATTAGAAAATTTCGATAAGGCTACATTGACAGAAAATCACAGTAATAACGAAACCTAACAACCAAAACACGAATTCAGCAATGTAAATCGAAGAAAAACGCTTACAGAACCGATTCGAGCTTCAAGCGCATGATTCGCTTTGGGAACTTGTTCAATCGCAGCGGAAGAGGATCCATCGTTAGCCTTATTAGCGTCTTTGAGAAGCTTCTTCCACGATACGATTGTGGTTTCACCTTCACGAAGCTCAACAGTGAAACGTGTCCGGTCACCTATTTTGACGAACGTCGATGGCGGACGTGATGAATCGCCGCCGGCTGCGGCGGAGAGATTGGAGTTGTCGTCGGTCATCGGAAGCGGTTATTGTTAATCAGAGCGGTGAGAGAGAGAAAGATGAGAAATGTATTAAGCCCTAGGATTGTGAAGATGAAGAGAATTGGTAACGTGAGAGAGACATTGCGCGGGATTTGAATGTTGTAAAAGGGAAATTATTTGTTTTTGGAACAAAATAGAGAAAGGGAATTTACTCTTTAGGTAACTTTTGGGAAAATAAAATAAGATAAGGGAGGTTTTTTATTTGGTTGGCAAAATGGGTCGAGTCTATCGGGTCAGACCGTTTAATCCGTTATTTTATATCGATTGAGTTAGAGTTTTAAACGAGAACTCTTAAGTTGATCGATTTTTTATTTGGTTGATAAAATTGGTCCAATCCATTTAATCTATTATCTTAACTTGTTGGAAAAAAAACGATCGTGCGGAAGTTAGTTTTTTTTAGCGAATCGATTTTTTAATTTATTGTTTTATTTGTTGGAAAATAACTTTTTAGCGGAAGTTAGTTATATTTTGCAAAAGAAAAAGTTGTTTTATTGAAAAATTGTGTGAATAATAACACGAAATTATTAGGTTCTTGTTTTTAATTATTTTGTTAGAGATTTTTTGGTAATGACATCAACAAATCATGTAAATTTCTCAAAGTATATAATTTTTTTATAATAAAGTAGAAAATTATAAACTTTTAAGAACTTTTTAAGGAAAACTTTTTATTATTCATGTGAATGCAGCAAAAATGGTTTGATGAGCTAGCTCGCCAACTCGCCATGAGATGGGGTGACAATTTGAAATAGGTCATCTAAGTGAGTACGCTCTACTCCATTGTCGGCGAGTTAATTTGTTTAACGACCGTAGACAAAATCAAATTTGACGAAGGAGTAGGAGGTTGTTTAACCGGAGAGGAGGCATTGGGAGTGTTGCCTCTTATTTGAAGGTAAAGTATGACAACGTTTTTGAGAAGGGGTGTTTGGGATTTTTGTTGTGATTGTGAAGGTGAGGATTTTGAAGGCGGAGAGTATTTAAGTTTCAAGGCACCAAGTTTAGCGTCTACATCGTCGAGGTTGGTGGATTGGGATTGAGAGGAAGATTCAGCGTCTTGATTTTGATCTTGTTTTTGTTCGTTGTTTTCTTTCTTGGAATCAGTGGATTCATGGCCCTTGCGGGACTAAAAAGTACCCATGAATCAAATAAAAGAAGAGTCTATGGGTTTTATAGAAAGATGAGTTTGTGGTTGAACTTGGGATGAATTGTTGGGTTTTACAAGAAGATGAGTTTATGGATGAACTAAATTGATGGGTTTTTCAAACAAAATTAAATTTTGGGTTTGGAGATGAATTTTCTAGGTTTGGGGATGAACTTCATGATAAATTATGGATCTGGAGATGAACTTAGATATGAATAATGAATCGTAGCATGAATGCTGAATTTGATTTCAATTTTTTATTTTTATTAATAAAAACTGTTAATTTATTTTTAATTAAAAAAGTTTATTTGTTTTTAAATGAGATTGAAATACAATTTCATTTTTATCAAAATGATTTATAAAATGCTATAAAATACTTAAAAGTCGTGCATGTGCTTTGTGTACAAATTGGTACAATCAGCAAGTGAGACCTAGGCAAAAACATGCCAAATCAACAAGGAAAATGGGGCCAAAGACTTTTTTTAAAGATTTTTATCAACTACATATTTTGGCCAAACCAGTTAAGATGCCCATTAACAGCTCTAACATGCATGAAATCCGTCTAGTTGATAAAGAGTTTAAGAATTGTGCAAGAGTAGGACCTAACTCAAAATTTGTAAACGAACAAGGTGAATATTCTAAAAATAGGCATGTTTCTTCTAAAAGTAAGGTCATAATGTCATATAACATGTCTAAACATCCTGGCAACGTTCAAAAGAAACAAAACAAAGCCAAGTTTGTACCCCCTGAAAGTGTCACTATTGTGGCAGGAAAGGTCACATAAGGCCTTACTGTTATAATCTATATGGTTCTCCTAAACAACATTTACCACCTAAGCCTAATCACTCTGTTAGCAAATATTGGAAACCTAAAGTCAGCAACATTTTTCATATAGTTCACACAAACCTAATAGCCTTTGAGAACTAGTACTTTGATAGTGGATGTTCTAGGCACATGACTACTAAAAAAAATTACTTTGAAGACATTAGTTTTTGCGCAACTGGTTTTGTTACCTTTGGTGATGGAGCTAGAGGTCTAATCAAGGAGATTGGAAAATTGGTTGGTTCATGTCTTCCTAAACTTGATAATGTCCTCTTTGTGAAAGGACTCACTGCTAATATGATCATCATTAGTCAGTTGTGTGATCAAAGATTAAAAGTCATCTTCAACAAATCAGAGTGTTTAATGATTGATGAGGAAAGTAATGTTCATATGAGAGGAGAAATATCAAAAGATGACTCCTATGTGTGGAGACCTAGAGGAGAAAGTAAAGTATGTGAAGCTTGTCAATTCATGTATGTACTAAAACGTGGTAATCAGATAGTTTCAAGAGCTCGTAAGCTTCATCCGGACTCTGTTGAGGATGCTCAAGATAAGAGTACCGGCAGAGAAGGAAGCTCTCATATGATTGTTGATAAGAGAAACTTTGGTAGTGATATACATGTCTTTGAAGATGTCTATCAAAGACGTCAAGGAAGGATGGAAAAATTAGAAACTTAAGCTTTCAACTTAAAAATGCAAATGTGTCGTGGATTGACATATATTGGACCAATGAAACTGACATCAGAAACCAAGGTATAATTGTTAACAAAACAACGACTGTTGAAGAGAATTTCATGATTGCTCAAAAATATGTTGACGGCATGTTAAGTAACATATTAAAACTTGTGAAGTTCCAACTGAATCTTGCTGCTCTACATTAGAACACTAGTCTTGACCCTCAACAATGTTGTGATGGGTAGTGGGTAGATATAGCAGATGGAGGAAATCTCAAGTCCATTGGATGGTTCAATTTTTATGAAAGCTTTACCCCCCGGGTCAACGAGAAGCAAAGCAGTGAGTTCTTGTATCCTAATTGGGAATAGTTTATTGTCAAAGAAAGTAGTTGTGGTCAATCATCCTGGATGAAGCAAATGTTACAAGAACATAATGTTAAGCAGGATGTTCTGACTTTATATTGCAAAACCCAGGGAACTGTCATCATCTCTAAAAATCTCTTTCAAGTCAACACACACTTTGACATCCATCATCACACTATCAAGAAGTTAACTGAAGAGAAGAATGTTTCTTTTTAGCACTTGATCACAGAGAAACAATATGAAGTTATGTTTTCTAATAGTTTGAACAACAGACTAGTTGCGAAGTCAAGGGCTATTTTGGAAATTCACATATTTGGATTTTAGCAATTACAGTGTAAGTGTGCAACAAATCCTTTCTCTTCCCTCCAGTTAGTGGTGCACGCTGTTTTAGGAGAATCATCAGAAGTCTACCTAAACGTCCTACCAACACGCCATCAATCCTCTCCCATATACACCTTTTGTTATCTTTCTCTCTCCATTCTCATAAGTATAACATACACTACTTCCATCTACCCAACGCTTCCACTTCGTCACACTTATAAATTGTTGTTATCCATTAAGATGATTTTTGTGAATGATCAAGAGATCAAGATGTCATAAGCATCTGACCGAACTGCTTCACCTTCTTCGATGACTCGTACTACTCATTCCAAGGCCAAAGAAGGTTGTCCTGAAATCGTGACCGATGTTGTTCCTGTTACGGTTGTTCCAAGTCGACTTACCACCAAGAGGAGAACCATAACTCCTGCTGCGAAGAAAGTCAATTCTTCCTGTGTAAGTCCTTTTGTTGCTCCTTCTGTGTCTTCTAGTATTCCAACTATTAAGACTAGGTCTGTTGACTCCGTAGATACCGTGTATGTATAAATCTTTTCACGCACACTCTACATAAGTTGCACATAAACTTAATTTACACCAATATCCCATAGTGAGTAAATGTCCACACGTAAACTGACTTTACACTAACCTCTTATAATGAGTAACTGTACATACGTAAACTGAACTTACACTAACCTTTCATAGTGCAATTGTACATACGTAAATTAGATTTACACCAACCTCTCATAGTGAGTAATTATACACATGTAAACATAATATACATTAACCTTTCATAGTGAGTAATTATGCATAACCTCTCATAGTGTAATTGTACATACATAAACTGAGTTTACACACACCTCTCATAGTGAGTAATTGTACATAAGTAAACTTAATTTACATTAACCTCTCACAGTGAGTAATAGTGCCTGCGTAAAATTAAATTACGTTTACTTTAATAATTGACACGTAATCTTAAATAACGTCTAAATTCACATCTATCGAAATAATACATTCTTAATCTAAATTCATGTCTACCTTATATGTCGCCCGCAAAGCGAATCTCATAACAAAGCAAGAAAACACACAACGAACGAGAAATAAATATAAATTTTTCGATAATGAAGCTCATGAGATTTACTAACCTTTTATGAATAGAGTACATATCAATGAAAAATATGTTGATTCAATTTTTGATATTGGTTTCACATCTATGGTGGTTTGTGGGTGAAAGGGGTTGAAGGTTCAAAATGATCATGAAAAAAGGTTTTTAAAATTTTACATAAAGAGAGCAATTTTGGTATTATTGTAAAAACATACGTAAATTTGGATGTAACTATAATTATATAGGGTGAGACTAAAAAGAATCATATTAAATTGATATTAAACAATTTAGATTTCAATTCAATTTCACACAATAAAACAAGCTCAGTGGTTTATTTAAATCAAACAACTGACATATGTAACTGTGTCACGCAAATGCATTTGAAAATCTCATTCCCTAAAAAAGGGTTTTATATTCACTTTTTTTCTTTTAAAAGCACTTAAAATAATATTTTAAAGACTTTTTTATATGGCTCTTGAAATCACATTTACGGTGGATATTGTAGTTAAGTTTCTATATATTTAACTAAAATTTTCACAATAAAATTTTAAAGATTTTTAAAAGAACATTTAGAAGGGACTTTTATTTAAGGGTTTTGCTAACTACCAGTGTTCTTAAGACAATGGTTAAGGATTCTACAAATAAAATGTTTGTCTTGAAAATATAAGATATTATTTGTTACTTTTGATCAAGTGATGATTACACTTTTTCTTTTTTCATAAAAACTTACTTGTTTTGAATGTTTAACCAATGCCCTTAGGATACTAGTTAACATTTTCCTTTTTTAAAGAACAATTTAGAAGGGATTTTAAAAGCCACAAAGAAGTTGTTAATTTTTCATTTTAGTCCAATTATAGTTTTTTCTTATAAAAATGAAAACAAAAATGTTTCAACTGGTTTTTAAACTTTTGTTTTGAAGACAACTACCCAAAACAAGACACACCTATTCATGAGTCATATTATAACCGACCCTCACTGGAATCATCAACAGAGTAATGACAAAATATTGGTCTTCTGATTTGGTGCATGTCTTGACTGAGACAAAGATTGTGATATTTCCAATGTATCCCTTTGCCATTTTTAGACCTTACAAACTTACATGCTTTCAATTTTTTTCTTGGATGGAAGTTTCCTTTTATTTGATGGTTGCTCTCTGTTATACCTTCGTTTGTGTCTTCATGCCACCACCAAACTCAAGTTTACAAGTAGCCCTACTCTTTCCTAGGCCACAAAATTTGTACTATTTCTTTAGGATAGGTTAGTACTTGTACTTAAACTCTTGGTGCAGTACAATTATAAAATTGCATTTTCTATTAAAAAAAATACTGTAAATTCAAGTCACTTTGAATTAAAATAAAATTTCATCAATCTGAAGCCAATTATGCCTAGACAGCTTAATTATCCAAATAAACGTATGTGTTCTTATACCCTAAATTTGTCCACCTTTTTTATTTTAATTTTAATAAAATTGGTGGTCACAAAATTAAAATCTAACACTACATAGGGTATAATGATAAAATAAAAAGACAAAAATAGGATAAAATACAAAATGAAAGCATCAAGTACATGAGGGCTGTCTCACTACTTGAGAAAGAAAGCGAAACTGATATACTTCCTTTTCCCATTTTGAGCCATAAAATTCAACAGTTCAACATTTCCAATTGCTTTTTCCTATAATTCCCATTTTGAGCCAAAGCAAATTCAACATTTCCAATTTACTTTTACCTTTTACCTTACTGAGCTACAAACATTTCCAGAGCCATTGCACTTCTCATGAGATGCTTTTTCCTGCAAACATATTCTCGACTTTAACATGATTTTTAGGTATATATATATGAGACAAAATCAGAACTAAAAGTGTCCAGAGGAATAATGAAACTTTGAGAAAAATAATAAGTCTAACCTAAGTTCATAAGATAGAGAAAATAGCTTTCATACACTTGCTTTGTTTCTTCATAGGTAAACTTTTTACTATGTATTTTTGCTATTTCATCTTAGTGCTTGTTTCATTATTATATATACTTTAGTTTCCTTTACATTGTTCTTTTTCCTCTTCTTTCTTATAACCATCTATTTATTATAAATGATGAAGGATTGAGATATGGGGAGAGGTAAGATTGAGATCAAGAGGATTGAGAACTCAAGCAACAGACAAGTTACATATTCAAAGAGAAAAAGTGGGATACTAAAGAAAGCTAAAGAAATCAATGTTCTATGTGATGCTCAAGTTTCCACTATTATCTTTGCTCCTTCCGGAAAAATGCATGAATACATTAGCCCTTCTACCACGTAATTATATATAAACCTTCTTCTTGAGTTTTTTTTTTTCTTAGAATTTTTATTTCTTGATTTATGGCAATAAGTGCATTGTGATTTGTATTTTGTACTATATAATTATTTTTAAACATTTTTTTGTTGGTCATGGAATTAAGGTTGATTGATATGCTGGAGAGATACCATAAAACATCTGGAAAGAGGCTTTGGGATGACAAACATGAGGTATAAGGTTAAGAATATTGTCATTTTCAAACAACCTTTCATTTCTTGTTTTGAGGGTTTCTGGCTTTTTTCTTTTCTTTAAAAAAAGAGACAAAAGTGTGTTATAGGGTTTGGTGCAATATATTAATGTTATGTTGAACTATGGCAGAACTTAAAGAATGAAATTGAGAAACTCAAGAAAGAGAATGAGCACATGGAAATAAAGCTCAGGTGGTTAAATTAATAAATACACCTTATTATATTAATGAAATAAGCCATTTTAACTATATATGGTTGGCTAATACATAAATTTCAGGCACTTGAAGGGAAAGGATATCAACACACTAAACTACAAGAAGTTGATGAGATTAGAGGATGTCTTAGAAAATGGTCTCCTCACTATCCGTGACAAACAGGTAGCCATTTTTTCAGCCAAACTAACTACATTACTAGTTTATTGAATTTAGAAGGCTACCTATTTGGTCTAGTAGTAGAAAGACAAGTCTCGAATACGAGAGTCTACGATTTGAGCTCCGCTAGTGCGGAAGTGAATGTAAATACCTTTTTTTTGAGTCCAAAAGTCTTTCCTGTCTTAGACCAGGGCACCGTCCCCTAATCCTAAAATTTTTCCAACCAAAAAAAAATATTAATAATCGTGTAAACTATTTTCATTTGGTTAGTGCATTGCATATCAATTAAACTCGGTGTATCTCTGTTGAACATTTTTTAAAAAATTGGATTGGATAATTAGTGAGATTTTTGTACCATGATTGAATTGGTTCAGTCATTGTTTAAATGGATATTGACTAGCAAAAAAAGAATAAATATTTAAAAAAAAAAGATAACAAATGCAAAAAAATAAACAAAAACTAGTTAAACAAATTACAGACTACAATACTTTCGAGATCAAATGGATCGACAAATTGACTGGTTCATGGTTATTAGTTCAATCATATTTTAAAACATTGATAATTCTCAATAAAGTTGCCAAGATTAGTGAATATATCTAATAGATATATACTTTTGTATTTCTTGCAGATGGAAGTAGTATACCAGACGGTCAAGAGAAATGTATGTTTGGCTCTTCAATTACAAGATTAGCTTTGCTTCAAATTCTCTTTTTACAAGATTAGCTCTAATTAAATATGCAATTCTGGTTTTGCAGTCCAAATTGCTAACTTGTTCTATTTTTGTGCACATATTGCTTATTAGGACAAGATCTTGGAGGAGGAGAATAGGGAACTTAATTTTATCCTCCAGGTACAGCTTTGAGAGAATACTCGCACTTTTTTTGACAAACATTATATATATGTATGTATTAATTTTGATTGAAAAAAAATGTATATTGAATTGTTTTTGTGTTATTGCTTTTCACTTTTCAGCAGCAACAACATATGGCAGTGGAAGGTGGGAGAGAAATGGATTATAATGATCAATTTGATGAGAGTAGTGGAAGTGATTTCAATTCCCAGATGCCATTTTCCTTTCGCGTTCAGCCAATGCAGCTTCACTCACTACTTCAGCTCTAAATTCCACCCAAAATTAAGACTTTTAATAACTAACTAACTAACTATATATATATATATATATATATATATATATATATGTTGATTTATGATGACTGTAATAAAGAAGCTGAATCTGGGCTTTGAGGTTACATTATATATGCGTGTTTAATTTAACATAGTATATGATCCTTGGCCTTTCTATTTCACTTATTTGGAATGTCTTCTTCTAGTATACGACTTTCAGTCTTATTCAGCAACATATATAACAAGTTTTTCAAAGGAATTTTGTAATTGTTCTTCAATTTTAGTATGTTAGTGTTATGTGTACATGCTAAGTGGTATCTTTCGGTTGTACAAGACCACTTTTGGAGAGAGGCCCTTGCAACAAAATATGGGGTTGGGATGGTTTGTTTGTTGAAAATTGTTTTTTTGACAATGAATGCTTCCTATTGACACAAGTAAATGACGTTTTTACCCTAGCGGCAGTTAACAACTGTTAGCCTAAACGTCGGCAGTTAACTGTCATTGGCTGTTGGGCTCCTCCAGAGGCAGTTAACTACCTCTGGTTTTGCTGCTTTTTATTATGATTTAACGTGTTTTGGTCGAAAAATCAAAATAAATCGAAACTTATTCAGAATTCTACGAAACTTTACATACACCTCTATAAAAATACATATAGATGATGTGAAAAGTTTCGTAACATTCCGAATAAGTCTCGATTTTTTTTTATTTTTTCGACCGAAACGCGCAAATTCGCAATTGAAAAAATAAAAAAAAATCGACACTTATTCATAATGTTACGAAACTTTGCACACCATCTATATGTATTTTTATAGAGGACTCTATAAAGTTTCGTAGCATTTCGACTAAGTCTCGATTTATTTCGATTTTTTGACCGAACCATGCAAAATCGTAATTTTTTAAGTGCGAGTCCGAAAAAGTGTCCTAGAGGTTGAACTTTTTCACGCTTTTTTGCACTCATGTTTAGAACAAAAAAATAACATCTCCCACAAAAAATTTGAATTTTCCGACAAGAGACAGATTAAATATGAATTTTTAACGCGCCTAAAATTTAAGACACGAAAACATCAAAACGTCGACCTAAAAATTGAATTTTGATCTGGTTTTTTACATACAGTTTTAAAAAATATATATAGAGGTTCTGTAACCATGCCTAAAATGGATTTACCAAGAAGAGAGGTGGATGCTTTACCAAGAAATATATGAATGAAATGGATGGTTTTCCGGCGAAAGAGAGAGAGAGAAAGATGGGAAATATGTGAGATAATGTGGGAACCGATATGTTTTGTTGAAAATAAATAAATTATTAAATGATATTAAATAAAAAATTAATATAGCATGTATAGTATCAGTATGTATGTCACGTGTGAGGATCTCAAAAAGTGAATAGAGAGAGTGATGATGTGTAGAGATTTGAAGTGTGGTAGTGTAGTAGTATGTGTGGTGTTAAAACCAAACAAATTAAAAAAAGTTTTTAACTGATTTTCTATATAAATTAAGTTTTATGACGCATATTGTTTATCCAAATCTTTAAACATTACGCGATGAAAATGAACTAACTTATTTCAATGTGAGTAACATTTTAGACCAACTTGAAATTTTTAAAGCGTAAGGGACCAACTTGAAACTTTTAAAATATAAGGGATCAACTTAAAAACTAAAATAAACATAAGAGATCAAACGTGCAATTAAGCCAAGAATTTATAATGTCACATCACTTCAATTCTATAATGATATTAAACCCTTTATGTTCTTCAAAAAAAAATTAAACCCTCTGTGTTATTATCACATGTCAAATGATTTAATTGAAAAACTTTTGAAAAATACAAATATTATTTTAAAATATGAATAGAATGATTGACTAATTTGAGATTGTCTTACAAAGACAATGACTAATCTGGTGTTTTACTCATTAATACTCTATCGGCCTCCAAGTAATAACCGTTTTTCCTTTAAAAAAAAGTAATAACCGTTTAAAGTTTGAACATAATTTTTAAGAAAATAATTAAATGTCTAACAAAGACAATGACCAATTTGGTGGTTTACACGTTAATACTCCATCTTGCCCCAAAGTAATGGTCGTTTAAAGCTTGTACATGATTTTTAAGAAAATAATTAATTATGTTACTTCCTATGTTCAAATTAATATATTTTACTAAAATACCCTTATTAACTATAGTTAGTGGGTAGACAAGCTAGATGAAATTTAATAAATAAAAGTATAACTGTAGAAAAATAATAAAAAATATTGCGTAGATAAATGGATATTGAATAAAATTTTGTAGATAACTGAAATGCATCGGAAAGGTGGGCATTGATTGACATTTTAAAAGTAATGAAATGCACAGGATAAGTTGTTGTGGACTAAATTAACTTTCATACACAGAACGAGTTGGCATTTATTTAATATTGTTCCCGCTAAAAAGTTTCTGCTACTTATAATATCACATCACTTTAATTCTATAACGACATTGAACCCTCATAAACTAAAATGTACGGGATAAGTGAACATTGACTAAAATTTCAGAAATAAATCAAATACATGAGATAAGTTGTCATGACTAAACTAACTTTTATTTAGAGGACAAGTTGTCCTTTATAAAAATTTGTTCTTGCTAAAACTTTTAAACTATTTAGAATATCACCACCTCAAATTTAATTCTACAATGATATTGAACACTTATCAACTAAAATGCATGAGACAAATGAACTTTGAATAAAATTTCGTAATGAACGGTAGAAGTGGCCATTGACTAAAATTTTAAAAGCAACACAAAATCACAAGATAAGTTACCGCTACATAAACTAATTTTGATAGATGATATTTATAAAAAAATGTTCATGCTAAAACGTTCAAGCTATTTATAATATCACCTCACTTCAATTCTATAATGATATTGAACCTTCATAAACTAAAATGCACGAGATAAGTGAACATTGACTAAAATTTAAGAAATAAATTAAACATACAGGATAATTTTTCGTTGACTAATACATAATAGCGCGTTCAAACCACTCAAAATTATCCCAAACACTTTTTTATATACATTTTTTTATAAATTACAAAATTAATAATAATTAACTTTTAAATAGTTTAAATTTGAACTATTCACAAATACATAATGTGGGGTTGTAGCTACACAAAATCATCCACGACCAACCAGATCCGCACGGGTATGTTGCTAGATTTCATACGATCTTCTCAACTCTAATTCAAAAGTTGATAAAACACAAGTATATCAAACTTTTTTTAGACAATATTATAGATCCTAGGAGGAGGCAATTCTAATTGTTCAATTAAAATGACATTGCCATATTTGTTTTTCTTTAAGGAATTTTATTTTTTGTGTAAAAAAATACATTGAACACAGTTAAAATCAAAATAAAATCAAATTCTGTAACATTATTGGATAACCATAAAAAATGTCGAACTTTAGGGGTGAGATGCTAAACCCTTCCACCATCTACATCCAAATTCTGAACTCCCATTCCCGCGTTTTTGTTTAAACTTTCACTTTCGTCAAAACCTAATTTCCGACACAAAAATCTCTTTCAAAAAATCATCACTCTCGAAATTCAGTGAAAGCGATAGAGAGAGATTTGATTCGAAGAAGAAGAAAATGTCAAAACCGAAATCATTTCAAGGCGTAAACGTGTTCATGTCGCGTAACCTTGTTCCGCCTGAAGTCTTCGCCACGCTCCACGATGCCGTAAAAGATAATGGTGCTCAAATTCACCTCTGTTGTGATCCCTCTCGTAACGGTCCTAACGATTATCACATAATTTCGTGCAGTAAACATGTAATTCATCCATTCCACTCTCAGATTGCATTTTCCAGTTTTTCCTTTTTTTTTTTGTGATTTATTGATTTTTTTCCCTTTTTTTCAGGAGAAATTTGAAGATCTTAAATCGAAGGGATGTAAAATGCTTGGTGCGTGTTTTCAGTTATAGATTCTTATGAATATTGCTATTATTAGTAATTTATAATTCAATTTTTCAGCTGATGTTGTGAAATAACAATGTGATTGATTGTTTAAACAACATATGAAGTACATACACGAACACCTGACATGACACTCATACATATACATCTGAGAAAATAGAAGTGATTGAATGTAACTACAAGTGTTGGTGTATATGAATCACCGACACAGACATACACTAAAACCGGCAACAATTTGAAAAAAATGACCTAATAGATTGTAATCACATGTGTAAGTGTTGTTTCGGTGGCAGACATTGACATGTGTTGTGAACCGGACACATGTTCGATTAGAAGTGCCGTTGCCATAGACTCTGTAGAAGTTGGTGCGTGTCCCCATGACACCGACACATGTTGGATACTGAACACACCTTCCATCTAAGGTGTTGTTGCCAGGTAGTAAAAACTAGTGAATATCCCACGCTTTTGCACAATCTAGGAAAAATGGTAGAAAACAAAGATGTGAAATCTCGTCACAGTCATATTTGATAGATTTTTTATTTTAGCGTTAGACTGGATAGTTAGAGCGTTGAAGTTTCATTTTTTCAAACTGATAAGGTTTAAGCCTTCAGTGATGGCCTACAATACACTCAGACACAGTCATATTCAATATATATACGTGTGCTGTTGTGTTGGTTTTCATAGTGGAGGTTGAGGTAGCTGTTGTTCCTCAATTTTGGTTTATTTATTATTGAGCAGGTCCTAGATGTGTTCTTCAGTGTGCTAAAGAAGGAAGACCTCTGCCTAAACAAGGCTTCACATGTTGCTTTACTATGGATGGTGTCAAAATCCTCGCTTCTGGCTTTGAAATGGAGGAGAAGGTATTGTGTTAGCATTGTGCTGAAGGCCCATAAGTTTTCAGTTGATTTCTCTTGGTATTTTACCGTTCACTCCTCCCTTCCTAGTTTTGCTCTCAGTATTATTGTATGTAACCCTGCAGGTTAAGATAGAAGAATTAGTGACTGAAATGGGGGGAGCTCTACATAAACCGATGTCAGATTTGAACTTTGTCATCGTGAAAAATGTTTTGGCTCAAAAGTACAAGGTCTGGTACATGAAGTTTTTATTCTATACTTTTATATTATTCTCAACTATGACATACCCTTTTTATTGTTCCAGGCTAGTTGGTCTGTCCTAACGTCCTTCCGTTTTATTCATATTCCTAGTTAGTTTATATGTTATATTTCTGTTGCATATTAATATCCTGTCCCCCAATGTACCACATAAAAGCACTTAGGGAATTGTATGCAGTTATGCACGTTAAAATCAAGGTAAAAAGCATCTAGTCTTGGTCACAGTTGGTGTTAATTAACTCCACTTTTGGCTAGTATTTTAGTCAATAGTATAAATCTATTATGCTCATTACCATGTTTGTATTTAAGAATGTTTAGTATGTTATGCATGCTTTACTCTCTCTCTCTCTGCAATTATGTTAAAGATGATGTTTTTCAGTGTTTGATTTATCTTGAACCAAATGTGGATTTCATTTCTAATTTGAAGCTTATGTTGGTTCACTGGTTATAATGTTTTATGGTAGTGTAAAATTAGTAAAGAATCAGAGTGAAAATCTTTATGTACATAAATATGTAAAATGTAAGTGTCAATCATTGTGCATCTCTGTGTTACATATAACCGAGAAAGAAGCTATATAGAATTTGTAGGAAAAGTGTGTAGTGAGAAGCACTTGTATACAGAATACAAAATGCGACAATAGTGTCAGAATCTTAAGTTTATTCCTTTATGCGCGGTTGGCCGCTATTAACATTTTTCTTTGGTCTTCACTTGGTTTATATCCCAAATTGTTGGGGATTTTTGGTGGCTAATATGGCTCTTAATGGAGCTCATATGTGTTATTTCTTGGTCTATCTCATTTAGTTTCGGGTTTGGATACATCTCAACAGTGCATCTTGATGACCACTAATAACTTCATCTTCCTATCGTATATATTAAAGCTGTCTGTTTTGCTTACACGATAGTTTAGTAAACCTATTCCACACTTATCCAATCTTTGTGGAGGTGTTGATTGTTGTTAAATGTATTTTTTTGCTATAGAATCTAATGTACACCATGTTATGTCTGGCAGTGGGCTTTGAATGTCCTGAAGAAACCAATAGTTACTTATGAATGGTTAAAGCAATGCTCGGACGAGCATCGCGTTGTTCCTCAAGAGTCATATAAGGTTCTTCCTTTCTCTGGGTTAAGGATCTGTGTGACTGGATTTCCAGCAGGTTGTAAATTATATGTCTGTTAGTATTGGTCATAATAGAATGCATCTCTGTTAGATGCTCATCAGCTTTGAGTTTTTTCAGATAAGCGGAAAGAGATGGAAAAGATTATTTTACAAAATGGTGGAAAATACTGTGCAGAATTGACAAAGAAGTGCACACATTTGATTTCTGAAATATCCTTTTTATCAATTCTATCAATTAGTGATGTTTCTTTCAGACGTGCAAATATTCAACTGTTCTTTGAGAAGAGGAGAGCAAATCTTCTTTGATTTATACGATTTTTTTTCTGCAGCTTCACTGTCTGCTGCATAAATCTCTTTCACAATTTTGCTTTAAGGTTATTTCTGTAGTCAGTTCATTAACTTGTTGCTAGATTCCGATGTCTGCATTAACATTTTTCTTGTCTTGTACAATATCTTCTTTTTGAGACTGTAAAGCTAACCTTGTTGTGCTTATTAATAATAACTTGACTAAATATTGTTGACCTATTATTAGTTTATTACTACCTTTTAAAGAACATCCATTTCTGGTTCTTATCAATTATCCTTACATTGAGACCATACCTCCCCTTATATTGACAAATTTTATCGACATTTTGAGTTTAAACAAGGAATGAAATTCATTTTTACAAGAATTCAGGATTACCTGCTTTGATGTATTGATACATGGTACTTGGTAGTATTTAACTATTTGTTATGGTTATTCTTATCTGTTGGAATGAATGGCGCCTGTATTTATATGTATTTCTAGCAGTCTGTTGTATCAGATTTTCTGATTTATTTTTTTCACACTAGTTGGCAAAATTGAAGTTCAAATTATGTTTCTTAGTATGTGTAGATTTGTATTAGTGAACGTTCTAGTTTAAACTGGTAATAACTAGGATTCATTTAGACAAAAATTCAGGAATACATGCTCCGAGGCATTGATGCTTGGTATTATTCCAGTATTTGTTGTTTATTCTTAATCTATTAGTATGAATTGCATCTATTTATTTATGCTTTTTTACCAATCTGAAGTGAATTTTCTGATTGCTTAAATATTTTTTTCTACGCTAGCTGGAAAATTGAAGTTGAAATTTTGTTTAGTAGTATCTATATTAACGAGAGGGGTAACCTTGGCGCAGCTGGTAAAGTTGTTGTCATGTGACTGAAAGGTCACGGGTTCAAGTCCTGGAAACAGCCTCTTGTGTAAAAACAGGGTAAGGCTGCGTACAATACACCAAATGGTGGGACCCCTTCCCGGACCCTGCGTATGCGGGAGCTTTAAGTGCACCGGGTTGCCCTTTTTTTTAGTATCTATATTAACGAATCTTTTATGGAGACAGGTTTTTATATGATTTTTTTTCTTAAGCTGTTATTTTGAATCTTGCTTGTCTCAGCGTCCTCTATTTCACTGCCTTAGGGATTAGTATCCCTTCTGTACTTGTGATTGGTGTAAAAGTATGAAAGGTTTGTTCTTATTTTCTGTGTATCTGATCCTCTCTGACTGAATAATTCAGTATTTCAGTTCAAAGATCTTAGTACATGGTGTATATTTGTGTCCTTGACTGTTCTTACACTCCTGAAGGTGATAAGTATAAGGTGGCAAAACGTTGGGGCCACATTCATATTGTCACAATGAAATGGTTTGATCAATCTATTGCTCGAAGAGGTAACTTTTATGCTTTAGTGCTGTATGTTGTGGTACCTTTTGGGTTTCAAACCAAATAATAGGACTTCATTTGTTAGAAAATGTTTTCGTTATTTTTTCTTTTCTTTGCACATTTTTTTTTGATAGATTTTCGCTGTTATGATAGATTTAGGGTGATTAATTTGATCCCATCATCCCAAAATTCAGGGATCTTGAGTCTCAGACACTTTCTGATAGATTCCTACCAAAATAATCTTAACAGGGGGGGGTATGTAATGAGTATATGGGAGTATGTGTTAGTGACAGAGTTCTAGAGACTAGAATACTCTTGAACTTGACACTTTGTCAGCCAAGCTTTGGGCTTTTAGTGTGGGCTTCAATTAGTTGTGCTTATTCTTTTTCAGTTAGTGTGTGTTTGTGTGTGTGATCCACATCGTAATTCTAAAAATTACATTTTAGATTAAGTTTTTCAGATTTTTGTCTTCTTTCATAATCTCTGTTTTGGAGTTTCTTGGTTTTATTCTCTGACTTCAATTTATATTTTTGTACTTTTATTTGGATAGCATGTTTGAATGAGGAGTCCTACCCTGTTCAGAGTGGATCTTTATCTTCGCGCAAGGTGACTAGGGACTTAACAGCGCAACATAGCCAGGAAAAGGATTTTGGGAAAATGCAATCTGGCTCATCCTCAAGAGCTGCTGATTCAAATATACTAGTTTCTGATTGTGCTGAGTCTATGGATATAGATCCAGAAGCTACACAGTCAGAACATATGTCGTCTGTTTCAAATGTTCCATTATTTGTTAAAGAGGCAGGTGCTGAAGCACCTCCATTACAGACCAGCAATGAATTGAACTTAGATGGTGCTGTTGCCAATGATTCTGAATCTGACGACAATGACCTGTACTTGGCAGAGTGCAGAATATCACTTGTTGGTTTTGAAGCTTCTGAAATGCGTAAGCTAGTTAATATGGTGCGTAAAGGTGGAGGCTCGCGATACATGTCTTTAAATGATAAGTTGACCCACATAGTAATTGGAAATCCTACAGAAATGTAAGTCTATTCTGACACTAAGAATAAACTTAATGGCTACATATGACTTCTCTGTATCTTGATAGCTTCTCCAAATTTATTTGTTAGTTTTTTATCTGATCAATGTAGATGATTCTTGGATATGAATTTAAAAAATATGGCTTTCTGATGGATATAATTTGGCAAACCGTATTCCTTTTCCAATACTTATGATTTATCTTCACATGCATTTGTGTTTTTACAGGGAAAAGAAGGATGTAAGGAGTACTGCTGCTCAAAGTGTCGTTTTTGTTGTTAAAACCTCATGGCTTGAAGATTGTGATCGTCAAAAGAAACAAGTCCCTGTTCTAGGACGTCACACTGCAAATGATCTTGTTCTTCCAAAAGGTGTGCTATCATCATGATGTACTTATGTGCTATTTGTCTACTTTTTGGTTAATCTATTAGTTTTTTCTTAAATAGTTTGTGAATACGCTTTTATGGAGTTCATAGCTTTATTTTTTTTTTGTTCTTTTCTGATTTCTAAAATTCATCTAACTTAGTAAAAGGAGCGGTTACTGGCATTGTGCCCATGGATCAAAGTAAAAGCTCAAGCTTTCGCCAAAGCTTCCAGACTGATCAGATGGTGGGCATTAAGGAATTTGGAGTAATAATGCCAGAATCTTTGGAGAAAAACAAACAAGAGAAACACGATATGGGTATGAATGTTGTCACATTCGGTAAAGCATCGGGTAGAACTACGCCACAAACTCAACTTCCTGATAAAAAATTGAGGGGACAAAAGATGACACAACGTGACTCTAATGTACATGTGAAGTCAACAAATGTTTTCAAAGGGAAAACATTTTGTTTCTCAAATTTCTTTCCTGAAGAAAGGGTAAGATATATGAAATTTAAATGAGTTGAAGGATGTATTAATATTCTTAATGTGTTCACTGTTAAATTGGCATTATATTGTTTTTACTTTTTTTCTTTCTTTCAAGTTTCTGCAGTTAATAGTTGCTGTCCGTAAACTATATTTTATTTTGCCCCTAAAAACATTACACATATAATTGAGTTGATTTTTAATTTAGTGTTGATCTCTTTTGGCAGAGAGCTGAGATTGTTCAGTGGATAAGTCAAGGGGGAGGAGAGATAATAAGTGGGCAAAGAAAACAAAGTATCCACTATACTATTGAATGCCATGGTAAACCCAGGTCGACAGGTGATTTTGGAAGTACTTATATTTCCAGTCACTGGATACGATCTTGTTTGGAGGTAAGCTTGATTGGTCACAAATGCAAATTTCCATTTTCAGGTTTATTTCAGTGTTTCCATCTTCTTTTTAAGGTGTCCAATGGGTTATAGATTTCTATTTTATATATTGAATAAACGGAATGTTGGTTGATGGTGAAAGGCTTACCTTATTATGGCCAAACTGTTTCAAGACTTTATCTCATAAATGCATTTAATAAGTAAATAATGATTGAAAGTTATAAAAAACGACAGGGAGATAGAAGCAGATGTTAACCATAGTAGGGATGGCAATGGGTACCCAATGGGTAGGATACTATAGTGTCCTTCCCCATACCCGCATTTGTAAAAAATACTCGTACCCGTGCCCGTACCCTCGTGGGCAACAACTTTAGTCCCCTTACCCATACCCTATGGGTACCTAAGTGCCCATACCCGTACCCATTACCCACATTTTAACTTTGAAAAGACAATAAAAACATCACAAATGAAATAAAACTACGGTCCAGATTTTTTAAAATTAACTCATAAAATAGTATGAATCGTAGTATTTAGTCAAATAGAAAACATGTAACACATCCCTAAAAAATTGTACACCGGCATGATGAAGTTGTTAATGTATTAAGTTGTTTTTTGGTTTAAGTTTAGGTTTAGGCTTAAATAGCTAACTAAATTAATTAATTAATTATACACCAAAAATAAATAAATTATTTATGATATTATATAAATATGCATATGCGGGGTTGCGGGTCTGGGCAGTATAGTACCCTTACCCGTGCCCATATCCATTTAAATTTGTGGGTATTACCCGGACCCGTGCCCAGACCCATAAAAGCGGGGTTTTACCCTACCCATTGTGGGTATTTTTTGCGGGTACCCATTGGACATGGGTCCAATTGCCATCCCTAAACCATAGGAACCAAATAGAGTGGATCAAATGGAAGAATACTTCTGATGTAAAGTGTGATAGAAAGGTATTATTCACAACCTCAGAGGAAAATTTTATCGCTCACTTACGATGTCAAATGAGGTTGAATACTGGGCTGTAAGAGTTGAGAGTTCTACATTGGATGGGTGGTCACAAAAGACAATGTAGGATTAGGAATGAAGTCATTGGAGAGAAAATTGGGGTAGCTTCCATCACAGGAAAATGCTAGCCTTGTCTTATGTTGTTTTTGTATGTTGAGAAGACTTGTAGAAGCATTAGTGAGGAGGGTAGATAAGGAGTGTATTTGGTTTATCATTTTTTGGTCTTAGAAATACTTTTGAGTTAATTGTTTGTAGTGTTCCCAATTGCGTAATCGTGTGATTTATCTCCTCCACATTTCAATTGCGTAAATTGGGTCCTTAATGTTTTCCCCGTTTTGCAATTAAGAGGTCCCTCTGATTTTCCCCCAACTTTAATGCCAATGGTGTTTTAATTCATGCAGTTAAAAAGTTGGACCAAAATCGCACAACTGCAATACTTAGGGACTGAAAATAGAATTAAGCCTGAAACTAAAGAAGAGCTTTAATTCTGTAAATTATTTGTGCATCTTGAATATGGTAATAAATTGTTTTTATTGGGAGATGGTTTTTTTTTGCAGATTTGTTTGATTGCATACTAATAATGCGGTTGTGATTTTTTTTGGTAAGGATGGATCCTTGCTGGATGTTGACAGCCATATTCTTTATTCTCCACTTCCCTGCCGTGTTCCCTTGCCTGGTTTTCAAAATCTCCGGTTTTGTGTTTCACAATATGAGGAGAAAGACAGAATTCTACTTTGGAACTTGTGTAAAGTTCTAGGAGCTAAATTTGCAGATAAGTTGACTAAGAAGGTCACCCATTTGGTGTGTAAATTTACCAATGGGCCCAAGTATGAGGCTTCTTGTAAGTGGGGGATCCGATCAGTTACATCTGAGTGGATATTTGAATGTGTCAAACAGGTATTATATTTATGGTGGCTATGCACATGGGAGTTAGAGCTTAGATGACTGCTTGTATACATCTTGTTATGCATGCAAGTCTACATGCATTTTCTATGTTAAGGTCTTTATCAATATATTTTTTTCCCTTCTAGAATGGAGTTATTGCCGTGGATCAATTTTTGCCCAAAGAAGTCACTACTCAAGACCAAGAGGCAGGAGCTTGCACAGTGAGTCAATTTCCTACCCAGGCTGTTCAAATGATAAATGACATGCCGTCCCAGTTTCCAAGTCAATCACAAAGTTCGAGAAGCACGGCAAATAAAAATGTTGACAATCACAGGACTCATTCTAAAACATCAAGCATCAATAGCAAAAAGGCAAGGCTCATGGAAGAACCTAGCCTGTATAATAAGGCACCTTCTACAGTAAATTCAGGTATTCATGTCTCTGACATGAATTTTTCTAAAGCCAATATGCTCAAGGATGCCCAGGAGGCTGTTCAAATGATAAATGACACACCGCCCCAATTTCCAAGTCAATTACAAAGCATGAGAAACATGGCAGATAAAAATGTGGATAGTGGCGATGGCAATCACGGGACTCATTCTAAAATATCAAGCATTAATAGCATAAAGGCAAGGCTGGTGGAAGAACCTGGCATGTATAATAAGGCACCTTCTACAGTAAATTTAGGTACTCATGTCTCTGACTTGAATTTTTCTGAAGACAATATGCTCAAAGATGATCGGGAGGCAACCCATGCAGTTCCTGATGTTGCTGCTGCAATTGAGGACTTGTTAGAGCAGACAAGCAAGGTAAAAATGCTGATTTATTAATGATACTATATGCATACATTTATTAAAATTTCTTTCACTCCACCTTTTCTGAATTATTCTTGCATAAACCACTCTTTTTTCTTCTTATCCCATAGATGCATGATCAGAGATCCCCAGGGAATACAGGGTGTGAGAGAAGTGTATCCTTTAAGTATGATCAATTCGATGGAGGTTGTGTTCTGTTTTATAATTTTATATTTTTTTATATTTTTTGTATCTAGTAGGTGATCCTTAACAATATAATAGATTTACACATCTGATTGTCCAGTCATTGGTGAAGACAATCCAAATCCTCGTACTGTCTTTGGATTATCGAAGCATTGGTTAAACAGGTTGGATTGCCATGCTTCCCTATTTAAAATTTATCATGATTTCACCATATAGGCCATGTTTGGTAATTGTCATAGAGCAGATTTAACTAGCTAATAAGCTCACTTAAGTGAAGTAGGAATGTTCGGTAAACAGGCTTATCTCACTGGTTTGTATCATTTTTTCAGTTGCTACTGGTTCGATCAAAGAGATATATCTGGTGTTTGAATTTATCTCGTTAGCTTATAGTATTTTTCAATAGCTTGTCGATCATTGTTCTTTTCTAATTTTTACACATTCTATTTTAATTAAATTTCTTCTCTTCCCTTCCATTTAAAAAAAACTCGTAAGACACTTTCACGTAGTTTATATATAAAATTTTATATAACAATATCATACGAACATGTCATTTCATGTATAACATGTCATTTAATAAAAATATATAAACCAGAGTAAATTTAAAATTTTCCATTTCAATAATCAATTATTGAAAACAAATTGAAGTATTAATTATGGTTAATTGATCTTGAGTTATTTGGTGATCTTTAAATAAATCTTTGAACCAAGTTTTTAATTGGGTCCCTAAGCTTTTAAATAAGTTGTAGTTAGGTCCATGGAATTTTAAATAATTTGTAATCTGGTCTATGCTTATTAACAAACTTATTACAAATTATTTAATGGTGCAGGGACTTAATTAATTTTTTTGTTCAGGGATTTAATTACAAATTGTTGAAAAGTTCAGCCACCCAGTTTCTAACTTTTTTAGTTAGAAGACTTATTTAATAATATACAAATGATTTAGGGACCTCTAGAGTAATTAAACTTGATGGATATGTGCAATATTTTTTGGAGCACAATACTTGTATTTTTAATAGGGAGTTATCTTTTGGATTAAAACTTATTTGTTAAGATCGGCATTTGGCTTCTATTTGTGAAGCACATAATATTTTACTTCAAAGTTGATTCCTCATTCCCCAGGCTTTTTGTAATTTGGTTTCTCAGTCATAATGAAATTTTTGTATGGTAAATAAAAATTGATGAGGGGTAACCTTGACGCAACGTAAAGTTGTTGTTGATGTGACTGAAATGTCACGGGTTCAAGTCCTCGAAACAACCTCTTATGTAAAAACAGGGTAAGGTTGTGTACAATACACCAAATGGTCGGACCCCTTCCCGAACCCTGCGTATGCGGGAGCTTTAGTGCACCGGGTTGCCCTTTTAAATAAAAAGTGATGTTTTAGTTCTTACCCAACAACTTATCGTTCCCCCTATCCTACTCAGGTGTGCTGGCACTGTAAATTAACTGTAACCCAAAAATGGAGGGAGGGGATCAAAACTCTCCAATTTTCCTTTTTTCCCAGCTCTAGAGTCGAAATTCACATGTCTACCTGATGGATATTTAACTTGGTCAACATGGTTCATGGTTCATAGTGTCTTCTATTCAGAGCTAATAGTGAATCTGATAATGGTATAAACTATAATGAAAGCTTCATGCAAATCATTTTCAATTTTTTATAAATCTGTACTAATCTTATGCTTTTCAGAATTGGAAGCAATGATGATAATGGTGAGACTTCTAAAGACCGAAAAGTGGGAATGTTTGATACTTTTAGTGAAACCCAAACAGAATCTCAGGTTCTTTTCATGTGCATCTCCTTTTACTTTTAAGTCCTTTTTACAGTATATTGGATGAATGCCATTTCACGTCTGCTGTGGCCATTTCCATATTACCACTGGTAATTGATAAGTTCTGTATACTTCTCATGCAGATTGTTGGTTATGAAGAAGATTTGTCTGGAAGGCAAATGCTTATAGATAGAGTTCTAACTCGAAGTAGCATGCAGTGAAATACAACCCTATATGAAGGAAGATAACAGTAGAACAGTTTCTTATTTGATAGTCCAATGACATATCTGAACTTACAAGTCAATGCACAAGAACCTGTTTTGTCTTTCATGACCAGCATATGATACAATTAGACAGAAAGTTAAGTAGCAGGTCAGTATACGATGCTAATATCAACATTTGTTAATAAGTAGATGTTTGAATACATCATGAGTTTGGTTTGAGAAGCACTACCCCTAGTTCCTTCAAATAATTTGATAAGTGTAAAATAAATGGCAGGGGTTCATATCGATTATTTGTAACTAGCAAATGAAAATAAGTCTCAGCCAAGTTTAAACTCAATCACGTCTACCGTGTACAATTTTAGCAGACTGTCAAGTAAATTGCAGAGTAGCTCGCTTTGGTATTTTAGTGGGAGGGGCGGAAGAAAAGGAGATATCCATGAGTTTGGAAGAACAATTCTGATTGGATAAGCAGGATGCTTTTCGGAAATTTGAAATCATGATATTTGTGCTGATACATGCAATTGCTTCTCAGCAATAGTCAGTGTTCTAGACTATCGAATGCTTCGATGTTTAGGTAGAAGCCCAGAAAAAGTGTGTTCCAGAGAGTATCTTGAGATTTTCAACGTAATGTACTAGCTTTGACCTCTAAGTTAAATGTAAGATATGTTGACCTATGTTGTGTTTAGTGCATGGAATGTTTACCGGTTAAAGATACCCGCGAATGGAAACAAATATCAAATTCCGAACAGAATACAAGAGCGGGAATATTGCAGGAGACATGATCAAGAGTTGCATACAGTCAGAAACAACATTGATCCTAGTTGCATGTTTTTTTTTTTTACTCTTCTATTTATATTAGGACCTTTCACTTTCCTCGTTTGACTGACCATTCATGCCCGATGAAATTGCTTCTCTTTTTTTTCCCCCGCTTCCTAACCCGCTTTTAAAAAGAAACTAACATTGGCATATGCTCATTTAAACTCATAACATCTATTTTTAGTAACAATAAGATCTTATTTAGCTCTCTCAATATTGACAACTATAACTAAGCTTTTTAATAATGAATATCATTATAGTATGAGCTTATAATTGTAAAAGTTTAAATTCCCAACAATCTTTCGGTTGAGTTACATATTTATATTATATTTTTTTTCCCTTTTCAACGAGCATAGTTGCAAAACTCATACACACTAAGTACGATAAATGAAGAATTGTATATTTGAACACATGCTCTAACGTATCAAATGTCTCTGAAACATTTCTGGTTACATATTGTTTTTAAACAATCTTTATATATCACAAACCTCTATTATTATTGAATATATCACAAATCTTTACCTGTGCATTCAAACTCTATTTATCTTAAAACTTTCATCCTACATTACGTACATATGAATATGATATATGAATAGTGAAAACAAATACATCAAAATTGATAAGTTGCTTAAAAACTATACCGATGTGGTAGCATGAAAATTACCTCAGTAATTTTTTTTACCTTAATAGTATACTATAGAATAAAGAATGTTTTTGTTTTGATTTGGTGATAGGCTAGCAATAAGAGATTTGAGGGTGAAATATTGTGAAAGAATAGAAAAAAGTGAAGAAATCAGAATGAGATGAAGTGGTGATAACGTGGACCAATAAGAGAAGAAAAACATAAATGGATAACAAGAAAGAAAAAACATGCAAAGCCACACAACACAACACGCACATATAGTAACCATCACATCAATAAACACCTTAACGCAAATTTTTGTCAATCAAACCTGACATGTTACCTCCACCACCAAAATTTATTATTATCACAAACTTTTTTCATTTTTTATCATAGAATCCTTTAAACAAAAATAAACAAAAATACATAGTATATAGTATTAATTAATTTTGATAAGAAAAATAATTAAAGAAGATCGTTGGTAGGTAGTTGAACTAACACCAATGGTAGCATGTATCGACATGGCATTCTCCGTAGTTCATTCAACTTCTTCTTATCCATGTTTATTCTCCAACTCTTCTCCATTCTTCACCAACAATAGATTCCTAAGCCTAGGCTTGGGCTTGGGCTTGGGCTTTGAGTATCAAAGGAAAGGAAGAAGGATACTAAGGAGACATGTCAAGTTTGTTATCAGTGCACAGCTTTCCAAGTCATTTTCATTCACCTTCGGGCTTGACTCTCCGGTATGTTATGTTATTATAGTTTTAACTTTCAAGTATGAAGTTTTTTTTAATTTTTTTTTATAATGTTTAGTTTCTGTCACTTGAAATAATTAAATAAGACACTTTGCGGCTTAGTTTTTATGTTATGTAAATTATAAAATAGTGTGTTTGATGTTGATCATAGATTATACTTCCTTCTTGTTGAGGAATTTAAAAATGAAAAGAAATTTTTTCTATGACATGAAATTTTTAGCTGGTTTGAGTGATCATGATTTGTGATACAAGTTTGTGTAGATCACTTGCATTATGTTAGGAGAGAACTTAGATGTTGTTTTTGCTATTCATCAATTCTAACATGTTATGTGTATTCTAAATTTTTAGGTAAGTTTACATTTAAAATGATTTTGTTTATACTATTAGAACCAACACGAGAATGAAGTAAGCGTAGCGGGGATGAGTATGTTACGTTAGATGAGTGGTAAGACTAGACGAGATATGATTGAAAATGTCGCCATTAGAGAGAGAGAGAGAGAGTTAGGGTAACAACTATAGTAGAAAAAGATGGTAGAAAATAGGCTTACGTGATTTGGGCATGTAGAGAGAAAACTTGTAGATGTAATACGAAGAGTAGATCAAATGGAGGAGAATCAGATCGGAAGAGGTAGATGAAGACCTAAGCTATTAGAAAAGATTTAGAGGTTAATGAGTTGGATACAAATATGGTTTATGATAGAACATCATGATGTAATTTGATCCATGTAGCCGACCTCACTTAATGGGATAATGCTTGGTTGTTGTTGTTGTATTAGATACATTATCCATGTGTTGAGTTGTGATTACCGCTTAGATAACAGTTTAATACCCATCCTCACTTCTATCCTGGGTCATGACTCTAATTCCCACGTAGCATTCCACTCTGATACCAAGTTAAGCTAGCTTAAAGGATGAGGGTTTCTAAATGCATTTATACAACCAACAATCCGGGAACCTGAGTAATGTGGGGACTCCAATCAAACTTCAAACAATTTCAATATCTACCCTCACACCTAGCATGGGTCCCGGGTCCAATTCCCACATTGCAATTCTTAACCAGACCCAAATACCATGTTAAATGGGCTTGAATCTCATCCCAAAAGTTAGTTCAAAGGATGAGGCTACCCAAACACATTTATACACCAAAGACCCTGGGAACCTGAGCAATGTGAGACTTCAATACAACTTAAATAAAAGCAATGCATAGTTTTGTCAAAATTGCAATGTGGTTTCTCAAGACTTGTTGTAGGGTAACTTTCATAGTAGTATGGTTTCTTAATCATGCTTGCACATAGGTGAATCATTTGTTTTCTTCTCTGCGCATTTTGGTTGCTCTTGTTATTCTTTTAATTCCATTTTTTTGGAACGTGAACTTGACCAATCTTGATGCATGCTATTAGAGAATCATTTGATCCATTTTATTAGTTGCTTTACATTATGATTTAGTTGGCATTGCTGAATAAATCTAAAGCTTGGAGTATCAAATTCAACTTAAATGAATTTCTCTTGTTAATTTTTGTATGTGTTCTTCAACTTAGGCCCAACTGAGGCCCTACTTGGATAAACAACTTATTTTAAAGCTTATAGCATAAGCGCTATTCATATAAGCGCTTATAGATAAGCTATTTCTATAATACAAGATAAAATAAAGTCAAACTATTTTTGTATAATCGATAAGCTCTTTTCATAAGCTATTTTGGAGAGCTTATGATAATAAGCTGAAAACAACTTATGAACATGTCATAAGCTATTTTCGTGAGTTCTCCCAAACAGTGTCACAAGTGCTTATGTTAGAAGATAGCTCAAATAAGTCAATTAACCAGGCCCTTAAATGAATTTCCTTATTTTTTTTTATTTTTTGTTTATATGGATTGATGAATTAATTCTTGAACTTAATGTCACAGACTAACATTAATCTTTCAAATTTGTATTTGATGTTTCCTTTTTTAGAATTTGAATTCCTTCCAATCCCATGATCTATCAAAGTTGTCCTGGAGGGGACCAGTTCCGGGTGATATTGCTGAAGTCGAGGCATATTGTAGGATCTTTAGGAACTCCGAAAGGCTTCATTCTGCATTAATGGATGCATTATGCAATCCGTTGACTGGGGAATGTAGCGTCTCGTATGAGGTTTCATCAGATGAGAAACCTCAACTTGAAGATAAAATAGTATCTGTCCTTGGATGCATGGTGTCCCTTGTGAACAAAGGCAGGGATGATGTTCTTACCGGAAGGTCCTCAATTATGAACCCGTTTCATGACGCGGAGATTAGCGAGATTGAGGATAAGCTCCCTCCACTTGCCGTTTTTAGGAGCGAGATGAAAAGGTGTTCCGAGAGTTTACATGTTGCCCTTCAGAATTATTTAACACCTGATGATGATCGAAGCTTAAACGTATGGAGGAAACTTCAGAAACTGAAGAACGTCTGCTATGATTCTGGTTTTCCTCGTGGTGAGGGTTATCCCTGTCCTACACTATTTGCTAATTGGTGTCCTGTATATTTTTCTTTTTCTAAAGAAGACACGGAATCTGAAGAATTAGAAACGGCTTTTTGGACTGGTGGTCAGGTAACAGAAGAAGGACTAGCGTGGTTACTAGATAAAGGATATAAAACGATTATAGATATCAGAGCCGAGACTGTAAGAGATAATTTCTACCAAGTGGCCGTGAACGATGCCATTTCGTCTGGCAAAATTGATTTAGTAAAAATCCCAGTTGAGGTTATGACTGCACCAACAATGGAACAGGTTGCGAGGTTTGCATCTTATGTTTCAGATAGCAGCAAAAGGCCTATCTATCTTCATAGCAAGGAAGGAGTTTGGAGATCATCTGCAATGGTCTCCCGTTGGAGGCAGTACATGACACGCTCTTTGTCACAGAATGTTTCTAGTCCACCAATTATCCCCTCTAACATGTTATCACATTCTACAAATAGCTCTGCAAAACTGCAGGATTCTTCAGCGACTGCAGAAAGATCCTCCCTCGACAAGGATATTACTTCATTGCAAGACAGTTTCGATGCAACACATAGTTCTGTTGGAACATCTGACAGAAGTGTCTCTGAAAAGAAGTATGATAAGAATACACAAGGTAATGCAGCCTTAAATGGAACTTCTCCTGATAAGGAAGGATCTTTTCCAAGTTTTTCCAGCAAGATTAACCCTTTAAAAGCTCAAGTTCCTCCTCCTGATATCTTTTCCAAAAAAGCGATGTCCAAATTTTTGGGTAGCAGGAAGATCTCACCTCCCGATTATGTCGATTATCAAATTAAAAGGGCGAAATTCTTACCGCAATTTAAGGACATGGCTATTGGAAGACCCGAAGGAGATATGGTTGTTTCCAATGGTACTATTGTGGGTCCTGATAGTTTAAATGGATCAGCTCATGTTGATCATCCATCTGGAGAGCCCGAAATTCCGGTCGATGACAATCAAAAGTCGGTGAATGGGAATGCTTCTAGTTCTAGTAGGACAACAGTAAACAGATCGAGTCAAGGGGAATTACATTACATGGCTAATGCCGATGTCTCTGCCGTTGTGAATAATAATAATAATGTAACAAATAAATCTCCAAGGGTTGAAAATGGAACAGTCAAGGCTAGGTTAGCTTCACGCGATGAAGAGTTAGGCTCCCTTGAAGGTGATATGTGTGCGTCGTCAACGGGAGTTGTAAGGGTGCAGTCAAGAAAGAAAGCCGAGATGTTCTTGGTTCGAACGGATGGATTTTCTTGTACCAGAGAAAAGGTCACGGAGTCTTCTTTGGCTTTCACTCATCCTAGCACTCAGCAACAGATGCTTATGTGGAAGTCTACACCAAAGAATGTTCTGTTGTTAAAAAAGCTTGGGGATGAACTATTGGAAGAAGCAAAAATGGTAATGATTTTCTTTGACTCTAAGAAGCATGATATTCAATGGTTTAGAATAGGCATAGCACTAGAGTTTCTGTAGTTAATGTATAGGTTTTGCATCGAAGATGTGAATATTCATGCATTTGTTAGTGTTTTTTGTTTTCTTTTTTTAAATTCTTATTGAAATTACGAGTATTTATTATGAATTTTTTTTAAATAAATCAACTACATCCATTCTTAATCCAGTTTCTATATCTAATCTGCAGGTTGCTAATTTTCTACATCACCAAGAGAAAATGAATGTTATTGTGGAACCTGATGTGCATGATGTACTTGCTAGAATTCCAGGTTTTGGATTTGTGCAGACCTTTTATAGCCATGATACAAGGTACTTTAGTTTGAAACAATAACTTTTTCAAACTCACTTCAATTCTAAGCACTTTGTTTACTTAAAACACTCCTTTGATTCAGTGATCTACACGAGAAAGTAGATTTTGTGGCTTGCTTGGGTGGAGACGGTGTTATACTGCATGCATCAAATCTATTCAAAGATGCTGTTCCCCCTATTGTATCATTTAACCTTGGTTCCCTTGGTTTTCTGACTTCTCATAGTGTAAGCTTTTCAAATCATAATTTATTTTAGGATAAATTATACCAGGGTCCTTTAACTAAATTTAATGTTTCAAACAGGTCCTTTATATTTTTTTCGTGTCAAGTTAGTCCTTTATGTTTAAAAATGTCAATAATGTTGGACCAAAAAATGAAAGTTGGTTCAGTGGTGTGAACATTTTTAAAGATAAAAGACCAACTTGACACGAAAAAAAGATGAAAGACTTCTTTGAAACTTTAAATTAAGTTAAAGAACCCCTGATGTAGTTGTCTTTATTTTATCATAAAATAACATCGGTAGCTTCAATTCAATGTCATTTGTTTGACTTCTGTTCTGCTCCGCGTATGTAGTTTGACGACTACAGGCAAGACTTAAGACAAGTCATTCACGGAAATACTTCACGAGATGGTGTCTACATTACTCTTAGGATGCGTCTCCGATGTGAAATTTTTCGTAAAGGTAAAGCAATTCCAGGGAAAGTATTTGATATCCTCAATGAGGTGGTTGTTGATCGGGGTTCTAATCCATACCTTTCAAAGATTGAATGCTATGAACATGATCACCTTATAACCAAAGTGAGTGTCAATTTATGTTTTTAATGCGTGCTCTAAATGTATATGCATGTTTCGTATTCTTTGATGAAATAGTTAATTTTGAAATTTTACATCTCAAAACAACTTTATATGATGCAATGCTATACCTGCTATATGACAGATGTCATGTCTTTCAGGTACAAGGTGATGGAGTCATTGTTGGCACTCCTACGGGAAGTACTGCATATTCTACGGCTGCTGGAGGTTCCATGGTAAGCTTCTAATAGAGTTTTATTTACTACTATGAAAATATTAGATTTACTGCTCTGGTATCCATGCCTTGAAAGAATTTGGTAACAGTTATTATAAATTTTCACTCATTGTTGATTACATCCCGGTCACTATCACCACGTGACTGGGGATGCTATGAATATGACTTATGATCAATCATGAAAGCTAATTTATCTTTTAAAAACCATAACTATCATTATAATTAATATTAACACAAGAACATTCATGTGTTCGTTAATTTCTTTTTGTCATTTTCTAATTCCATATCCTCCCAAACAAATTTTTAATCTTCCAGGACATCAATTTAACATCTAAATACATATTTTACAGTCCCAAAACAGAATCAAAGTCATTCAAACAGAATTCAAACCGCATATATATCCATATACATCGAGAACATGCGATAGGGGAAACCAAGCTTTCTAGCAACATTTGAATACTTAAATCAACTCAAAATTGCACCAACTTTTTAAGGGTGAATACAGATACAGAAACGTGTCAGTGCCGTTTTTCATCCAAAATCATGCTACAGTTTTACAGAAAAATTCCAAACAGAAATGGGTTCATCAGCTTGACCAAAATCACATAGTATTCAACTCCCATCAGCATTTTTAGGTTCAAGACGTATCTAATGGTCACAAAATTTCTTCGACATCATTCCTAACAATACGAATTTCGTAAAACAGAAGCAAAATTCGAATATCCAGTGGTAGTATGCATTATGCACAGCCAAAACTACAAATTTTCAAGCACTAAAACTTCAAATTTAGCAAGATGATGTTAGAATACTTAGTTGGCCTCCAAGCCCTCAAGTTTTCCATCAAACATGTTACTAAAGCCAAACAAAATAGAGATTAAGGTTCAGGGAATTTTCAAATTATACCGCCCTTTTTTATGGAGCAATTGAAAGGATGAGTATGATAAAGCAAAAGAATAATCCTACATGCATTAGAATAATAATTAAATTATTTTGGCACCGATGTGAATGAATGATATGTGTTATTATGAAAGGAAAAGTATTGATTTTATTTACTAAATTACTAATTATAGACTCCTCAATCTAATTAATTACAGAAACAAATAATGATGTATAAAAAACATGGGTATGACTTATGAGTAAGGTATTAGTACAATATATGAACTGATGTTACCTAAAACTGGAATTTGGCATTCCCTACCTTGATGTTATTATCTAATGAAATATGAATAGAAGTAGCTTTATACTGCAATTTATCATTTCATTCCTTGATGTTGTTATCTGATGACAAAAGCAAACTGCAGGTCCATCCAAACGTTCCGTGCATATTGTTTACCCCAATCTGTCCACATTCACTGTCATTTAGACCAGTCATACTTCCAGATTCTGCTCGATTGGAATTAAAGGTAAAGTTAATCATCCTTTTCGTTAAACGAGTCGTATTGGATATTAATATTTCATGGCTTATCATTAGTCTTCTTTGCCAGAATACGCTTCCCTTTGTCTTGGCAGCATTGATAAATTATGATTTTGGATCTAGGCATTTAGTTGAAATTAACATTTTAAGGAATGATATGAGATACATTATGTTTGTTTTTGAAGATGATACATGGTGTTTGTTAATAACAGATTCCAGAAGATGCTAGAAGTAACGCGTGGGTTTCGTTCGATGGAAAAAGAAGACAACAGCTCTCAAGAGGAGACTCGGTCCGGATACATATGAGCGAGCATCCCCTTCCAACTGTTAACAAGTTTGACCAAACAGGTGATTGGTTCCGTAGCTTGATTCGCTGCCTAAATTGGAATGAGAGGCTTGATCAAAAGGCTCTATGAGGCACGGGAAAACGAAGAACAAGACTTGTATAATTACTGTATAGATTACTGAACTAAGAGCAGATAATACTAGCATTATATTGCATTGGCTTCCATTGTAAAGATAGGGTTTGCCAATGGTTTTACAACATGTTATAATGGCAATATTCAGTTGTATATACAAATTTTTTAAGAAAGCAATAAATTGTTGATATTAGAAGCAGCTTATTGTTCCATCTGAATAAATATATGGCTGTTCGCTAGATTTTTTATTTTATTTTTTACAGTAGTGGCTATTAATATGGGAAGAACAACTTGCAATTCTCTCACCGTGTTAAGAGTTTTACTTCGGATGAAAACATGTCCCGAAAATGAGGTTATAAGTAGAAGATAACCTCAATTTACAAGCTAATTATGGAGGGTTATGTTAAACCTAATCAAAATTCTAATATTGATTAGAGCCCATATTGAATGATATAGGATCTCACTTTAGAACTCAGTTTTGTAATGATGTGCGGCGGTGTTAGGCTCGACCCTATTGTACATTACAAACTTTAAAGAATACAAACATATAACTACATTATTTTTTATGCAAAAGAGTTATTCCTTTTGATTTAATCATTTAAACATTGCCATAAAGACATTTGTTAGCTTTTTTAATAATAAATGCTAAACGGCTTCAACTTTCTTATCAAATTAAATATTGGATTTTGTCTTGGCTAAGTTGGATTTTTTTTTTGACAGTAGGCCAAGTTGGATTAATAACTAATATATTTGCAATTCGTTGTAATATATGATTGAAAATTTGGAATCTTAGCTGTACATAATTGAAATATTTGGCTAAGTTGGTCAACTTTTTCAGGCCACTAGAAAGACAAGTTGTCGTTTGCTGTGGCAGCTGTGACTGTGAAGTGTGAACAACTTTTACACGTCTCCAAAGTATCAAAGTAAGTCATATAAAGCAACTAAAATTACTTTTAGTCACAAAACATATCTAATTAAATAAAATAGTTTTACAAGTTCATAGCTCTAAATTTTGTTCACTCTTCTACATACATACATCATTAAAAAGATAAGTCATAGAGGGGAAAAATGGAAGCAAAAAAAAAAACTTACGTGGAGTATAAATTGTGTAACAAATCAAACATTTTCTTCCATAATCGTATATGATAACATTACAAAAGTATACAAATAGGGAAAAAAAAAATTCTAGTAATCTATGACTACATCACATTAAATTTTAATAACTTGGAAGGTTCATGTGAACCTTCAAATAATCTCAAAACAATCCTAATTAATCTAATCTAAACACTATAACTGCACAAACAAATCAAACTAGTTCAATCATCTCAAACTAATTTTGCTAATCATAGAATAAGAAGAATTATAATAAGGTGTTGATCTTCCACTTTGCATACCACTCAAAAGAGAAGATTGAAATGATTCATGACCAAGTGGAACAGGCCTATCAGGTAAATTAGGAATATCAATATCACCTTCTAACATCTTAATTGCCTCAGCAATAGTAGGTCTTAATGCAACCATTGCATGAGCACAAAGAATTCCAACAAGTACAAACCTTTCCATGATTTTCTCTGGCCCTTCATCTTTAACTGCTTGATCAAATATTTCATCAACTTTTCCTGATTTTGCAAGTGTCCAAGCCCAATCAGTGATCAAAACAACTGGTGAATTCATTGTATCAAGCACTTTTCTACCACTCATTATCTCAAGTATCACAATGCCAAAACTATATACATCACTTTTCTCAGTTAGTTGTCCATATAAAGCATACTCAGGTGCTAAATAACCATATGTACCAGCTACTCTTGTTGTGAGATGAGATTGTCCTTCATTACCTTGTTTCGCCAAACCAAAATCAGCAACTTTCGCTTTCATTTTCGAATCCAAAAGTATATTCGTCGCCTTAATATCGCGATGAAAAATCGGCGGTTTGATTTCATAATGCAAATAAGCTAGCCCTTTAGCCACATCAAGTATAATATTCTTCCTTTGTGGCCAAGTTAGCCTATTAGCACCATTAACTGATAATTGGTAACTTAAACTTCCATTAGGCATATAATCATAAACTAAAAACCTTCTCTTACCTTTTACATTATGACTTGTAACACAACAGCCTCTTAAAGCAAGAAGATTCCTATGCTTAATTTTGCTTATAATCTCAACTTCATAGATAAACTCTTCATCCCCTCTAGTATCCAAATCAAAAATTTCTTTCACTGCAACCAAAGTTCCATCTGCAAGTGTTCCTTTGTACACAACACCATCACCACCTTGACCAATCATATTCTTCTGTGAAAACTTGTTTGTAGCCTTATCAAGCTCTGATATATGAAACCATTTAGCTCCTGTATTAGGCAAAACACTGTCTCTAACACTGTTTTCAATTGACCTGTGATAAATATTCTCCTTCCTCATCTTATCCCATTTCCTATACATAATTATAAGCACAAAAGCTAGAACAACACCAACAAGAGCACCTATTAATCCAAAAACAAGTTTCAAAATTTTTGCATTATTTGATGACCCTTTGGATGAAAGTGGCATACCAAGTATACAACCAGCTGTCTCAGGATGTGTAGGACCAAATTTATTCACAACACCAATAGCATATAAAATTGAAAAATAAAAACACTTGGTTGAGTTTTTTGGATCAATAGTACTAAGCTGAGTAGTAACTTTGAAACCAGCATCAGTACAAATACCACAGCTAGTTTCAGAACTCAAATCACCATTACAAGCAGTGTCTAAAGGACTCATGATACCAACTTTTTGTCTCCAATCTGTGAGGTTTGTGATACCTGCACAGTATGATGTGTTTGAGACAAACTGAGTTGAGTTTTGGAAACAAGTAGGGACTAATTCAGGTTGGATTCTTAAGGAAGAAAGCTTGAGTTGGAAGTCTTGTAAACATGTTGTGGAAGTGTTTTCATCTGGGAGTTGAAAGATTGAAGTTTCTTTGAGATGTTTTGCAAGTCCTATGCCAAAGAGACTAAGAAGTGATTGGCAACAGTGTTGTGAGTCAATTGGATCTCTGCATGATGATGAGTCCCATGGAAAGGTCTCAACATAGCTGAGATCCATAGGACATGATGCTGCAGAAGCAGAAGGAGTAGCTATGAAAAGGGTGAAGAGGAGAAGAAGAAACATTGCTTTGTTATCCATTTTTTGGATTTGTGTTGAAAACACAAACATAGTTGATTGGTTTTTTTTTGATAGCATTTGAGGCTTATAATAGACATATTTTTGAGAGAAGAGTTTGTTTTACTAGTCAACCTCGGCATACTATGGTCAAAAGACATGCATTATATATTAATATTTCATTATAATAAGATAATTGAAATGAACATGTGGGCATTCACGGACAAGTTGATGTGGTTTCTTTTGTTGGTCTTAGTCAAAATGTTACTATGAATTTTGCTTAACAAATAATATAGGTTGGTAAGGGAACCTTCCTATTGAGTTTCAGGGTAATTAGTTAGAGTGATGCAATTATAACAACTGTATTTTGATGCCCTATGAATAGTGGATATTAAATCCGGATAAAAAGCTATGGTTGTGTTAGACATTCAACGGATAACGTAAAATTTAGTCGAATTTCTATAATAATGATCAATTATGTAATAATGTCAGTGTTAAGTTATTATCTAAAAGCAAATACTATATAACTAGAGAATATTGTCAAATGAAGAAGACTATAAGAATGTTCCATTGGACGTGTGTGGGGACGAGATGAAAGATGATTATGAATGACAATATTAGAAAGAGTTGGAGTAACATTTATTGATTGTGGAAACTTGACTTAGATAGTTTTATCATGCGTAAAGAAATTTTTGTAGATTCTGTAATAAAAAGAGTAAATCAGATTAAATGTAGTCAAACCTCTAGAGACAAATGAAAAACTAAAAAAGTTGTAAAAAAAAAACTATTAAAAACCTTGAGATTAACAAGTAATAGAGATTTGATATATCATAAAACAAGTTATGTAGGATAAGACTTGTTATTGTATCTAAATTTTACGCACATTGGCAAAGCTAGAGTCTCACCACTTGGGGACCAAATAAGATAAAAAAATTTATGTAGTCAATTATTTTCACAAGTTAACAATGTTAAATGGGGTGAAAGTTTTACCACATTGTATGCTATCTTATATTACAAGATACATAGTATGGACCATAACAACCGGGGGTCCCCCCTTCTCCAACCATGTGTACACACATATATACAAAAATGTTTGATGTCAAAATAATTTTTTCTTAGATAGATTGATCAAAGACTTACAACATACATAAGTAGAGTTACTCCACGACGGTGCACTCGTTGAATACCTAAAGACAAATAACGAGATACTTTTTATTAGGGTGTGTTTGGGATGGAGGGTTTGGGAGGAGAAAAGAGAGAGAATTTATTTTTCAGTTATAAATTACAAACACTATGAAATATTTTTTTTAAAATTTATCATATTAACATAATAAACGATCATATAATAATTCAATCACACATAATTTATTTTAAAAAAACATGTTATATTGTTCGTTATTTAAAAAAGAAAAGTAAACCCTTTCATCCATTCCCTTTCTAAACCCTCAATCGAAACAACCCTTAGATTTAAAAATGAAGACATTAAAATCGTAAGCGAGACAAAATAAAAAGATCAAAATAAGATTTACATGAAATATTATTGAGGAAAACTTAAGTGATCGATGACATATCATTTATTTAAATAAGATGTTATACTTGAAATAAATATATGTCATATAACATGTATTGCTAATATTTTTCTCAAGAAATTTTACATATTCTAGTCCTGCCAACATATTTATGGGAGAAATTGTTACTTAAATATCTTTATAATTATAATAAATAAATCTAAACTCTGATAACACTTAAAAATTTAGATTAAGCCTAACTCAATTCATAAAATTAACGTGTAAGATTGTTGTCACTTGTAACCATTATCCAAGTTGAGCCATTTAACCGTTGTCTTTAGAGATGACAATATTTTGATCAACACATCTATGAAGTAAATCATTAATAGTTGAGGACGCTCATTCAACACTTTCCAAGCGAAGAAGAATACCTTTCAAAACCCCTAATTGTTTGGCTAGACGATATCAAAACCCCTCATATAGATACCTTGATTATATATGTGTCTTGTTAACAAGTGCCCTAATGACACTTGTTAAGGATTCAAAAAATAGAAACAATTGATAACTTTTATGTAAAAAAAGTTACTTTATAATGTTTTAATGTGTTGAATACATAAATTTTAAAACAAAATTTACATTTTAAACCTATTATCAAGTGCCCTTAAAAGTGCCCTAAGGGCACTTGTTAACATTTCCATATATATATATATATATGTGTGTGTGTGTGTGTGTGTTTTAACGTCAGTTTCTCACGAGAAGAGAGCTCTAGTATATTCGGAGTTCGGTATGGTCCGATCCAGAGATGAAACTAGAAGGAGGATCAGCAGAGGCTATTATATTTTTCGGACTCAATATTTTTTTTTGACTTTATACGATATGGTATATTGACCTTTTTTATGATTCCTCATTACAATTTCACTTAAGAATATCGAATCACTACCTACGATTTTGTGTGTGCACTCTTAGCCACTACAAACGACTCATTAATCACAATTGCATCCTCCTTTGCATTCTCCTACTTTTGTATTTTCATTGATTCATATTTTATCTTATAACCATAAAATTTCTTATAATTTTGGATATCTATAAATTTTGAATATATCTTATAATTTCTTAAATATCTTGTCTATATTGTGCATTTGAAAATTTATTTTTTCTTCATTAAATTATACTTTCAACTCGGTCTCCTCTAAACTAAATTCCTAGCTCCATCTTTGGTCTCACCAATGATTATTCCATTCATATTTCTCTCTTATCAATAAGTATTCATATATAACTATGACAATAGTTAATTCACGACTTTAAACTTTAAAAAACCATAAATAAAAATGAACAAAAAACTTGTAAAAAAACTATATTTAAAAAGGAAGGAAGATAGTAAGAACGAGACACCATCATTTATTTAGTTTTCCTTATTTTATTCAAACAACCGGTGAGTAGAATTTCACCACTTAAAAATGATTAAGCGAAGAATTTTGGGTTCGAACTCCATTTCCTGTATGTTTCAATATCCTTACGAAGTGTTCTCATCTTCTAAGTGGGATACCAAGTATACAACTAGCTGCAGCAGGATCTGTAGGACCAAAATGATTCACAATACCAATAGCGTATAAAACTGAAAAGTAAAAGCACTTATTAGTTGCATTTTTTGGATCAATAATTGTAAGCTGAGAAGTGACTTTCAAACCAGCGTCAGTGCACTTGCTGCAACTATTGTCCGATTTTAAATCACCTTTACAAGAAGTGTCTAAAGGGCTAATTCTACCAACTTTTTGCTTCCAATCTTTGATGTTTGTGATACCTCCGCAGCTTGAGTTGTTTGTGACAAATTGAGTTGAGTTGTGGAAACAAGAAGCGACTAACGAAGGTTGGATCTTTAAGCATGAAAGTTTGAGTTTAAAATCTTGTAAGCAAGATTTTAAAGTGTTTTTATTAGGGAGTTGAAAGAGTGAAGTTTCTTTCAAGTGTTTTGCAAGTCCTATGCCAAAGAGACTAAGAAGAGATTGACAGCATTGTTGTGTTTCAATTGGGTCTCTGCAGGTTGATGTGTCCCATGGAAAGGTCTCAACATAGCTGAGATCCATAGGACATGATGCTGCAGAAGCAGAAGGTGTAGCTATGAAAAGGGTGAAGAGGAGGAGATGGAACATTGCTTTGTTATCCATTTTTTGGATTTGTGTTGAAAACAAAAACACAAGTAATTGATGTTTTTTTTGAAAGCATTGAAGGCTTATATAATAGACATGTTTGTTTTACTAGTCAACCTCGGCATACTACATTATTAATAAATTAATTAAAATGTTAACATGTCTTTACCTCATGTAATATTGGTCATTTCAGGTTTTTTTTCCTGTAAATTATTTTTTTTGCTTTACCTCTCTATAATTTTTTTTTGTTTTGATTTATCCATAGTAGGTCAAACAAAAACCAATTTTATTTTTTTTTCAAGAAATTTTCGTTTTTGTTTGGCCTATTAGGAGGGTAAATCAATTTTTTTTACAGAGGGTAAATGAAAAAAAAAATTACAGGAGAGAAAACCAGAAATGACCTATATTAAAAAGGATAAAGACCTATTAACTTTTAATTAAATGAACATGTGGGCATAATGATGTGGTTTCTTTTGTTGGTCTTAGTCAAAATGTTACTATGAATTTTGGTTAAGAAATAATATAGGTAGTTAAGGGAACCTTCCTGTTGAGTTAAAATATATATCCCTCCGTCCCGTATCATAAAAAAAAAAATTACACTTATTAAGTAAACTAAAATATAGTAGTTTGTAACGTAGTTTTTTGTGTTAACTTTGAAATAAGTTTTATAAAAAGATGTAAAAATAATTTTCATTGGTAGTTGGTTATTGAGAAAATGAAAGAAATAGCAAATTGATTGCACTTTACATTAATTTTCCTTTAAAAAGATAATTTTTTGAAACAACATAATCAAATATGATAAAATTTTATCTTTTTTCTTATAATTTAGGACAAAAAAAATAAGTTTTTTTTGCTTATAATTTAGAACGGAGGGAGTATTACTTGTAACGCCTGATTTAATTGGAAGGGAGGCAATAAAAGTAATAAAAAATGTCCAACCAATAACCTTGCTATGCTTGGCTGGTCTGATATCTAGATAAAAAAGAGTTTGTGCTAGCAATGAATGGGTCAGCGTAAAATTTAGTCAAATTTTACGACATTGATCAAATGTGTAATAATGTCAATGTTAGGGCATGTTTTTTGGAAACTAGATGTTGTATAACTCGTATATTGTCGAATGAGAAGGATTAAAATAAACGTAGAAAATTCTGAGAAATATAAATTTAAAAGAGATGTGTGATGAAACTAGACACAATAAGATTAAAATTCAAAACATTAGAGAGAACTGGAGTAATATTTATCATAAAAAAAGTTATGGTATCCTTTAATCTATTTAGGTGATTGTTTTGTATTTAAATCATATATACAATGGCAAAGCTAGAGTCTCACCATTGGAGGACCAATTAAGATAAACATAACATTTTATGTAGTCCATTATTTTCATAAGTTAACAATGTTAAACAGAGCGAAAGTTTTGTCATATTGTAAACTATCTTACACATGCAAAGTTTGGGGGAGGAACATGGAACCAGAGTGACCACCCTTGGCTCCGCTCCGCCCCTGCATATATATACATACATACACACACGATGTTTGACAAAAAAAAGCAGGGGCGTAGCCCTTCATTAACAAGGCTACCCCAAAAAATATATTAATCTTCAATTAGTTGGTATAAATTTATATTCGGCTACCCCAAATAATAAACATTGAGCTACCCCAAACAAATTCAATTGCCGAAAATTAGCATAAACAAATTAAATGGACATTGATTTTCTTGCAAATAACCTATTTGTTTACATTGGAAAAGACATTATTAATCTATTTAGTAAACGGTCAATTATGGATAAAATTAGCTTCTTGAAATGCATTTTACCCAACTTTTTTATATAGCCATTGTCAATTTTTATCCGTTGTTGTTGCTTTAATTTACATTTCATATAAGTAAAAATTATTGCCATTTTTTTTTCATGTATTGATTAATTTTTGGATTAAATTTGTTTTTAGTCTTTACAACACTTGCGTTTTTTGAGTTATGTTTCTAAGATTTGGTTTGATTTTAGTTCTTAATTTTTTTGTTAGAGTTTAAATACAAGACTAAAGACAATTTTTTTTTTTTAAAATTTTAAAAAATCGAGAAGAAAATTGAATAATTTTTTTTGTAAGGACTAAACCTAAAATATTATAATCTATGGGACTAAAAACATTTTTATTCTTTAATTGAATATATTCGTTTTAAAAATATTTTATTGTTCTTTTATATTTGGCCCCTGCATAAATTTTTTGCTAGCTTCGCCGTTGAAAAAAAATGTTGTCCATATAAAGTTTCTAAATTAGTAAAGATCTTGTACTCCTACACGAATTTGGAGAAAAATAATAGGTATTTGCCGCACCCTTAACATTTTGAGCAAGATCCGCGCTGCGCTGAGGGATATCATTATTGTCTTCAAAGTTGACACATGAAATGAAATGATCATTGAATCCTCCTTCTTCAAATCAGGAATGTGTTATAAATATCACACTATACATGATGTACAATTGTCTATAGAGAACTAAAATCTGAATCATTAGACCTTTCCATCTGATGTAGGAAGAATATTATGATCAGTTTTCAAGGTAGTAGGTACATAATTTGTACCACTAGAGGGAGAAGAAGAAGGGGAAGGTAGCTTCTTTGGCAGCATTTGTTCCCAATATTGATCCTTTAGTAATCTTGACCCTTTTGATAGAACAATAAAAGTAACAAGAACCAATAACAAACACTGGTGTCTCCATGAAACTATCATAATGATCATGAATAGTGTTAATTCAAGAAGTGTGTTCTTTAGCTTTCAAAATGAGTGGCTTACCGATTGTGGATGACAACGATAGTTAGACTTTTTGCTCAAACCTATTAGTTGTGACTTGAGTTTAAGTCAAATTCCACAATTGATAGCTAGGTTCTATGTAAATTTTATTGCAAATCTACAATGAAATTGTTAGTTCTTTAACCTTGGATGAAGTGTGTCCCCCTTAATCTAAAATTATCTTACCATAAAAAATGGGGATACTTTTTAGAAGTCGGTGTGTGAAACCCCTTACATCGGTTTAAGGGTTGCATATAGTATACATGATATGTTCTTAAGCAATATCTACACCTACATATTTTGCAAACCACTCTCATAATCTAAAAAATCTCTAAATATCCACGTTTTCTAATTGGTTTAATTACTCGTGAATTCGTACATTTTTTTATATTTTTAAATCTACCTCTTTGAACTGATATATTTTTTGTTACCTCTTTCCTTGATTCTGACTCTGCCATCCTCCTCTTTTTTTTCTTTTCTTTTCAATAATTATATTGATGGACTTTGCTAGACTCTTCTGATTTCCTCAAGAAATTTTCAAACATTAGAGCTAAGCTTCCTAGATTCACACTCTCTTGTTCAACTACTTCCTCAATATGGTTCTTTTGCTATTGAACGCCTAATCTATTGAAGGACTTTACTACTGTAGTATATATTCTTGGATCTAGACTCAACTAATTGAGCTAAGACATTTTTAAGGTTAATGATTTTCTTTTTCAATGATTGACATAAAATAAAAGCTAATTTTACTATATTGAAAAACCAAGTTATATATATCATATGAGAATGATTATCCTATATAAAAATGATGAAAATAATAATCACCCATCAGATTACAAATAGATAGTTGAGATTTAAAAACCTCATTTAATTAATAAAATCGTGCAATTGTAGCCAATCTATATTCCATTAATTACCAAACACCTTGGTTTTCATCTATCCCACCACCAACTGCCGTTTACGTTTTCCACTCTTCATCACCATTCACATTGGTATTTCAAACAAGAAACAAAGCTTCTATTTTTTATTTTTTTACAATACTGGTGTAAAATGTTTAGAAAAAGAATGGTCTCAATCTTAATTTAGGATTCCAAATAACAAAAACAAGTGGTAATTGCAACCCAAATAGCTTAAATAACTTTTTGGCTATATTAAGCAAAAGTTGAGGATGAGATTTACGATCTCTGTCAACTAAGAAAACAATTAAAAGTAAATTAGTTTTGTTTCATATGTTCCATTGTTCTTGTTGTTTTTGTGTTTTTAAAATATACCAAACGAAGTTATCAGAGTGAGTCACGACCAGGTCGCTTTCTTTAAGACGTTTCGCGGCACTACCCAAGTTTGTGCAAGGTAGACTAACAACCGCGCCGCCTCCAGGATAAAACAATCCAGATCACTGTTGCGAGTACGCACTGCACAATATGTACTCGCTCGAGATTATACACCTCTATATGGTCTAATCGTCAGATTAAAGCCACTCGAATATGGTACATAACCACTCTTATCGAAACCGAAGGAACAGAAAGGAGGAGAGAAGTAAGAATGACTCGTCAACACAAGTCGAGGGGAGAAGAGAGGAAACGTGCAGGAAGCATCAACTGCGAGTTTCGGTGTGAAGAATGAGTGGGGCGAGCTCTCCTTTTATAGGCAGAGCTCGTAACAAAAAAGGAGTGACTTGGGGATCAATTCGTTCTGATCCTCAGGTAACCGCGTTTTGTTCTTATCGGGTTATCGGATACGCGTTTAGTTTTGGATCGGGTCGCAACAACTTTATTTGTTACGCGTAACGCTTTCGGATAATGATAAAATAATTAATTAATTAATTTAACATTTTCAAGTGACAAAAAAAATAAATATCATTTTGACCCACGACCCAAGCCCAAGCCCGGCCCGGCCAGTCGGCGGCGTCGTCGTCACGCACGTGATATATATGTTTTTGTAAGCGTTCACCCGTTCACAAAAGTGGGTACCTCAAGGGCACACCCTTGGAGGTCACTCTTCCCTTATATAAACACTTGCTAGTTGGGGTGACCCTCCAATGTGGGACATTTTTAAGTCACACACAAACACACTAGTTCTTTCTTGTGTTTTTCCTTATCCAATATCTCACTAGATTCAACTAGTGTTCCAACAATCCCCCACTTGACTTCAAAATGGTTTCGAGGAATAACGTAAAACGTTTCCATAAGATTTGCTAATAAACATAGGTGTCGCCAACAACTTGAACCTTTGCATAGTGGAGGGAATTCTGATTTAACAAGAGTTGCTTACAACATTGAACTCTATCTCAGACATTGAATCCACACACAAACCTTTTCATAGGTGTATTCTAAAAGCCCGTGCGTTTTAAATGCCATGCACGTGTATCCCTGTTTTAACGAATGCTCTAGGAATTCTACCTCGAAATTCCATAGGACCGGCCTAGGTTCCACATTCGTATAGGTGAGACTATCAAGAGTACTCCTATAGCTGGGTACCCCACTCAACATAGAGTATAGATCTCATTAAGAGTTGTTAGAAACTCATCCTTTTCTCGCTGCAAGATCATGCTTTCTATATCTTTTCTCTCATAACATGTTCTATCACTTCATGACTTGTTTTTACCCATTGAACCTAAGTATTGGGATCTCCAGTCATATAGGTCGGGCTACCATCATTATGTGAGCTATAAGCATTAGTCCCATCCTACTGGATGTTTCTCGGACTTTCTCTCTATTTAGTCTTTTCGTCAAAGGATCAGCTAAGTTTTCATTAGTACGTACAAAATCAACTCTGACCGCTCCACTAGAGATACATTCTCTAATCGTGCTGTGTTTTCGCCTTATTTGTCATCTCTTTCCATTATAATAACGATTCTTAATCTTTGCAATAGCCGCGGTACTATCGCAATGAATTAACACAGCCGGTAACGGTTTCTCCCATAAAGGGATCTCAGCTAGCAAGGATCTTAGCCAACTTGCTTCTTCACTAGCAGTAGCTAGTGCTATCATCTCAGACTCCATAGTGGACTGAGCCAGAATAGTTTGTTTCTTAGACTTCCAAGAAACAGCTCCTTTAGCTATGCTAAATATATAGCCACTGGTCGCTTTGGAATCATCCGACAAAGTGTTCCAATCTGCATCACTGTATCCTTCAAGTACAGCAGGATGACTTTTATAATGCAATCCTAATGTCATAGTCCCTTTCAGGTATCTCATGACTCTCTCAATTGCATGCCAATGCTCCTTGCTTGGCCTACTTGTAAATCTGCATAATAGTCCCACGACATAGGCGATGTCGGGTCTAGTACAATCAGTGGCATATCTGAGACTGCCAATGATGCTCGCATATTCAGTTTGTCTAACCCCATCTCCAGTGTTCTTAAAAAGTTTTACACTTGGATCATAGGGTGTGCTTGGAGGTTTACAATCAAAGTAGTTATATTTCCTTAAGATCTTCTCAACGTAGTGAGATTGATCCAAGGAAATTCCTTTATCTGACCTAGTGATCTTGATGCCAAGGATTACATCAGCTTCTCCTAGGTCCTTCATATCAAAGTTATTGCTCAACAATGATTTCACAGAATTTATGGCAGGAATGTTTGATCCAAATATGAGTAAGTCGTCCACATATAGACATATGATTGTGCAAATGTTTTTATCATACTTGTAATAGATACATTTGTCACTTTCATTCACTTTGAACTCATTCGAAATCATTAAGTTGTCAAACTTTTCATGCCATTGCTTAGGGGCTTGTTTTAGGCCATACAGAGATTTGTCTAACTTACAGACCTTGTTTTCCTGTCCATGGATTACAAAACCTTCAGGTTGTTCCATATAGATTTCTTCTTCCAAATCACCATTCAGAAAAGCAGTTTTCACATCCATTTGGTGTACAATCAAATTATAGACAACTGCTATTGAGATTAATACCCTTATGGATGTGATTCGAGTAACTGGTGAGTAGGTATCGAAGAAATCTATATTTTCCCTTTGTCTGAAACCTTTGGCTACAAGACGAGCCTTGTATTTATCAATAGTTCCATCAGGTTTCAGTTTCTTTTTCAGAATCCATTTACAACCTATTAGTTTGCATCCTGGAGGCAATTCAGTCAAGTGCCATGTTTCGTTAGACTGTAAAGAATCCATTTCATCATTTATGGCTTCTTGCCATAAGTCAGCATCCAAAGAAGACAGTTCTTCCTGGATATTTGATGGATCTTCTTCTAATGTATTGACCACATATTCAGGTCCATACTCTTTAGCAGTTCTTGCTCTCTTACTTCTTCGAAGTTCTGTTATATCAATTATGATGTTCTTATCACTATCCCTAATCACTGGAGTGTGATCAGGTGTAGTGTTCATATTTGCGCCCCCACTATTACCCCCACTATCTCTTGATAGAAGGGGAAATTTAGTTTCATAGAAATCGGCGTCATTTGATTCTATGATCACTTTAGCCCTTAGGTCATAAAACCTATACGCTTTACTGTTCAAGGCATACCCAATGAATACACATTCATAGGCTCTACTGGCTAGTTTGACTCTCTTGGGGTTTGGAATCCTAACATAGGCTAAACAACCCCATGTTCGAATATAAGACAAGTTTGGTTGTCTTTTCTTCAAAATTTCATAAGGAGAAACTTTGTTTTTAGTTTTGGGTACTCTGTTTAGCACGTAGCTAACAGTCAACAAAATTTCCCCCCACCAATGAGGCGCTGCACCAAAGTTAAGCATGATAGCAACTACTAACTCGGTAAAGGTTCTATTTTTTCTTTCCGCTTTACCGTTCATTTCAGGAGAATAAGGTGCAGTAGTTTCATGAATTATTCCGTGCTCTTTATAATACTCATTGGATGTGTGTGATAAGTATTCGGTGCCTCTGTCACTACGATGACGCTTGATTCTTTTATTGAATTGATTTTCAATTTATTTAATAAATATTTTAAACATATCAAGCGCATCACTTTTGTTTTTCATTAAATACACATAAGTGTAATCAGAGCAATCATCGATAAAAAACCAGCCTTATTCAATAAAAAACCAGAAACTAAATTCTTCCTAATTCTAGGAGTGTGCATCACATCCTTCAAAATGAGAGTCTTTCCGGAGGTGAACTTCAACTCCACATCTCCGATTCCAGCAACTTCAGTGGTGTGGGAATCTCCCAGCAGCACCTTCTGATCTTCAGCAGCAGTGTATGTCTTGAACATAGCACGGTCAAAGCAGACATGGCAAGAGGCGCCATTGTCCATCCACCAACCATCAGATCCACCCACCATGTTGATTTCAGTTATCATTGCAGTATACGGCAGCTCCTCATTTGTTGTCAAGTGAGCCTAAGCTTGTGTCGGTCTAGTGGATGGGTTCCTACACTTTCGTGCCATATGACCTGGTTGTCCGCAATTGTAGCAATTAAACGGTTGAGCATGGTCATTCTTTTGTGATAGTGCTCTTGGGACCTTTTGGGGGTTCCCATTCTTATACCGATTGGAATTCTTATTTGCAGGGCGGTTCTGATTATTAAACTGTTTACCTACAAGCTTCATAACAACACCCACATATTTCTTTTTAGTGTTGTTGTTCGAGACAGCAAACACCTCTTCATTCAATTCATGTTTTCTTGCCTCTTCTTCAATCCGAAGTCGAGTAATCAGACTTTCAAGAGAAAACTCCTTAGTTTTATGTCTAAGGGCATTCTTGAAGTCCTTCCAAGCAGGGGGGAGTTTGTCAATTATCACAGCAATTTGAAACTGCTCGGGTAATTGAATCCCTTCAACAAAGATCTCATGAGCTATATTCTGAAGCTCCTGAGATTGTTCTTCGACAGATTTCTCGTCGTTCATCTTATAGTTCAGGTACCGGCTCACAACAAATTTTTTCGAGCCAACCTCTTTAGTATTGTATTTATTCTGAAGAGCATCCCAAACATCCTTAGCTGTCTTATGAATAAGGTGCAGATCATATAGATGATCCGCAAGACAGTTCAAAATGAAATTCTTGCACAGATAATCATTTTCTTGCCAGAGGAGTATTTCTTTTTCAGTCTGTTTCACCTTTTCAGCATGTTCGACAGTAAGCCTTTCCAACTCAGCATTTATAGTAGGAACAGGAGCATCTGTATCCATTGCTGTCTTACCGTTACTAGTCGATCCCTGTGAAATCGACATCACTGGTATCACAGGTATGTCCTCCTTCAAGACGTGGGCAACCTTTTTCGTGGTTAGGAAAAACAACATCTTAGTTTGCCAACGTTTGAAGTGACTGCCGTGAAACTTAAACGGTTTGTTGAAATCGATAGCTGTTCCAGACACGGTAATTTCATTGGTACTCATGTTGTTTTCAAAAACGTCTTAAAATTGTTGTTTTCGTGTTTTTAAAATATACCAAACGAAGTTATCGGGGTGAGTCACGACCAGGTCGCTTTCTTTAAGACGTTTCGCGGCACTACCCAAGTTTGTGGAAGGTAGATTAACAACCGCGCCGCCTCCAGGATAAAACAGCTCAGATCACTGTTACGAGTACGCACTGCACAATATGTACTCGCTCGAGATTATACACCTCTATATGGTCTAATCGTCAGATTAAAGCCACTCGAATATGGTACGTAACCACTCTTATCGAAACCGAAGGGACAGAAAGGAGGAGAGAAGTAAGAATGAATCGTCAGGACAAGTCGAGGGGAGAAGAGAGGAAACGTGCAGGAAGCATCAACTGCGAGTTTCGGTGTGAAGAATGAGTGGGGCGAGCTCTCCTTTTATAGGCAGAGCTTGTAACAAAAAAGGAGTGACTTGGGGATCAATTCATTCTGATCCTCAGGTAACCGCGTTTTGTTCTTATCAGGTTATCGGATACGCGTTTAGTTTTGGATAATGATAAAATAATTAATTAATTAATTTAACATTTTCAAGTGACAAAAAAAATAAATATCATTTTGACCCACGACCCAAGCCCGATCGGTCGGCGGCGTCGTCACATGCGTGATATATATGTTTTTGTAAGCGTTCACCCGTTCACAAAAGTGGGTACCCCAAGGGCACACCCTTGAAGGTCACTCTTCCCTTATATAAACACTTGCTAGTTGGGGTGACCCTCCAATGTGGGACATTTTTAAGTCACACACACACACACTAGTTCTTTTTTGTGTTTTTCCTTATCCAATATCTCACTAGATTCAACTAGTGTTCCAACAGTTCTGATACAAAAAGATGATACATACACGTTGAAACTCTATGGAAACATAAGATGAAGAGGAAACACACAAATCGCAAAGCAGCCGCTGCCGAAGGTACAATCATGATGACGACGATGAAGAGTTTTTAGTACCAATATATATAATTATTTCTTGAGCTAATAAATCATAACCCTCCTCCAAGACTGTTTAGAACATCTCTTAACATGGTCCCTACTCTGAACAACTACATTTCCTAGTTAATCAATGGAGGATCGACACATGCATCATCCATCCTGGCTAGAGATATTGCATCTGGTGCAGGACAAACTGGGGCTGGTGCTTGAAACAATACTAATGTCGTTCCATTTTGTCTTTAGTTGGTAGAATTAACACCACCACTAGTAGAAGACGCACAATTCCTCCTACTTCCCATGCTCATCAAGAAGATGCCAACAATGTCAACATGTCTTCTTTAGTTTCATCAATTTCATGGAGAACTATATTGATAATAGTGTCGTTTCAACTATGTTGAACCAACACATGATGAACGAAATTGTTATTGTAGGTGTAGGACCAAGTAGTAGTACTACTACTAAGTCTTCAATTAATTTGAGACTGAGTAGTAGTACTACTTGGTGATGCACTTGCAACATTAACTTCATTCATCATGAGTTGGTTCAATATAATTGAAATGACACTATTATCAATATTTTTCTTCCATGAAGATGATGAAACAGAAGAAGTCACGTTGACATTGTTGACAGATTCTTAATGAGGATGGAGAGTAGGAGGAATTACGAATCTTCAACTAGAGTATCCACCAACTTGTGAACCTTAACTAGAACTCTTTCCTCTATAGGTGATCTACTTCATACCACCGATCATCATCCATAGTACTACTAGTATTGTTAGTAGTGGTGGTGTTAATTGCACTATCCAAAGACAAAAGTCGATCCTCCATTGATTAAGTGAGAAATGTTGTTGTTCAAAGTATGAACCATGTTAAGTGATGTTCCAAACAGTCTTGGAGGAGGGTTAAGATTTATTACCTCATGAAATAATTGATCTTTGTATTTGTTTATGGTGGATGCCTAACAGAAGCATCACCCAAAAAAACGACGAGGAAGAATTGCTTTTTGGTGGCTAAATGCATCAAATGAGAATTTCCCATGATATGAACAAACTCCACTTTCATCTACTCCTCCAAAAGGCAAAGTATGAACTGCAAGCTGCACCAAGTGAAAAGCGCATGTGAAAAATTACATTTACAGGAACACATAGACTAAGATATTCAAGGATCGACTATAAGAGACATAAAAAGTACGTGTATAGAAGTGTCGGTGTTGACCAAACCACCAACAGAAACAATCTTAACAAGCTGCTCCTTGAGCTTCTTGTTGTTTGTAAATAGTTCCACCCCTTTTTTTCCTTCATACCTAGCAGTAGAAACCCAAAACAATAATTGTCAGAATTCTCTTCCTACACACTCCTTTATATTTGACAAGAAAAAAAAAAGGAAAAATAGGCCTTATTTTATATTTGTATTGCAGATCATATTATTCAACTATTGTCATACCCCAATTTTTGACCTAAGACACCACTGACACGCGTCATTCGGTCTGAATAATCTCCGGCTTTTCGAACGAAATTTCGGCAGAGAGGTATTTTAAAATACCTCATTTTTAGGTCTTGATTCAGGTCTTCTTCTCACTTTTTATTATTTTTAGTCTTTTTAATTATTTTAATTCATTTTCATCTTTTATTTATTTTGTTATTATCCATTATTTTAATTTATTTCATTTTTTAAAATTTGTAGTTTATTCGTATTTATCACCTTTTATTTATTTTTATTTTTAGTTATAGATAAGTCCAAAATAGTTTAGTAGGTCACAAAAATGTCCAGGTACATACCACTTTCAAAGGCACAATTTCCGAACCGATCACCTTTTCCTCCTCCCCAAGCCAAGGAACACAGTTTTTTTAAACAAACCCTAATCCCAATGTTATAAAAAGCAACCTTCAACAACACAATGGAGAGAAACATTCCAAAAGAACCTGCAAACCGAAACCTAGCCGTCCCACAATATCATACTTTCAAAACCCTAGCTACTGCACAATTTTAGAATTTCAAAACCTAGCCACCGTACGAAATATTTTGCCGGCAGAATAATTTCAATTCCAGTTTCGTTTGCTAATTCTCTTTTAAATTCAGCCGCTACTATTGTTACTACTTGGCTGTCAGTACTTCAATTTAAATTCCATTTCATTCAATGGAGTTTCATGATTGTTGTCTTGCTATACTGCTACTTTCGTTTTTATGATCATTGGGTTCCGATGCATGAATTTGCTACTAAAAAGTTTTAGATTCCATCTATTTTCCCTTTAATTCACGCTGCCTCTTTCTAATTATTGCTTATTTTCACTGTGCCGTATCAATTCAACCGGTGCCATGTCCTATTTTAATTTCTTGTAGCTGCATGTTTAAATTAGTGATTGCTTACTAGTCTTGTTCATAATTTACTTTCACTTGTTGTTCCATTCAAATCATATTTCGGTGATGTTCTGCATCTTTATTAGCTTCTTATGCAATTAGTTGGTGCTGTTATATATAGATTCTCCAAGTTCCTGGGCTGCCACTTGGTTGGGTTTCAATTGTTTATTTTCATTCTCGCTGCCGCTTAATTCTAACTATTGTGCTCAATTCCAGTTGCTTATTTTCATTGTGCCACGCCTTTTGACTTGTTGTGAATTGCCTCGGTTGTTTGTTTCAAGGATATTGGTGAAGTTTGGTGTTTACCGTGGCTGATCTATTCCACCCAATTGCAAGGTCGTGGTTGCTCTCCAAAGTTAAAGAGATTCCATCATAAAGAGAACCGGTAGCCCTTTGCATTTTTTTGATTTCTCATGAATTCTTATCTAGTTTAGGCTTATTATTTTTATCATTCATGCATATTCATATTTATTTTTATACTTTTACGTCATTTATTTATTGCATAGACTTTAGAATGTATTTTTTAGGCTTAATGTAATTTATTTATTTATTTTCGTAGACCTTAGAATGTATTAATAGGCCTTTTTGTAATAGCTTAGGAGCATGTGTGGGTGAGTGCGTGTATGCTTTATTTTTGTGCTTTCTAGTTTAGGTTAAGGGTTTTCGTGGTGATCCAACGACACCATGAAATACCTACGTTTTATTTTCTCGCTCCTTTAACTTTAATTTTAGTTTAGTCGATATTCAAAAACAACAAAAAACATGCGAATAACAAAAAACACACAAACATTTTTCCTCAATAAACCTTGGTTCAAAAACCAAGTGATCCTATTTTTCTTTTTATTTTCTTAATCAAATATTAATCAATTTAATTTCACTCTGAGTACATTTTCTTTTAATATAAAAAACACAAACAAATCATCTTTGCCACTTGGCTTTTATTTTAAACTTTTTCAAAACTAATAAAAAATACAAAAACAAATCAAACGGTAATTTTTACCCCGAACTACGAGGTTCTGATCCCTCACGGGTACGTAGGCAAAGGACCTGGTCCTTCCGAATCAATAAAATGTAGATAATTAGGTCTTTTTTCTTTTTTTAATCCATATTCTCAAATTCTTTCTTTTAAATAAAAATGAGCAAGTTATAGCACAAAAAGTAAAATAAAGTCGAAAGGTTCTCGTAGAGTACTACGAACATAAAGGGTGCTAATACCTTCCCTTTATGTAACCAACCCCCGGACCCCACCTTTGAACAAATTTTTTCAATCAAAGTCGTGAAATAATATAGTGAATCAAAAGCTAATCAAATAGCCTTGATTTCCAAAAAATGACGCGACAACTATTATCTATATAATTTCCAGAAATCTCTTCCTACACCCTCTTTTCACAAAGTAGATTTGATTTCTCCATGATCTGGGGAGTTTTTTTTCGCGTGTTTAGTCATCACGACTTGCCACAAATTAGATTTGATTGTGTCATGAGTTAAGAGAAAAAAAATTGATTAATCACTCACAATCAAAAAATAATAATTATAGATCGATAAGATACAAGTTTACCTTCAAAGAGAGGATGAAAGCACAAACATGGGAGAGGTAGAGAGCAAGATCAAACTAGGAGAATGATAGTGAATTTGAACAATGATCGGTCTTTGATTATTATTATTATTAAAAATTGAAACGATGGTGCATAGAAGAGAGTGTTGAATGCACATTCATGACTCATGATTGATGAGTAAAACCGCAAGTGCACGGTTCTACCGATGTAGTAATAAAAAGAGTATCGTTCCAACAGAGAGTTGTTTAGTTTGATTAACTTTAGATGATGATTAGAAAGAGAACTTAGTTGAAAAGGTTTGATTTTTACAGAAGAAAATAATAATAAAGAGAATCTTGGGATTTATTGGTCCATCTTAATAACAAGTCCTTCATAAACAAACCCTAAATCGGTAATTTTATATTGGTCTCACTTTCTAAAGACAAGTTTCTCTTTAGCCTATCACATCTCCTTTCGGTCTCAGTGAGTGTGTCCCTCTAGCAATCACACTTATTCTCATGGTTAATTGCTATTAGGATCCTTGAAGAACGAAACTTTATGTGTCTCAAGGTTTGCTAGACTATTCTCATGTTTCACAACCCTTGTCTAATTTCACTTGTTCCAATATCAAAGCTTCTTCTTTCGATCCTTCGCTTTGATATTTGTGATGATGAATTAACAAATACTAACTCCTCCGCATTCGCTTCATGAGTTTGGTATTTGTTAATTCATTATAAGATCAGTGAAATTAGATTAGAAAGTGAGGTTATATAAAATTAGGGTTTATGGTTTGGTTTGATTAGGATTATGTCATTAAGACTTATCCAACAATCCCAAGACAAGAAGAGTCTACTCACTCATGTTCATCGTAAACATAAAGAAGAATGAGAAGAACATAAAATAACAAGAAAGTAAAAGAAAGAACTTTTATTAAGAAAGACAATTGTCACTATTGAATTCCAAGAACAAAAGATGAATTGTTGGGATAGCTAGCTACTCTATTTTTGTGTTGAATCTTCGTATTTTCCAAACTGAATCAGCTTCGAATCCTCTTTCTTTTGCTCCAAGACTGAATCTTTAGAATATTTGTTCCTGAAATTAAATAACTTGCAATTGAAGTAAAATAGTTCTAAAATGAAATAATATTTGAATAAAATCAAATCAAATCTAAATAAAACAGACTCAAATATTATATTAAAAACACTAATTATTGATTCATCAATGATATGAAATTAAACAAAAGTAAAAGGTTATTTATAACTATTGAACCACACATAAACTCATCATGAATACACGTGGCATATTTTGATTGTATATCAATACATTTAGATACTACGTGTTTTCCGCCAAACATTGTATTTTGATTGGTACTTAATTTTTAATCATGACGCGTTTTTACACATGGCAGGTTTTTATTGTATCATTATTGAGAAACTTGCGTGTATTCTGCCAAACATTGAAGTTTGATTGGTGAGTTTTTAATCATGACACGTTCTTACAAATGGCATGCTATATTGAATCATTACTAAAAAACTTACGTGTATTCCACTAAAGAATTTATTTTGATTGATGAGTTTTTAATCGTGACACATTCTTACACGTGGCATTTTCTAATTGCATCATTATTTTGAAAATTGTGTGTATTCTTCCAAACATGATATTTTATTGGTAAATTTTTAATCGTGACACGTTTTTACACGTGTTATGCTTTGATTATATCAGTAGTTAGAAACTTACGTGTATTCCACCAAAGTTAACATCTAACCCTAATCCAACTCATATGCTATAAAAAGAAACAAAAAATCATTTGTTGAGATAGAAACCCTATCGCAGCCGCTCTTCTATTCTGTCTACTGCAATTGTAAATCTCAAAGCTCAATCTCTTTGGTTGTCAATCTATCTTCTTGTTCAATTTTCTTTTTGTTCTCAAGTCTCAATCTTGGATCTTGTTTGTCTGTCACTCTTGTTATCTCTAATTTATTTTTATTGTTATCTCTAATTTATTTTTATTGTAGGGTTTAAACGGTTTTGATTTGGAATTTTTACCAACAAGTTTATGGTTTTCATTTTTCTTTCATCTTAATCTAAAGATCTTGATCAAAGGACAACAACAATAGTAGATTTAAAAAGGTTTGTTATTTTACTCAGGTTCTCATTCTATTTCAATTTCTTCTCTCGATCTCAAACTTTGGATCTTGAATCTTTTTTTCTCTCTCACTCTTGTTGTCTCTATTTTATTTTTATCGTTTTTCATTTTAGGGTTTTTTGTTTTTGATTTCAAATGTGAACTAACATATTTATGATTTTCCATTTTCTTTTTCTTCCTATTATGAATTTATGGATTAGAGGACAACAACAATAGTAAAGTTTTAAAGATTTGTTATTTTAGGTTTTTTTTGTTAGGGTTTCACTCCCTTAATCTTATCCTTTCCTTTGCCCTTTTGAATTTTGTTATTATCATTTATGCATTAGTGATTGTATAAAAGTATGAATTTTATATTTCTTTTCTTTTAAGAAGAACTTGAAAGATTTGACATTACAATGTGTTTGGATAAGGTAATTGGAAAATTTAAAAAAATTTAAAATTTTAGGCAATTTAAATGATTCACCTAAATTACTTTCATTTCTCAATACTTTTGTTTGGATGGATTAATAATTTTTTTTTTATTGTAATCATTTTTGGACAACTTTTATAATTTTTAAATTTGTGGGCCAAATTTAAAAATTGAAATTAGGGTCAATTTGTAAATTACAAAAATTTTGAGGGGTCAATGATAACTTTTGAAAAATTTGATGGGTCAATTTACAATTTTTTATGGTCAAATTGAAAATTTGAGGATCAAAATGCAAAATTTGAAAAATTTATAGTAATGAAGAATTTTGAAATTCTTAACTTTTAGGTGTCATTTGAAATTATCTAAATTTAACTTGAACAAAATACTTCATAAATTTTCATTATTTTGAAAAATTTTCAAATTATTATCCAAACAATGGAATTCACCTTAAATTATTTGAATTCCCTCAAAACATTACATTCCTTCGAAACATTCCTCCATTCAAACACACTCTTTTCTAAGGTTTTTCTTTAATGAATTTCATGGTTGATTACCTATGTTCTGTTGTGATTCTTAATTGATCGGGTGCCATTTATGTAAGTTTTTGTTACAGTAAATATATGAATATGATTTATTATTGATTTGCATCAATATAGAAACCAATTATATCTTAGTTCGCTTCATTTTATTTTTTTTTGTTTATGTTGCTACTTTAGTTGACAATTTTTGCTCGACTAAAGTGCAAATACGGAGGACATAGAGGTATGAACAATAAAATTGATATGTTATATTCAGATGTTTTTAACATTTAGCAATGAGATAAAATATTAATTTCATCTTTTTATCACTAATTCATGTTTTTACAATATATTTTTTATAACCAAAATCTATTAAAGACAAGGGTGGTGTAAGTTTGTAAGTTTGTGTAAGAATTTCTTAGATATCAAAAATCTTATTTATGAAATAAATGTCATAAAAAAAAAATTAATAGACGAATCAAAACGAAATGATTGAACTTTAGTGGATCGTGACAGAAAAATCCAAGGACAATTTGATGGTAAAAGAAACAATAGTGAAAAACTTGAGGAAAAGAGAGATTAACAAATCACTTTAGGGCCCATATGACCGCTTCTCCAAACCCCAATGGCGTTGTTATCGTTGTTGTTACTAAAAGAGTAACACGACCAATTACATGGTCTCATTCTTTGTGGAAGAGTACTTTTTGTAATAGCATTTGTTTTTTTATAACCAAAAAGTAACACTGTTGCAATGATGAGAGCAAGTAACATTTATCCAATTCCTATAAAAAAGAACAACCACTGCCACGAAAAGTACTCATCCACTGATGATGAGACCGTGTAAATGGCCGTGTTACTCTAGTAACAACAATGATAACTACACAACTAGGGCTTGCCCTTATTAAAAAACAAATACTACTGCACTTTGGAAGAGTGGCCATATAGGTCCTAAGGTAAATAGTTTAACTCTATTCTCCCCATGTTTTTCACTATTATTTCTTTAATTATCATGTTCGATTTTAGGTTTAAGTATCACATACCACTTAAATTCTGTCGTTTGGCTTCGATTCGTCTATTAAAAAAGTTTTTAACATTTATGGTTCATAAATAAGATTTCATTTTGCCTAAGACAATAAGAAATTCCTACACAAACATCTCTTATCTTTAATAAATTTTGTTTATAAAAAATTAATTGTAAAAAGTTGAATCAGTGATAAAAAAAACAATATTAATCTTTTAATCTAATTGCTAAATGTTGGAGACATCGAAATATTATAAATCAATTTTATTTTTCTTCCTCTATTTTATCTCAACATTTGCACTTTCGTTGAGCAATATATCAGTAGTAATTTTTCGATCAATCAAGATTTATTATTTTTAATATTATGGTTTTAATTGGTTGAATATGTCCCCGAGAGCATAACTCAGTTGGCGGGGACAATGCATTTTAATATGTAGGGGCTGAGGTTCGAACCCCAGACACGACATATTAAAAATAATAAATCTTGATGAGTGAGGGTATTTTGGTAATCTTAGAATTGAAGGGTATCTAGTAATTTCGGTATGGTGAGTTATTTTAGTGGAGTTAGTAGTAACTTGAGATAATTATTAAGGTGGTGGTGTATGAGTATTTAATGAGAGGTTTTAATGAAGTAATTGAGTAGTAACATTTTCATGAGATGTGAAGTTACTAAGCCTATTAAGATTGAGGGGGACCTAACCTAACAATAAGACTATATATGGATAACTCTAGTAAGAAATTAGGGTTGATCATTTATTTTGCAATTTTCACAAAAGGTGGCTAGAGAGATAGAGAGAAGAGAAAGTAGAGAGTTAAACTTAAACCATTAACTCTCTAGCCACCTTTTGTGAAATTTGTAAAGTGAATGCTCAACCCTAATTTCTTACTAGAGTTATCCTTATATAGTCTTACTAAAAGGTTAGGTTTCTCTCTCTTAATGAGCTTAGTAATTTCTCATCTCATTAAAATGTTACTACTCATTACTTTATTAAAACCTCCCATTAAATACGCATACACCACCACTTTAATAATTATCTCAAGTTACTACTAACTCCATTAAAATAATTCACCACACCGCAATCACTAAAATACCCATCAACCGTAACATTACTAAAATACCCTCATCCATCAAATGACCAAAATGCCCTTAATCATAAAATGACTAAAATATGCTTCTTGTCTAAACATCCACTAATCCTAAATCAAACACACAAACAAACAATTAAACACATATAATAAATAAATAAATAATCCTAACTATAAACAGAGTGTCATCACTTATTCACCTTTAAAAGTGAATTGTAGTTACTTAATTACTTGACCAAAAAATAAATTAGTTAAATATTTCAATAGATTATAGTATAAACTTATGCAATTGTTATTCCATACTTATACTTTGATAAATAAATTGAATACACACATATGTTGGTGCAGTAGTTGTGCAACACATGTGGACTTCTATGCAGAATGGCAATGGCAAAATATGAAAAGGTTTGGACACTAAAAAGGAAAAAGAAGCCTCGTAAAAACAATTTCACATAATTCATGCATAAGAACAAGTCCATAACTCTCTTTTGTATGCCTAACTCAATTCATGAATTACAGGACAACAACAATATAGTTGTAAAGGTTTGTTATTCAAGATTTTTATTTATTAGGGATTCATTCCCTTAATCCTTTCCTTCTCCCTTTTAAAATTTGTTCTTATCATTTCTACATTAGTGATTGTATCACAACAACAATTTGATATTTCTTTTATTTTCAGAAGAACTTGAAAGATTTGACACTTGGGGTAACAGAGGAAGACATTATTTTCTAAGGTTTGTTCTTTAATGATTTTTATTTCATTCTTAGTTTATTATGTATGTTCTGTTGTGATTCTGAGTTGATTGTGTTCCATTTATGAATATTTTTGTTACAGTAAATATACGAATATGATTTCTTATCACATTTGCATATAGTCATCTACCAATTCGAAAGTAATCAAATAGAATATAAAGGGAATTTGACCAAGTATATGTTTGGTCCTCAATGTTCATGGATTCAAGTTTTAGTTGTAGAAAGTGATTTTTATCAGACTAACATTTCAAAACTATACTCTGGCTTGAGCTTATTAGGTCCAATATGGTAAAGATTGAATTTTTTCTCAATATACTGATCAGTCTTAAAAGTAATAACAAATAGTTCTTTGTCATTTATTTTAAAAAGATTTTGTCATTTTCTTTGAAGTGTACTGAGACAAAGAAAACTTCATCACATGTAAATGGTTGGAAACAAAGTTGATCGTTTGTTCGAAAATTGTTTCATAAACTGTCGAATTGGCATGAAAGTTGCAATATAAAACACATAACTTGATATGTTCATATCTTTGGGTATACCTTACCACATCCTTACAACCATATGATTCATAGTAACATGTTATTTTCATATGTTCTAGTATATTAAATGTTTCCACCATGAGAAAATTTTAGAGTGCGGGGTTTGCAAATGATGCACATATTTGTTTTGCTACTGAAAGAGGCACAAATAATGTGTCCATTGATACACCGAACTGAAAACTTCAATTCAATGTATCAAATGACACATTTTTTATGTCTCCTGCTTTAGCAAAACCAATATGTGTTCCGTTTTCAAACCCCACACTCAATATTGTTCTCATTATGTGGAAATCAATTAATTTAATATACTAGAACATATGAAAATTGTTGGGTTTGATTGTCAAGTTTCTTGAATAAAGAAGGGGGTTAGAAAGTATTAGTTATTGGTGATTATGTCCCACATCGCTTAGTTTAGTGAAGCAAGGGGAAGACCAAGGCTATATATTGAACCTAGTATCTTTGTTGTTACATGCACCCGTCAGTAGCACTTTAAACTTATATCCGACTTAGTTTAAATATTTGCTTTGTGAGAGTGTGGGTGTACTGAGGCATTGGGGTGAGAGTTAGAGAAGTCTATGTGCTCTAAAAATTTTCACATAGTATTAACTCTCTGGTTGTCGGTTTAGACAACGGTTGTGGTTTTTTCTTTGGTTTTGGAGTTTCCACGTTATATTCTTGTGTTATGGTTGTGTTTATTTTTTCTTCTTTAGCCCTGTTATTTCCTAACAGTGGTATCAAGAGCTTCGGTTCCGTGAGATATCACAATTTTTAGTATGCTCTGTGGATGCAACATTGACTGATCTTCCACATCAGAAAAAAAAAGTGTGATATTGTGAAGGTGCTGAAGAAGGGTGGTACTGTGCAACTGCTATGTCTTATTCAAGTGCAATGAAGTTTGACATAGAGAAGTTTGATGGAAGTATCAACTTTGGCTTGTGGAAAGTACAAGTCAAGGATGTGCTGATACAATTAGGTTTACACAAGTCAAGGATGTGCTGATACAATCAGGTTTACACAAGGCGCTGAAAGGAAACACTTCCAAGATGAAAGCCGATAAGTGGGAGGAACTAGATTTGAGAGCTGCAAGTGCAATTCGTCTGTGCTTGGCAAAGAATGTTTTTGCGAATGTGCAGAATCTATCATCAACCAAGGAACTCTGGGAAAAGCTCGAAGGGTTATATCAGGCAAAGGGCATCTCAAATCGGTTGTTGCTGAAGGAGCAATTCCACAATTTGCGCATGGGTGAGGGTACGAATATCTCTGATCATCGTAGTACTTTGAATAATATTGTTTATGAGTTAGAATCGATTGATGATGAAGATAAAGCGTTAAGGCTCATTTTGTCCCTTCCACCTTCTTATGTTCATCTCAAACCTGTTTTGATGTAAGGGAAGGAAAGTTTGAGTTTTGAAAAAGTCGCAACTAAAATTATATCTGAAGAAAGGAGGATGAAAAGTGATGAAAGCACTTCATCAAGCTCAATGTTGTTAACTAGACGTGGGGCTAATGGGAAGAAGATCCATGCAAAGAATTTTTCGTGTTGGAAGTGTGGAATGTCTAGGCATTTAAAGAGAAATTGTCCAGGTGGAGCAGTTTCTGAAAAAGACTCTGAGGCAAGTGCTAGTAATGTCTCCCTTGTTTTGGGAGATGATGATGATCTTTTCTAGAAGATTAAGTGTGTCCATATGGTATTTCCGCTATACCATGCAAAAAGACAAGTAATTGCTAGCGGATTCAGAACAACACACGGGCATTGGTTGACATTGATGCAGGGTGTGTGGTGAAATATGTTGATTGCTGAAGAACTTCCTGGAAGCCAACATGGGAGTTGCACCATAATCTGTTTTGACATGAAGAAATTCTTGGAATGGTTTAGTTTAAAGTGAAGTATACTCTTTATGGTGGAGTATGATTGTCGGTATAGACAAGGGAGCGGGAGATGAAACTCTTACAATCAAGGTGGAGATTGTTGAGTTTGATTGTCAAGTTTCTTGAATAAAGAAGGAGGTTAGAAAGTATTAGTTATTGGTGATTATGTCTCACATTGCTTAGTTTAGTGAAGCAAGGGGAAGACCAAGGCTATATATTGAACCTAGTTTCTTTGTTGTTACATGCACCAGTCAGTTGCACTTTAAGTTTATATCTGACTTAGTTTAAATATTTGCTTTGTGAGAGTGTGGGTGTACTTGGGCATTGGGGTGAGAGTTAGAGAAGTCTATGTGTTGTAAAATTTTTCACATAGTAATAATAATTCTCTGGTTGTCGGTTTAGACAACGGTTGTGGTTTTTTTTTTCCGGTTTTGGAGTTTCTACGTTATATTCTTGTGTTGTGGTTGTGTTACCATATGGTTGTAAAGATGTGATTAAATATACCCAGAAATGTTTACAGATCAAGTGATGTCCTTTTTCTTCGTGCATATGTACGCAAACAGATCGCAACTTCACGCCAATTCAACAGGTTATGAGTCCACGCTTGGATAAACCGCATTAACTTTGTGGACAAACATTTTACATATGATAAAGTTTTCTTTGCATGCATACACTTCAAATATGATGTCACAACTCTTTTGAGAAAAAATGAGATTTGTTTTTCATTACTGATGAGACTCCATATTGTAAAAAAGTTCAATCTTTACAATATTGAGATTAATATCCAATACAAAGTATATTTTTAAATTGTTGAATTTATCTAAAAAAGATGATAGATATCAAATTCTTCAACTAAAATATATAACCATGAACATTGAGACCACACACATTCTCTATCAAGTCCACTTTATGTACCATTCCGATTGAGTCGTCTTCAAAATTCCTCAAACATGTGTTGTTCGAGGATGCACATGTGTTTTCATTTTTTGAAATTTGATGTTGGTTTTTATTTTTTTATTTATTTTTGATGTTTTTTACAACAAAACAAATTTTGATTTTGTTATTTGTAAGTATCAAACAAAAAAATTTGCAATAACTTGTTCAATAAAATAAAAGAGTACATGAAAAAAATATAAATTAACTAAAGAAATATGATAATAGAAGTTAATATTTTCTTATATTAAAAATAAAAGGCATACTTTTTTTTGTTGCATATATTTCAAATTAGACACAATATGTTATGCATTTTAATAAAAAATAGTGTATTTTCATGCAGATAAAGATATATGAATAAAAGAATGTCTAGTTCATATAATGGGTGGAATCATTTTCACTTATAAAGTATATGTGATAAAAATTTAACATTTTCTTGTCTAATAGGATCATACCTTCTCATGTAGGAAGAAAAAATGTATAGTTCCTAGTATTATATTCGAAGTTTCTAATTAAAACAAAAATATAATTCATATATAACTGCTTTAAAGTTTTAACTTTTAGAGATCTTTTAAATTATTTAACAAAGATATATAACACATGAAAATGCAAGAACACACATGACCCAAAACCATACAATTACCAATAAGTTCTAGATAGTGAAAATAACCTTGCCTCTAACCTCTACATCCAAATAAGCTAGGACTCTTGTCCTTAAGCATCGTGAGGTGAAAGGATCAAGAGAGACTGCTTAAATGTTAACTTAAACTTAGAAGAGCCTGGAAGCTATAGGAAGCTATAGTTAATCGCTAAGTTCTTGGTAGGACTCTTGTCATAGGCCAAAGGGCTCGTGCCCTAAATACTCTTCGTTAGGAAAAGGCGAGCACCTAACTTAGCAACTGTTGTGTGTTAAGTTCTACATAATCATACCCCAAAAATTATGAGTATTAGTACCCTGAACGGTGTGTCATTACGACCTTAACACGATGGATGAGGTAACAATCCTTAAAACCAATTGGTTGCCAGGAAGTCGGAGAGAGATTTAGCTTTGTGAATCTCAGTAACTTAAGAGGCTAATAAACGACTATAGATCTAAGAGTCACAAAAGATGTACCAAGCTATAGCTCTGTAAATCGTAGTAATGTTTTGTCATGACTGAACCTAGTATAAACCACACTTTTCACTTGAATATGTAATTCCTTTTTACATGCTTTATTTACTTATGCATTTTACTACTTTAGTATCTTAAATAATTAAACTTAGCATTTAGAAATACTTAGAACTTATCCATGAAAAATCCCCGTGAGATCGATATTTTACTTACTCTTCATTACTTGTTGCGACAGTGTAAATCAATGCGAGTATTTTATGAAAAAACTTGGTGGAACTTTTTCCAGCTCATACTCCTTCATTACGATTCTCCCCCATCGAATCTTCTTCATCTTTATCAGAGTGATGCAGTTGGAACTTTTTACTTGAGAGAATAGCTATTTTTTCTCTTTCTTTTTGTTGTTTTTTCTCTTTTAGCATTGTAACAAAAAAAATAAAATAAAAGTTTGTTTCTCATGAGAAGAGAGCTCTAGTATATTCGGAGTTTGGTATTGTCCCATTCATATTTTAATTAGTTCTAGTTATTGCGTATGATTCCCTTTTTTTATAGAGTTCATTAACCACTTGAATTCAATAATTTGATTACATACTTCTCTCTTAACAATAAATATTCATATATAAAAAACTACATTTAAAAAAGAAGGGAGAGAGTAAGAATGAGACACCATCATTTATTTAGTTTTCCTTTTTTTAGTCAAATAACTAGTTACTAGAATTTCACTACTTAAGAAGAATAGGTGAAGAATTTTGGATTCGAACTCCAGCTCATGCATGATTTAATATCCCTATCAACTGAACCATGCTCAGGAAGATTTTATTTCCCATCTTCTAAGTGGGATACCAAGTATACAACGAGCTGTAGCAGGATCTGTAGGACCAAAATGATTCACAATACCTATAGCATATAAAATTGAAAAGTAAAAGCACTCAGATGCATTTTTTGGATCAATATTTGTAAGCTGGGAAGTGACTTTTAAACCAGCATCAATGCACATGCTGCAACTAGTGTCCGATTTCAAATCACCTTTACAAGAGGTGTCTAAAGTGCTAATTCTACCAAATTTTTGTTTCCAATCTTTTATATTTGTGATACCTGCACAGCTTGAGTTGTTTGTGACAAATTGAGTTGAGTTGTCGAAACAAAAAGGGACCAACGAAGGTTGGATCTTTAAGCATGAAAGTTTGAGTTTGAAATCTTGTAAGCAAGATACTAAAGTGTTCTTATTAGGGAGTTGAAAGAGTGAAGTTTCTTTCAGGTGTTTTGCAAGTCCTATGCCAAAGAGACTTAAGAAGAGTTTGACAACATTGTTGTGTGTCAATTGGGTCTCTGCAGGTTGATGTGTCCCATGGGAAGGTCTCAGCATAGCTGAGATCCATAGGACATGATGCTGCAGAAGCATAAGGAATAGTTATGAAAAGGGTGAAGAGGAGGAAATGGAACATTGCTTTTTGTTATCCATTTTTTGGATTTGTGTTGAAGACTAAGGTTATCAAAATCGGGACATTACTGAAGGTGAGAAAAACACAAGAAGGGTAGGTTGAATTGTGTTAGCTTTTTCTTCGTTTTCTTCTACTGAAGTCACTGATCAGAAGCAGATAGAGTACAACTTCTGAAGTGATGTTCAGATTCTATATGCAGCGGATAAAATAGAGAGAGAGAAAGAAGAACGACACAAGTAATTATACATGTTCCTTCCACAAACCGGAAGTAGTCATGTTCCCCTTGGACTTCCAAGGAGAGTTCACTATAATGTAATATCTGATTATAAATGCCCACTGCTAAACTTAGCAAGAGACTTCAAATGCTCAAGCACAACTGCAAGAGACTTCTTATGCTCCTGAACACAATCAAGAGACTTCTATGCTCAAGCACAACTGCAAGAGACTTCTAATCAAACAGAATTACAAAGAAAAATGTTTGACGTTGAACACTTGATATACAATCAGTGGTGTTCATAATACAAATCAGATATAGACTCTTAAGACTCTAGAATTTCTAAGATATGAACTTTGATAAGAAATTCTAAGTGAACTTTTTGATGCAGAACAATTTTAGCAGAGGTTTGGCTCTTTTAAATTGTTGTGAGTCTCTTACAATTCTTCAAGTCTTCACTCCTTTATAGAGAGGTGTGAAAGAGACGTTGTGAATTGCCAGCGCATCAAGATAAGAGTCGTGTGAAGCTTTGATCAATCATCAATGATCATTTGCCTGATATGGTTGTTGTCCTATGAAGGATCAATTTCAAATCCATTCCAAGTCTGTAGGAACATCGTTGCAGGCAGAGCTGTTATTCTTGTCTTGTAGCAGAGACAAAAACTGAGTAGTGGAGGTCGTGGTTGTACACTTCGTACAGTTGTACTTTGTCAACGCTCTTCAAAGAACAAGCATCCAATGCCTTCAAGTTCATTTGAATTAGTCGTTGCTTCACTCTTCTGGTCTTATGCAATGCTTAGACAAGATTAAATCCATTGAACAACCTTTGAAGCTTTAAGTCTTGCATCTTCTGATGAACTATAGCTTCTGGTGATCTTCAGCTTCTGATGAGACGCTTCTGATGAACTTGCTTCTGATGACATCATCACTTCAGGAGCACTTTTGACTTCAGGAGCAGTTTTCTTCAGACGCTTTAAGCTTCCTTTTTGTTGATACCTTTGCTCTCTTTTGTTCTTCCAGAACCTAATGATGATCTCAAATTTTTGTCTATGGTCCTGTACACTTGAAAAAATATTAGCATATCCAATTGTCAATTTTTAATACCTTGTTATCATCAAAACTCTCAAGAGGTAGTGTTAAACACATTTTGTTCCAACATTTACTTCAAGTCGAAAGGGAGTAGCAAAATCGGGACTCATAAAATCGCAATCAAAATCGAAGGATTTTACTCAAGGACTTTTGTAGAATCGATATAGGATAGCAAAGTCGGGACTCGTAAAATCACAATCAAAATTGAGGATTCTACCAAAACAAAAATAATGCTAAATATATGGTATAAATGACCAAAGTTCAAAGAAATCATCATAGAAATAAGGAACGAAGTAAAAACTTATAATAGAAAGTAAATGGAAATGAAATAAGCAAAATAAAGTAGATCCATACCAAATGAAAACAGAGGTTGATGAAATAAGCAAGATGTTGATGATGTTGAAATAAGCAAATGATGGAGACAAACAAACGTGAAATCGGTGTGAAGAAGAAATGGAAAAGATGATGGATGATTAAAGATGAAACAATGATGGATTGAAGAATAGGATGATGGATTGAAGGAAGGAGGCAATCTAGTTAGGTTTAGTTCATTCTGAACTAGATGAAAAATGAACAATCCCGTGTAACTATTGAGGAAGTGTGGCGGAAGTGAAAGAATGAAAATTTTGGCCTTTTGGGTATTTATAGAACCGGGTCATAAATTCAAATTGGGTTAATTTACGAATCAGGTCAAAAATTGACCCTTATAAAAAATGAACAAAATCCTTCAAAATCCTGCGATTTTGAACAGATTTCACGATTTTGATAGAATTTTACCTCTTTTTAGACTTTAGTATGGATGTGAGTCGTTGAAGCTACACAAAGTCGCAAAAACCAAGATTTTAGGACTTAAGTCGCGTTTTTAATAACAATGTTGAAGACAAAAACACAACTAATTGATTTTTTTTGAAAGCATTGGAGGCTTACATAGTAGACATGTTTGTTTTACTAGTCAACCTCGGCATACTATAGTCAAAAGACATGCATTATATATTAATACTACATTATAATAAGTTAATCAAATGAACATGTGGGCATAATGATGTGGTTTTTTTTGTTGGTCTTAGTCAAAATGTTGCTATAAATTTTGGTTAAGAAATAATATAGATAGTTAAGGGTACCTTCCTACTGAGTTTCAGGGTAATTAGTAAAATATATATTGCATATAACGCCTGATTTAATTGGAAGGGAGACAATAACAGTAATAAAAAATGTCCAACCAATAACCTTGCTATGCTATGCTTGGATGGTCTTATATCTAGATAAAAAAGAGTTTGTGTTCGCAATCAATGGTCAACGTAAAATTTAGTTAAATTTCTGGGACATTGATTAAAATGTGTAATAATGTCAATTCTAGGGCTTTTTTTTTTTTTTTTTAAAACGACACGTTGTATAACTCGAGTATATTGTCAAATGAACAGGAATAAAATAACCGTAGAAAAACAATATGAGAAATATAACTTTAAAAGAGATCTGTGATGAGACTAGCTGACATGATAAGATTAAAATTGACATTAGAAAAAGCTAGAGTAACATCTATCATAAATAAAGTTAATGGTATCCATTAATCTATTTAGCTGATTGTTGTTGTATCTAAATCCTATATACAATGACAAAGCTAGAGTCTCACCATTGGAGGACCAATCAAGATAAACATTTTATGTAATCAATTATTTTCATAAGTTAACAATGATAAACAAAGTGAAAGTTTTTCCATATTGCATACTATCTTACGCATACAATGATGCAAAGTTTGGGGTCGAAACATGGAACCCAAATGTCCACCCTTGGCTCCGCCCCTACGTATATATACGATGTTTGGCAAAAAAAAGTGTTGTCTAAATAAAGTTTTTAAATTAGTAAAGATCTTCCTGCACGAATTTGGAGAAAAATAGCAGGGAAAAAAGGTGTAAAATTTGTCATGTGTCATCATGAAAAGATTTTTTCTAAGATAGATTGATTGGACAAGACAAAGACAACTGAAAGAGGAGTTACTCCACGACGGTGTGCATTGGTTGGATACCTGCAGACAAATAGTGATATACTTATGTGTCAATTGGGTTGATGGCGTAAAAATGAGTTATTAAGTGAAAATCCATCGAGACAGTGTATTGCATCAAATTTGATTAATATGAAATATTGTTAGTGCCTTCAACTGAAAGAAAATAAAAGTGATTGATGCAACTATCTTGTTAGTGCCTTCAATATGAAATATTGGTGCTACATACTTCAACATAGTAAATAAGAGCATCCACTGATGGAAAAAAACACTTTAATTTGTATAATTCCAATTCCAATACAACCATTAGAAGCAAATGCAAGGGAAAAAAACATATCAGTAGAAAAAAAATATGACTCCTCGCTGTAGTAAATTAATTATACTTCTAAGAAATTTTTTGTATTAGTTGTTTTTAATCCTCTATAATAATACAGTCTTTGACAATGTTTCAATTTCACCTTCACTGCTCTTATGTTTGCATATAAAAATTACATTTACAGGAACACATAAACTAAGAGATTCAAGGATAGACTGACAAAACCACCAGCAGAAACAATCTTAACAAACTGCTCCTTGAGCTTCTTGTTGTTTGTAAATAGTTACACCCCTTTTTTTCTTCATACCTAGCAGTAGAAACCCAAAACAACAAAGATTTTATCATCTAAGATGTTTGTCTCAATTTACAATCTAGTAAAGTAAATATAAGAAATCTATATAATTGCCATAATTCTCTTCCTACACCCTCTTTTCACAAAATAGATTTGATTTCTGCATGATTTAGGGAGTTTTTTTTGCGCGTGTTTAGTCATCACGACTTGCCACAAATTAGATTTGATTGTGTCATGTGTTAAGAAAAAAAAAATTGATTAATCACTCACAATCAAAAAATAATAATAATAGATCGATAAGATACAAGTTTACCTTCAATGAGAGGATGAGAGCACAAACATGAGAGAGCTAGAGAGCAAGATCAAACTAGGAGAATGATAGTGAATTTGAACAATGTTCGGTCTTTGATTATTATTATTAAAAATTGAAACGATGGTGCATAGAAGAGAGTGTTGAATGTACATTCATGACTCATGATATGAAATTAAACAAAAGTAAAAGGTTATTGATAACTATTGAACCACACATAAACTCATCACGAATACACGTGGCATATTTTGATTGTATATCAATACATAGATACTACGTGTTTTCCGCCAAACATTGTATTTTGATTGGTACTTAGTTTTTAATCATGACGCGTTTTTACACATGTCAGGTTTTTATTGTATCATTATTGAGAAATTTGCGTGTATTCTGCCAAACATTGAAGTTTGATTGGTGAATTTTTAATCTGACGCGTTCTTACAAATGGCATGCTACGATTGAATCATTAGTAAAAAACTTACGTGTATTCCACTAAAGATTGTATTTTGATTTATGAGTTCTTAATCGTGACACATTCTTACGTGGTATTTTCTAAATGCATCATTATTTTAAAAATTGTGTGAATTCTTCCGAACATTATATTTTTAATCGTGACGCGTTTTTACACGTGTTATGCTTTGATTATATCAGTAGTTAGAAACTTACGTGTATTCCACCAAAGTTAACATCTAACCCTAACCCAACTCAAATGCTATAAAAACAAACAAAATATCATTTGTGGAGATAAAAACCCTATCGCAGCCGCTCTTCTATCATGTCTACTGCAATCGTAAATCTCAAAGCTCAATCTCTTTGGTTGTCAATCTATCTTCTTGTTCAATTTTCTTTTTGTTCTCAAGTCTCAATCTTAGATCTTGTTTGTTAGTCACTCTTGTTGTCTCTAATTTATTTTTATTTATTTTTATTGTAGGGTTTAAACGGTTTTGATTTGGAATTTTTACCAACAAGTTTATGGTTTTCATTTTTCTTTCATCTTAATTTAAAGATCTTGATGAAAGGACAACAACAATAGTAGAGTTATAAAGGTTTGTTATTTTACTCTTGTTCTCATTCTATTTCATTTTCTTCTCTCGATCTCATCTTTGGATCTTGAATCTTTTTTCTTTCTCTCACTCTTGTTGTCTCTACTTTATTTTTATCGTTTTATATTTTAGGGTTTTTTGTTTTTGATTTCAAATGTGATCTAACATGTTTATTATTTTCCATTTTCTTTTTCTTCCTGTTGTGAATTTATGGAGTAGAGGACAACAACAATAATAAAGTTTTAAAGGTTTGTTATTTTAGGTTTTTTTTTGTTAGGGTTTCACTCCCTTAATCTTATCCTTTCCTTTGCCCTTTTGAATTTTGTTATTATCATTTCTGCATTAGTGATTGTAAAAAAGTATGAATTTTATATTTCTTTTCTTTTAAGAAAAATTGAAAGATTTGACACTTAGAGTGTGTTTGGATAAGGTAAATGGAAAGTTTTAAAAAATTTAGAATTTTAAGCAATTTAAATGATTCAACAAAATTACTTTCATTTCTCAATAAATTTTTTATGGTTAAATTTAGAATTTTAAGCAATTTGAAGGGTCAATTTACAATTTTTTATGGTCAAATTGAAAATTTTGGAAAATTTGAGGATCAAAATGCAAAATTTGAAAAATTATAGTAATGAAGAATTTTAAAATTCTTAACTTTTAGGTGTTATCTGAAATTCTCTAAATTTAACTTGAACCAAATACTTCATAAATTTTCATCATTTTGAAAATTCTTCAAATTATTCAAACAATGGAATTCACCTTAAATTATTTGAATCTCCTCAAAACATTACATTCACACGAAACATTCCTCCATTCAAACACACTCTTTTCTAAGGTTTTTCTTTAATGATTTTCATAGTTGATTATGTAAATATATGAATATGATTTATTATTGATTTGCATCAATCTAGAAATCAATTATATCTTCATTTTTATTTTTTTTTATGTTGCTACTTTTAGTTGACAATTTTTCATTTGTTTTTGTTCACCTTGTAATAATTTTTTTCATCTTTTTAATTGTTTTTTGTTCCGTTATGACTCTTAGTTTAGTGTATGATATTTGTGTAAATTTTTTTTTTTTTTATATGTCAAATAAGAGATATAAAAGTAATAAATCTTGATTGATGGAAAAAAATTATTACCGATATATTGCTAGACTAAAGTGAAATACGGAGGACATAGAGGCATAAACAATAAAATTGATATGTAATATTCGGATGTTGCTAACATTTAGTAATGAAATAAAAGATTAATTTCATCTTTTTATCACTAATTCATCTTTTTACAATATATTTTTTATAACCAAAATTTATTAAAGACAAGGGTGGTGTAAGTTTGTGTAAGAATTTCTTATTTTCTTATATATAATAAAATTTAATTATGAAATAAATGTTATAAAAAAAATTAATAGACGAATCAAAGCAAAATGATTGAACTTTAGTGGATGGTGACAGGAAAATCCAAGGGTAAGTTGATGGTAAAAAAAAACAATAGTAAAAAACTTGAGGAAAAGAGAGATTAACTAATTACCTTAGGACCCATAGGACCACTTCTCCAATGTGGAGTAGTAAACCCTAGTGGTGTTGTTATCATTGTTCTTACTAAAAGAGTAACACGACCAATTACATGGTCTCGTTCTTTGTGGAAGAGTACTTTTTTGTAGTATCATTTGTTTTTTATAACCAAAAAGTAACACTGCTGCAATGATGAGAGCAAGTAACATTGATCCAATTCCTATAAAAAAGAACAACCATTGCCAAGAAAAGTACTCATCCACTGATGATGAGACCGTGTAAATGGCCGTATTGCTCTGGTAACAACAATGATAACAACACAGTTAGGATTTGCCCTTATTAAAAAACAAATACTACTGCACTTTAGAAGAGTGGCCATATGGGTCCTAAGGTAAATAGTTTATCTTTATTCTCCCTAAGTTTTTCACTAGTATTTCTTTAATTATCATGTTACATTTTAGGTTTAAGTATTACATACCACTTAAATTCTGCCATTTGGCTTTGATCTGTCTATTAAAAAACATTTTAACATTTATGGTTCATAAATAAGATTTCATTTTGCGTAAGACAGTTAAACATTCTTACACAAACATACACTATCCCCTATCATTAATAAATCTTGTTTATAAAAAATTAATTGTAAAAAGTTGAATCAGTGATAAAAAAAAACATTAATCTTTTAATCTAATTGCTAAATGTTAGAGACATCAAAATATTATAAATCAATTTTATTTTTCTGCCTCTATTTTATCTCTGTATTTGCACTTTCGTTGAGCTATATATCAGTAGCAATTTTTTGTAAATCAAGATTTATTATTTTTAATATTATCTCATGGTTTTAATTGGTTGAATATGTCCCAGAGAGCATACCTCAGTTGACGGGGATCTTTCATTGAAATATGTAAGGGCCGGGGTTCGAACCCCAGACACGCCATATAACACCCTTGAACTCCGCAAGCAATATTTAATGCAAATAAATCATTTAATTAAAGAGTTCAAGATGTTACTTCATCATTTTCTCAAAAACATGCATAATTCGATTTTCATAAAACTCACAGCGGAATAAAAACAACATCTCGAATATCTCAGATACATCCAGAATCTCAAAGTGCATGAATCATAAAATCACAGCAATCTATCTCAGGTCTCATAAAACATAAACTATATGGTCTGAACATAATCTCAAAGATAAATAAACATAGAATCCGAACAATCCTAATTAGAGCCTATTATTGACTCCATGCAAAAGAAAAATGAGGAATGCGATGTAACACCCCATTTTTCGCTACGATTATTTATTTATTTATTTATTTATTATGTGTTTAATTTTTTATTTGTGTGTTTGATTTGGGATTAGTGGATTTTTGGTCGAGAATGATATTTTAGTCATTTTCGGACTAATGACATTTTGATCATTTGATGAGTGTGGGTATTTTGGTAATCTTAGAATTGAAGGGTATTTAGTAATTTCGGTATGGTGATTTATTTTAGTGGAGTTAATAGTAACTTAAGATAATTATTAAGGTGGTGGTGTATGAGTATTTAATGAGAGGTTTTAATGACGTAATTGAGTAGTAATATTTTAAAGAGAAGAGAAGTTACTAAGCCCATTAAGATTGGGGGAGACCTAACCTAACAATAAGACTATATAAGGATAACTCTAGAAAGAAATTAGAGTTCTACATTCATTTTTCAAATTTCATAAAAGATGGCTCGAGTCTAGCCACTTTTTGTGAAGTTTGGAAAGTGAATGTTGAACCCTAATTTCTTACTATTGTTATCCTTATATAGTCTCACTAAAAGTTTAGGTTTCCCTCTCTCTTAATGGGCTTAGTAATTTCTCATCTCATTAAAATGTTACTACTCAATTACTTCATTAAAACATCTCATTAAATACTCATACACCACCACTTTAATAATTATCTCAAGTTACTACTAACTCCACTAAAATAACTCACCGCACCGCAACGACTAAAATACCCATTGAATCGTCATAATATTCCTAAAGTTTTAAAAGCCCTCCAGAAAGGCTTTAAGCCCTCTAAAATGGCTCGTGTGCCCTCCAGAAGGGCTCCTGAGGCCTAGGCGCGCCCACCTTAGGGTGCCGCCCCTTTTAACTTCTAAGAAACCTCTAGAAAACGCCTAAAATACACAAATACCCGTGTTGCTTGGGACAAGCAACCAAAACCCAAACCTAAAGTGCTATAAATACAACTCTTGATAACACTCTCAAGGCATCCAATAATCAGTCTAAACCCTAGAATACGATATTTAACCCTAGTATCCCTTATTGTGCTTTTTGCAACCCTTAGTATCCCTTATTGTGCTTTTTGCAACTACTGTTGGGCCGTTTGTGGGAACCGGTAAAACTAACTTGGGCCACACCTAATCAAATTTTCCGCCTCCACTTCATGGCTTTTTCTTCTCTGCCGGTGCCGCCAGGAGGAAGAGAATAAAGGCAGCCTTGTCGTCTTGATCGCCTAAACATCGGTGATCGGAAATGTCATGATATCTTGTGGTACCTTTCTAACTCTATTATTCTCCTTTGAACTTTTTGTCGAAATCCTTAAATTGACTTCTGACCTATATTATTTGATTCGTGTGTACTCTGGTAAATTTGAACGAGTCGGTTTTAGTTTTCTGCTATACTTTCTGTTCATCTTTTGTGCAATAGGAATATCGTATGTTCGGTGATGTGATTCGGTTTGACATATACGCACCATAGCCTTCAAAACACATCAGCTCATGCTATCATGATTGGAGATTTGTGCCTTTAGTTATTTAATCCTTGATAAAATCCACCGTACTATTACTTGTTTTTAACTCCTATTTGTTAATAGAAAATATATCTCAACATATGGATGTTACTCTATTTATAATAGACTTTCTTATCTCTCTATTGGAGTCTTTTTCTTAATTGACAAATTAAGATACTTCATGTTTCAAGAAAATGCTTGTAATAGGTGATTCATCATCCCTCGATTTTATTATCATTGGAACTAAATTTCCCAAAAAATTAGTTACAACAGTGTTCGTCGCACTTGGTTTTAAACTTGGTTCGTATATGTTCATTATGTTCGGGTCTTGTTTGTTTCCAAATTTCAATATTTATTCTCTACTAGAAACTGGACCCGTGTCTGCACGGGTTTATTGCTAAAGAAATGACATACGAATAATAAAATGCAATATATAATTGGTAACGGTGAAAAAATAACAGATGATAATCCAGAGTAGACAAAATAAAACGCTCCATAAAATGTATAAAATCTGAAAAATATTATAAAAGAAAATTCGGTAATCCTATCAATAATTCAGTAAGAAAATATGAAATTTTTAGTAAATTGGCATGTTGTTTCATCGCAGATTGCGAAATACTTCATCATATAGGACGTTAGAAGTCACATTGGTATCTTCACCATCTTCATCCGTGATCAATATCTTTAGTCCTTCTCTGGATGTAACTCTTGAAACAGCAACATACAACTGTCTGTGAAAAATTACAGGTGTTGGTAGATATACACCAACATGTTTAAGCGACTGTCCTTGACTTTTGTTAATTGTCATTGCAAATGATACAGACAAAGGGAATTGTCTTCGTTGAAACTTAAAGGGAATCCTGACATCTGAAGGCGATATAGATTTCCTGGATACAAAAACCTGTTCACCAACATTACTTCCGGAAATGACCCTCCCCTCAATGACGTATCTTCACATCCTAGTGATAACCAATCTGGTTCCATTGCATAATCCATATCGTGTATCTATAATTATCAACAACATAACTGGCACACCAACCTTTAACCTTAATTTGTGATTAGGAAGTCCAGAAGCAGTGATGGTGTTGAGGAATTCAGGTGTATGAACATTGTCATTATGATCATCATTTAAGTTACGATGAATAGGTGAATCATAACTCAAATAAACCTTCTCCTCATCTGGAACCATGTCCAACATATAGTCGTTGATCTTCTCGACTATGAAATTTTTTGTTGTCAATATAGCTCTATTTTGAAAGTAACCTATGTCACTCATGCTCTCCAAGATGTTAGGATACGTGCTTTCAACAATAGCAGCAAGACGATCTCCTGCGCTTTCTATGAGCAAATCTGACGGAATAGCAATGGTCTTGTCCACTTCATTGTCTTCCCCTATTCGTCCATCGCCTATACTTAAAACCCATTCTGAAAATTGTCTTTTTTCCTCCATGTCTACTACTGACGCACCAGACAAAAGCCTCATGTTCTTAGTCAAGGTAAGAACCTCACAATAATTCCATAGTTTTGAAGAATTGATAATAGCATGAACGATTTCTGGTCTTGTGCTTTTAGGAATTACAGGTACAAAGGGATGTATTTGTTTCTCTTGTCCACCTCCTTCATAACGTCTCTGAAAGAACGATCAAGTGCTTCAAAGTAAAATTTGTGCATCATCGGAGCCTCGTCCCATATTACTAATCTTGCTTGGACTACCAACTGAGCCAACGAGGTATTAGGTTTGACATTACACGTGGAGCATTCATCGATAATAAAGGGAAGACCAAATCTCGAATGTGCGGTTCTACCTCATGGTATTAATAATGCAGCTATACCACTAGAATCAACTGTTAAAACTATTCCCCTCTTGACCGTATCGCTGCCGACAATTCAGGTGTATGATCAAAAAGTTACCAGTTAAACAGTGGTATGAGAGAAAAGTTGTAAGGTCATGTCGTTCCATTTGCAAACCTCTAAATATCAAAAGATATGATTCTTGTGATGTGTGTGAAATTTACCACGGGTTAAGGTTTTCTTTAGAGAAACACAGTTTAGGGTTTGGTATATATAGCCAAGTTATCATGGAAATTAGGGTATCATATAAGTCTAAAAAAAAAAAAAGATGCATTTTTAGTATTAAATAATTGTACAAAATACTTTGTCAAAAAAAGTGTAGAACACAAAATAAGAAAATTAGTTAAAAAAAACTAAGATTAATAAGAAGAAAAGAAAAAAAATATATATATGTAGAAGTCTATCGATATGTTTAGCTTTTTTTTTTTTTTTGCTATTTATAAATGGATTTGTTTAGGCTTTTTTTTTGCTATTAATAAAAACATATTTGATGCATTTTGAGAGGCAAAATTTTAAGATAGATTTGTTGCAAACCTAAAAAGCATTATGGAGGGAAAAAAAAATAGGGGTTAAGGTTTTTTTTAGAGAAACACAGTTTAGGGTTTGGTATATATAGCCAAGTTATCATAGAAATTAGGGTATTATATAAGTATACAAAATATTGTAAAAAAAAAGATGCATTTTTTTAGTATCAAAGAAGTGTACAAAAAAAAAGGCAAGAAGATAGGAACAATGCATTTTTTTTAGTATTAAATAATTGTACAAAATATTTTGTCAAAAAAAAATGTAGAACACAAAATAAGAAAATTAGTTAAAAAAACTAAGATTAATAAGAAGAAAAGAAAAAAAATATATATGTAGAAGTCTATCGATATGTTTAGTTTTTTTTTTATTTTAATTTTTGCTATTTATGAATGGATTTGTTTAGGCTTTTTTTTATTTTTGCTATTAATAAAAACATATTTGATGCATTTTGAGAGGCAAAATTTTAGGATAGATTTGTTACAAACCTAAAAAGCATTATAGAGGGAAAAAATTAGGGTTAGACTTAACAAAATTAATAAATAAGGATTAGTCCTTACCTATTATTATACTAATTCATCTTTGTCAAAAAATTATACTACTTCATCGTGGTACGCGCTTATATAAGTTTGCAATGGCCTCAAGTGAAAGCAGGGATCAGGTAAAAAATGCACACTACTCTGCCTCTATAAATGCAGCTAATTATCATTATTATCATTGTTATTATTACTTTTATTACTATCATTGATGTCCTTGTTATTTGGATATAAGAGAATTTCCACAAGATGATATATAGATTTTATTTTGAAAATATACACACTTTGGATCTACTTGAGAGCTATGAAAAAGTCAACCAACAAGAGGAGCTCAAATCATCACCATCATCGTCGTTCTTAGGCGGAGATAAGTTCATTATGGTTTCCCTCGATGTCAACAACACCATGGAAGAACGGTTTTACTTTTCATCTTTCTTATTTTGATATACTTTAAAAAAATTTCTCAATATATTTTGAGACAATATATTTCCACTTTTTAATTTGAAGATAATTTCTTGCTAAATATATTATGAAAAAATATATTTACACTATTCGATTTGAAGAATTTTTCAATATACGTAGAAAAAATAAATCTTTACTTACCTACTTAAGTTCTCAAGCTTTTTTGAAGGCTTTTATTGTTTTTTATTTATTTTGCAATTATTTTTTGGTGCATATACATAATTCGTGGATATTCCGTCTTAGGGACATTTAGTTTTAACTTAATTTATTTTACTTGCTATTGATTCTCGTTGTTCAATTTGGTTACAATTTAATAAAGAGAGATGAGTAAAACACAAGAGGTAGGACCAAGTTAATAGAAGAAATAATACTCTAGGTACCCCGTGACAGAAGTGAAGTGTAGTATTGTTCAAATGTCACATATGAGGGATTTTGGCAAGGAAAGTTTTGGTATTTAAGAGGTCCAAGTGACCCACCTCTCTTTTCAGGGAACCCCTTTCATTTACCATTTACTCTGTGAACTGAACAACTGTTTAGTAAAAACATAGATAATAGATTAAGTAACGCTAGACCAATGAAAAAGAATAAAGATAAGCAGAAAACTTTTTCCCAACTTTATAGGAGGAGATAAAGACATAGAGAATAAAAACCAAGCAAGTTAAAATCCAAGTTAAATAGGAGAAAGAAGGAGTGTAAATTAAGAAGTGGGCGAGTTAGTTCAAATTTAAGAAGGGAATAAGTGAATTTCGATTTAAGAGAAGTGGTAGAAATTGAATAGAGGATTTAATTCCAATCTAATAAAAGAAATAAAGGGATTAAGAGCACAAGATAATTAAGTAAGAAAGTTATGTCGAAAAGAATAGGAAGAGAAGTAGAGATGTGGGCGAGTTAATAAGAGAAGACAAAGAGTAGTTAGTCCCCATTGAATATGATTGCATATGATTAAAGACTCCTTTTTTCAACTTGGGTGGAGTTAGAGAACGACGAAAACATGACGTGCATGTTTTGGGAGCACAACATGTTCCAGTGGATCGATATGCGTGTAACGTTGCTGAGATCAACTGAAGATATTATCAACAGTTTGATTCCGCCAGAAGATCGTGATTAGGTAAGGAATGCATCTTCCAACTACAACAATTGTCTTCCTCTAGATGGGGTAATTCAAACTTGTTAAACGGCAATTCCCAAGCATTCACCCGGAAGTTGTATTGTTCCATTCTAAATGTTAATTTCTTGTTGACTTCGATTAAATGATGGTATTGAAGTGTCAAGGTCTGGACCTCATTCCGTTGGCACTTGGATACTATCATTTAAAACCAAGACCAACAAGAATTTAACGTTTGGAATGAAACAATAAAACTTCCGGGTGAATGCTTGAGAGTTGTTGTTTAGCAAGTTTGAATTTATCCCATTTAGATTAGATGTAAGATAATTGTTGTAGTTGGAAAATGCATTCCCGAATGTAATTTAATGTAATGTAATGTAACTTTCATTCGAATTTATTCAATGCAATTTTTATTCAAATTCACATTGAGTTTAATTAGTATTTATTTATTCGAATTTACGTTGAGTTTATTTGTTCACTTTTTTTTTCGAGTTTATTCAATACGCTACTTTTTTTCCGAGTTTATTATTTATTCGAAATTATGAGTTTTGGTTGAATGAATGGTTATTCCTATGTATGAACGAACGAAGGAACGAAGCTTAACAGGAAACAAGGCAGTAGCTACTGCCTGTCTGTTTTGGTGCGCAAAGAACCAGCGTGAGTTAACTCACGCCAAGGCTAACACTAGCGTGACTTAACTCATGCTAGGTTGGCCGGTTGTTTAAGTTCAAGAACACGTTTTTTTGAAGTTGGTCGGTTATTCCACCTTCAATTTAACTCATTTCTACACGTTTTTTCATTACGCTACTTTTTTTTTCGAGTTTATTCAGTACGCTACTTTTTTCCGAGTTTATTCATTACGCTACTTTTTTGTTTGGGTTAATATGTTTTTACCCCCCTGTAATTTGGGCGAGTTCCGGTTTACCCCCTTGTAAAAAAAGTTTAGATTCCAACCCTGTAATTTAAAGATTCTTTCGAAATAAACCCTGTAATTTGAAGATTCTTTCGTTTTAGACCCTAAAGTCATCTGACTATGCATTTTTGGATGATGTGGGGCGCTGATTGTATAATTAATTTTGTTTTCTATTTTCATTTATATTAATTTAAAAATAAAAAATAGTTTTAAAAATAGAAAAAAAATTAAGATTATTTTTTTCAAAATTGAAAAAATCAGAAAGAAAAATAAATCAGATTTTTTTTTAAAATTTTAAAAATTCAAAAAATCGTAAACAAATTCAGATTTATTTTTTAAAAATAAAAAAAATCTGAAATTAAGATTTTGAAAATTAAAATAAAATAAATTTTTCGAATTTCTTACCTCGATCAACATAAAAGGTATACTTTGTAATTTTTTCAATCTGAACGAAAGAAAAATACAACTAAACAGGACAATTAAAGTAAAATAGAAAATAAAAAAATTAATTTCTGGAATAGTTCTTCAATTTTTATTTTTTTCGGATTATATAATTTTCAAAATTTTATTTTCATATTTTAACCTGAATTATAAAAAATATTATATTTAGATTTTACAAAAAATTTCCAGAATTTTTATTTTTTGTAGAAAAAATTTTAAAAATTTCTAAATTTTAGTTTTTTTTTCTTTTAAAAATTTAACTCCAGAATTTTTATTTTTGGTAGAAAAAAATTTAATAAACTTTTTTTTTTCGAAAAAGTCTGAACTTTTTTTTTCTAAATTTTGTTGTTGTTTATTTTAAAAATTAAATTCCATAATTTTTGATTTTTTTTTTAGAAAATTCGGTTTTTTTTTCAAAAATATATCGTTTTTTATGATTTTTTTATTTTCAAAAAAAAAAATCAGATTTTTAAATTAATATAATTTCATTTATATTATTTTTTATTTTAAAAATATAGGCAAAATGCCACGTGTGCCCTTAAAAAAATTAAAAACAAAATTAATTATACAGTTAGCGTGCCACATAATCAAATATGCACAGTCAGCACGCCACGTCCGCATTTTTTCTAGTCAGATGGCCTCAGGGTCTAAAATGAAAGAATCTTAAAGTACAGGGTTGGATTCTAAGTTTTTTTTTACAGGGGGTAAACCGAAACTCGTCTAAATTACAGGGGGTAAAAACATATTAACCCTTTTTGTTTTGAATACATAATTATAAAATAAATGCAAATATAAATACAAATAAAAAACAAACTTAATAAATATAACTCTCGTTTTATTAATATCATTCAAACATTACAATAATAAATACATATATTTTATTTGAATTCACTAATCGATTTATTATCTTTTTACCCTCTTGGGGTAAAAAGTTATTTTTACCCTCTTCGGTATATAGCAATAGCTCTTGGAAAAAATAGTAATCAGTCCCGTTGGAAAAAAGACAACAAGATCCCTTGAGGTAAATTTAAATTTGGTTTCTTTTATACCCCCATGATGACTCTTTTTACCCACGGTAAAAAGATTTTGGGAGTAAAAGGAAGCAAACTTAATTTTACCTCAAGGGATGATGTCTTTTTCCCCAACTCGACCGACCACTATTTCCCCCAAGAGCTACTAATATATACCTAAAGGGGGTATAAAGAGCCTAGAGAGTTTGTGAGCATATTTATCGGTAAAAATGGTAACCTAGTTTGTATCTACCATAAATATGGTCAAAAAAACGTGTAAAAGTGGTTAAAAACGTGTTAATTGAATGTTGAAAACCTAACCAAAGTGAAAAACGTGTGTTCTACAGTTTTGACCACCGACCAACTAGCGCGAGTTAACTCACACTTATTTTTTTAAAATTAACACTAGCGTGACTTAAGTCACGCTGCGTGAGTTAACTCGGTTTAAGTTTACACTAGCGTGACTTAAGTCACGTAAGAGCATTTTGGTCATTTCATTTGGGAATGAGCAAATCCGTTTGGGGTAAAGAGCAGTATTCAACCTAAAATGAGAGAAAAGGCAGAGAAGGTTTAGATGGGTCTGGGCCTGGTTTGGGAAATGAAATGGGCTATGTTTGGGTTAGTTTGTTGGAACAAAGGGTGTTTCACAAGTATACCACTTGAGTTTTGATGATAACAAGGTATTAAAAATTATCAATTGGATTTGCTAAACATTTATTCAAGTGTGCAGGACCATTAATCAAAGATTTATTTACAAGAGGTTCTGTTTGAATAAATTAAAGAGTAAAGGAAACTTTAGACTGAAGCTTGAAGAACATTTGTCTGAAAGCGCTCCTGGAAAATCAGAGTCAGAATGCGTCTGAAGAAAGAGCTTCTGAAGATGACGTCATCAGAAGCAAGTTCATCAGAGGCAGACTCATCAGAAGCAAATGGTATCCAGAGCAAAGATTCTTCAGACACCAAGAAGCGTTGACAAAGGCAATGTACGAAAAGTACAACCACTATGCCTACGTGTGTCCCTGCAACCACCAACTCTGCACAGTGTCCTCAATACACGACAAGAATAACAGTAACTGTAGCAGAAACTTTTCCTTATTTGATGGAATGGATTTGAATTTGATTTCATTGTACAAGCCTCAAATCAAGCAAAGGATCAATGGTGTCAAATCAGCTTTGGTAAAGAAAAAGTTGATGAGCTGGCTGTTCTCCAACGTCTCTCAAAACCTCTATAAACAGAGCTGAAGACTTGAAGAATTGTAACACAAGAATAAGAACGATACACACACGAATTGAATTCTTATCTCATATTCTAAGTCGCAAAATCTGCTCATCAATAACTTAGATAATTCTTACAAAAGATCACATTTTAGAATTTCTAAGTATCTAAGAAAACAGAGTCTGTTCTGTTTCGTTTTGATTTGTGAATACCTCTGATAGTATATCAAGTATTCAAAACTCTTTTCAATTCTCTGTAATTGTCTTAAAGTCTCTTGCTTGTGTGCTTGAGCATCTGAAGTCTCATTCTTGTGTGATTGAGCAAAGGAAGTCTCTTACTTGTGTGTTTGAGCAACTTGTAATTTGATATTACATTTTAGTGAAACTCTCCTTGGAAGTGCAAGGGGGACAGGACTACTTCCGGTTTGTGGAAGGAACCTGTATAAAATTGTTTGTGTCTTCTTTCTTTCTTGCATCTGATCTTTATTCCGCTGCTGAGACTCTGAACTCTGATTAGAGTCTGAACTCCATCAGACTCTGAATCCTGAGAACAGTGCTATTTTTCGTAAGAGAGAAACGTTTTTGAAAACACAATTCAACCCCCCCTTCTTGTGTTTTTCCCACCTTCAGTTGGTATCAGAGCTTCGGCTCTGTAGTTAGCACTTAACCGTGTTACAGTAAACGATCGGTGAAAAACATGTCTGGGGATGAAGCTTCTGCATCTGCATCTGGTTCTGGTTTTGGTTCTGGAGCTGCTGTGCAGTATGACTACAGCAACATCAACAAAAGTGAAAGATCTTCAAATCACAACAAACCTCCTATGTTTAATGGTGATCCTGAAATGTTTTCTTGGTGGAAAACCAAGATGTATAGTCACATCATGGGAATGGATGAAGAGTTGTGGGATGTTCTTGAAGATGGTGTTGGTGATCTGAGGCTAGATGAAGAAGGAGCTGCTCTTGATAGGAAAGCTCACACTCCTGAGCAGAAAAAGCTTTATAAGAAACATCATATGATCAGAGGCATTCTTGTGGCTGCCTTGCCTCATAAAGAGTACTTAAAGATGAGTGACAAATCAACAGCAAAGGCTATGTTCACCTCATTGTGCTCACTTTATGAGGGTAACAAGAAAGTCAGAGAAGCCAAGGCTACTATGCTTGTTCATCAGTATGAGTTGTTCAGAATGAAGGAGGATGAAAACATTGAGACCATGTACTCAAGGTTTCAGACTCTTGTTTCTGGACTTCAGATTCTGAAGAAGAGCTACGTAACGTCTGATCATGTGAACAAGATTCTGAGAAGTTTACCTGCAAAGTGGAGACCAAAAGTGACAGCCATTGAGGAAGCTAAAGATTTAAACACCTTGAGTGTTGAGGATCTCATAAGCTCCTTGAAATGTCATGAAATAGGTCTTAATGAGCAAGAACCTGTCAAGAAGTCCAAGTCCATCGCACTAAAGTCCAGAGGCAAGTCAAGTAAGGCTCTGAAGGCTTTGGAGTCTGAAGAAGAATCTACATCTGAAGATTCTGATGAAGACTCTGAGATTGTTCAAGAGATGGCTATGCTCACCAACAGACTACAATACCTTGCCAAGAAGAACAAGAAGTTTATGAACAAAGGAAGTAATCACAAAAGTTCAAGAAAGGAAGATCAGAAAGGTTGCTTCAACTGTAAAAAGGTTGGACACTTCATTGCTGAATGTCCAGACTTGCAGAAAGAGAAATCCAAAGAAAAATCTAAGAAAGCGTTCTTCAAATCTAACAAATTCAAGAAGCAATTCAAGAAGAGCTTGATGGCAACTTGGGAGGATCTGGATAATGAGTCTGAGTCTGACAAAGATGATGCTGAAGATGAAGCTAAAATAGCTCTGGCTTTGGTAGCTACTGTTGATAACAAAGAAGAGTCATCTGATGCTGAGTCAAGTACAGATTCTGAAACTGAAACTGAGGTATATTCTAAACTCACCAGATCTGAACTAATTGAGTCTCTCAAAGAACTTCTTTGTCATTATGAAAACCAATCCACTGAGTTGAGGAGAGTTAAGCAACGATACAATAAGCTGCTGAAACTCCATGAATCAACTAAGACGGAAATGGAAGCTTTAAAACAAGAAAATTATAACTTGAAAACAATGACAAAGAAGGGTGATAATAAAATCATGACTGAGCAGGATGCTGCTCTTCAGGAGTTTATTAACACAGGAATTGATAGAACCAAAGTTGCATCCATGATTTATAGCATCAATCAAAACAACAAAAAGGGAATTGGCTTCACAGGAGGTAACTCTAGTGAAGTAATCCTAAAACCTTGTTCTGATAACATCAAAGAAGGTCTGAAAACTCATTTCGTGTCTGAATCTGAAAAGGCTTCTCATTCAAAATCTAAGTCTTCAAATTCAGAGGAATTGACTAAGTCAAAACCTAAGAGTTATAAGACAAAGGTCATGAATGACTCTAAATCAAAAGCTCCAACGTTACAGATTCTGAAAAGATCAGAACCCATCAAACAGGTTCTGAAGAAAACAGAGTCTGAAACTCAAAAGCCTAGATTTCAGAGAAAAGAAGCTATTTTTACTAAGTCACATTCTGAGACTAAAGGTTCTGAACCCAAAGTCTGGAGGAAGATTGGCAAAGAAAAAATCAGACAGAATACACAAAAGAGATTCAGAACTTCTAGGACTAACCCAAAAGGACCCATGAAAGTATGGGTACCTAAGACACAAATTGTTGATGCTGCAGATATGTCTAAAAGGAAATACAAAGCAGAAGTCCTGGTATCTGGACAGTGGCTGCTCGCGACATATGACGGGAGAAAAGTCTATGTTCCTAACCCTGACCATGAAAGAGGGAGGAACTGTGGGATTTGGAGGAAACCAAACTGGCAAAATCATTGGTACTGGAACAATTGGTAATTCCTCAGTCTCAATCAATAATGTGTGGTTTGTAGATGGACTAAGGCATAACCTACTTAGCATAAGTCAATTTTGTGATAATGGTTATGACGTCTTGTTTAATAAGAACAACTGCACAGTAATCAACACTGATGACCAATCTGTAGTGTTTAAGGGAAAGAGAAAGAACAATGTCTATAAGATAAATTTTTCAGAACTGACTGATCAGAAGGTGTTTTGCCTCCTGTCAGTGGGTGATAAGAAATGGCTGTGGCACAGAAGGTTGGGACATGCTAACTGGAGATTAATCTCCAAGCTTAGCAAGTTACAACTTGTCAAAGGGCTACCAGACATTGATTATCATTCAGATGCTCTTTGTGGTGCATGTCAGAAGGGAAAAATTGTTAAAACTTCTTTCAAATCTAAAGACATCGTTTCTACCTCCAGACCCTTAGAACTACTCCATATTGATTTATTTGGACCAGTCAGTACTGCATCCATATATGGAAGTAAATATGGATTGGTGATTGTTGATGATTACAGTAGATGGAGTTGGGTTAAGTTTCTCAAATCTAAAGATGATTCATATGATGTGTTCACAAAATTCTGTATTCAAGTCCAATCTGAAAAAGAACTTAAAATTCTAAAAGTCAGAAGTGATCATGGGGGAGAATTTGAAAATGAGCCATTTGAAATATTTTGTGAAAAATTTGGAATTGTCCATGAATTCTCTTCTCCTAGAACTCCACAACAAAATGGAGTTGTAGAGAGAAAGAATAGGACTCTTCAAGAAATGGCAAGAACCATGATTCATGAAAACAATCTGGCAAAACATTTTTGGGCAGAAGCAGTAAACACAGCATGTTATGTTCAGAACCGGATCTACATCAGACCCATCCTGAACAAAACAGCATATGAACTCTTTAAAGGTAGGAAACCCAACATTTCTTATTTTCATCAGTTTGGATGTACTTGTTACATTTTGAACAATAAAGTCTATCTGAAGAAATTTGATGCCAAAGCTCAAAAGGGAATCTTTCTAGGTTACTCTGAGAGATCTAAGGCATACAGACTGTATAACTTGGAAACACTTTGTGTTGAAGAGTCTATACATGTCAAGTTTGATGACAAAGAGCCTGGAAGTCAAATTCCAGAGCAAAGTGAAAATAATGCAGGTTCAGAAGAGTCTGATGATTGTTCAGAACCTGATCAAACTCCAGAGGCACATGAACCTTCAGAAGCTGTGACTGCTCCTGATGTCCCTACTGCTGAAGCTTCTGAAGAAAATCAAGATGATTCACAGCAAGTTATCCAATCCAAAAATTCATTCAAATACAAGTCTTCTCATCCTGAGGATCAGATCATTGGTAGCAAAGAAAGCCCCAGAAGAACTAGATCTCATTTCAGACCTGAAGAGTCTGCCCTGGGTCTGCTATCCATGATGGAACCTACTACAGTTGATGAAGCACTAGCTGATGATGGATGGATCTTAGCAATGCAAGATGAGCTCAATCAATTTAAAAGAAATGACGTATGGGATCTTGTATCTAAGCCTGAACACAAAAACATTATTGGAACCAAATGGGTGTTTAGGAACAAGCTGGATGAACAGGGAGAAGTAATCAGAAACAAAGCCAGACTTGTTGCTCAAGGATACAGTCAACAAGAAGGCATTGATTACACTGAAACGTTTGCTCCAGTTGCAAGATTGGAAGCAATCAGGTTACTTCTTTCCTACGCAGTAAATCACAACATAACCTTGTATCAAATGGATGTTAAAAGCGCATTTCTCAATGGAGTCATATCTGAAGAAGTGTTTGTAAAACAACCACCTGGTTTTGAGGATTTAAAACATCCTGACTACGTTTATAAGCTAAAGAAATCTCTCTATGGTCTGAAACAAGCTCCCAGAGCTTGGTATGACAGACTGAGTAGTTTCTTGCTTAAAAATGATTTTAAAAGAGGTCAGGTTGATACAACACTCTTCAAGAAGACACTTGAGAAAGACATTCTGATTGTACAAATTTATGTTGATGATATTATTTTTGGTTCAACTAATAGATCTCTTTGCAAGGAATTTTCTAAGATGATGCAGGAAGAATTTGAAATGAGCATGATGGGAGAACTGAAGTTCTTTCTAGGAATTCAGATCAATCAGTGCAAAGAAGGAGTGTATGTTCATCAGTCCAAGTATACCAGGGAGCTTCTGAAAAAATTTAAACTTGAAGACTGCAAGGAAATGAACACTCCAATGCATCCTACCTGCACTCTGAACAAAGAAGATCAAGGAACCAAAGTTGATCAAAAGCTGTATCGAGGTATGATTGGTTCTCTGTTGTATCTCACTGCATCTAGACCTGATATTTTGTTCAGTGTCTGTCTGTGTGCAAGATTTCAATCAGATCCTAGAGAATCACATTTAACTGCGGTTAAAAGAATCTTTAGATATCTGAAAGGAACAACTAATCTTGGACTTCTTTACAAGAAATCTTCAGATTATAAGCTAGTTGGATTCTGTGATGCTGACTATGCTGGTGACAGGATTGAAAGAAAATCAACCAGTGGAAACTGTCAGTTTCTTGGTGAGAATCTGATATCCTGGGCCAGCAAGAGACAAGCAACTATTGCTTTGTCAACAGCAGAAGCAGAATACATCTCAGCTGCTAGTTGTTGCACACAACTGCTTTGGATGAAACATCAGTTAGAAGACTACCAAATAACTGAAAACTGTATCCCAATTTATTGTGACAATACTGCTGCTATTTGTCTATCTAAAAATCCTATTCTTCATTCAAGAGCCAAACACATTGAAATCAAACATCATTTTATCAGAGACTATGTTCAAAAGGGGATATTAGATATTCAATTTATTGATACTGATCATCAGTGGGCTGATATCTTTACAAAACCTTTAACCGTTGAAAGATTTGATTTTATAAAGAAAAATTTGAACATGCATTTTGTCTCTGAATAATGTTTGACTCTGAATGAAAAATCAGTCTCTGAAAATTATCAGACGTTGAAAAAGTTTCAGACTCTCCTAGAAGAATCTGAAAAGACTCAGCCTCTGAAAAAAAAAAAAAAAAAAAAAAATTATCAGACCCTGAAAAGGAATCTTTTTGTGACTCTGAAAGTACTGGGAAGGGGAAAGGTTAAAGTTACTTTGTGTAGGCTTCTGACTCGTCTATCTGCATTGGGAAACAACGTTTTTTTTTTAAGGGCAATGATGGTTTTTCTTTCTCAATATTTTTCGCGCCCCTCAAGTCATTAATACGCATGTTTGGCTATTACTTCTGAAATGTGAAGAGTTATTTTATTTTTCAAATCACTATAAATACCAAACACACACTACTCACTCACTTTCCTACACTTTTAAGTCTTAAGCAGTTTCAATCGAAAATCAATTTCTCTCTTCTCTCAAACTTAGAAACCCAAAACCCCCAAACTTCATCTTCTCCAAATGGCTTCGTCAGCAAGCGGTTCAAGTTCTAAATCAAACATCTCCATTAAACCTGTAACCGTTCCTCTTCCAATGGATTCGTTGGTTGTTCAAATCGAATCACCGGTGGATTTCGCTTCTTTGGAAAGAAACAAGGTTAATATGGAAGCGTTTATCTCTGCTCAGAAGATGGATGGGTATTTTCAGATGTTGAATGGTCCAACTTATGTAAATCTGGTAAAGGAATTCTGGGTTAGAGCTGAAGTTTTTGATGTTGAGTCAGCCAAGGCTCAAGAAAAGGAAGCTGTGTCCAGAAACCCTTCACTGAGAGGAAAGACAAGAAAAGAAATGGGTCTTGAACCTTTTCATGGTTTGGAAATCAAGTCTGTAGTGATGGGTATCCCTGTATCTATCACTGAAGAAGTGATTGCTCAGGCATGCAGGATGCCTATGGAAGGAAGGTTTCAGTGGAACATCAGCAGCAAAGACGCTATGCTGGGCAGCTTTACAAAACTGCTGCTGAAAGGAAACCCTTCAACCAGGTTGGTTGAAATGGATATAGAGCACAGGGTGCTTCTGAAGATTTTGAATGAGTGCTTCTTCCAGAAGGGAGGAGGTGCTGATCAGCCTAACTCTGATCATAAACTGGTGCTGTATTTCTTGGCTGCATGTCAACCAATAAATCTTCCAAAATATATCATGCACCATTTATGCTGGGCTGTCAAGGAAGCCTATAAAGGAAAGAGGAAACAAATCCCTTGTGGAAGACTTCTCTCTGAAATCTTCTACCAAGGAGGAGTTCTGAGAACTCTGGAGACGTTCAATCTGGCGTCAGACAGAGTGCTGGGGGTCTCTACTGGAAGGATGATAAATGGCACATCCCTCTACAACATGAAGGCCATTACATCAATCCTGACTGACCCAAAGGACTTGAAGGAGTCTGAAGCCCCTCTTCCTCTCATCAGAAATTTTCCCTCTGTTCTTAAAGAGAACAATCCTGAAGCATTATCTGCTTATTTAGCAGCTTTTGCTAAGGAGTCTGGAGAAGCCCAGAGGAAATCTGAAGTTGCTGTGGCCAGAAAGCAGAAGGCTGCTAATACTCAAGCAACTACCTTTGGAACTGTGACTACTCCAAAGAGGAAAAGAGGAAAGGCTGAATCAAACATTGAGGAAAGATTTCAACAAGCCCAGGAAGAAAAAGAAGCTGGCTTTGTTGAGACTGTAAGACCACTCAAAAGGCTAGCAACTGGGGAGATTGTGATGCCTATGTTTGAACCCACTCCTGAACAACAGAAGAGGACTGAAGAGCACTATCAGAACCTTAAAAATGAGAAGAAAAGGTTAAAAGCCCAATACCGGATTGATAGAGACAAGACTCTGGAAGCTATGGGCATTGATCATGATGAAGATCAACATCTCATTGAGAAGGTTATTGAGGCTCAGAATTTGGCCAAGAAGCTGGAAGAGAGTGCTGTGAAGGGAGCTCAGCAGGTTCTGCAAAAGACTTCTGAAGCTGTTACCTCAGATGCTGTTCCTCAAGAGAGTGCTTCAGTAGCTGCTGGGTCTTCACCAGTAATCCGGACGAGTGTTTCTCTCCCGGACAAATCAGTCACTGGGATTACATCAGAAGCTGCTGCTTCAGAGGCTGCTGCCTCAGACGTTCCCAAGACATCCAAGGTAACTCAGAATCCAATTCCTGCACCCTCTACCTTCACTTCATCTTCTACAGACTCTGACTTAGACAATGCACCTCTAAGTCAGAAATTCAAAATATCCATGCCTGTACCCAAGGCCAAAAGAACCCTCAAAACCAAAACTATCACTACAAAATCTAAACCTTCTTCTAAACCCACTCCCTACAAAGAAGTGTCAGATGATGTTTATAAGACAATAGGTGAGTTAGGTGAAAGGAGGATAGGCATCTGCAATAAATTACCGGCCAATCATTCCTTCCAACCACCTGTTATCCAACCTTTAAATATGATTGCTCCTGATACTTCTATTCCACCCTCTTCAACCACAAACCCAGCCAGTCCACAAGTTGTTGATTTAACAGCTGCTGCTGAAGAACAAGTGGTAACTGACAATCCATCAACAAACAAACAACAACAACCACCCTCTTCCCCACAAAACAAACCCTCAGAACAGGATGACCTCTCCAATCTTGAAAAACATTATTCAGGAGAACTTCCTGAATACCAACAACAACAACCAACAACTGTAAACCAACCTCCAAATGAAACCATTCCAGAATCAGAAATGGAAACTGTGGCTACAGAGTCTGTCCCAGTGACAGAATCTGAACCCACTGTGTCTGCTTCACATTCTGAACCACCACCAAACCACTTGTCTTCACCCTCTAACTCTGACCAATCTTCACCCTCCTCTCCAATCCATATGTCTGACCAACCCCCCATCAACATTTTGGATTCTGAATACCTGGATGAGCGTCTGGTGGCTCTGAATGATGAAATGCAGAGTTTGGTGCTTCTTCGAAACACTCCATTTCTACCATTCATCTATCAAGAAAGCTGGTGTAATCTTACGAATAGGGCATTGAACTTCTTTGATGGTGTTGCCCAGAAGTGTTGTGATATTCAAGCTCGCGCCATGGAACGACGCTTGCGAGAATCCCACTCCTCTTCTCAACTCCAGACCAAGCCTCTGTTTTTGGCTAATGCCCCGTTCTATGCTGAATCTGACTACGTAACAAGAGACACCAAGGTCTTCAAGATGCTGAAGCAAAAGGTGCTGAAGCAGCAAGAAGAAGCTAAGGCTAGGGAAGATCAACTTCTTCAGAGACAACTGGCTCTGGAAGAAACTGTTAGGAAGCAGTCTGAAGACATCCAGCGTCTGATGGCTCTTGTTCAACAGCAACAGCAACAGCATCAACCCCAACCAAACCCTTAGTTGCACACCTTGCTTTGTTTTCTTGTTATGTGTTCTAATTACTTGGTTTCAATACTCTGTATTTTTTTTTGAATATCTATATATAACAATTTCTAATTCTTCACTTTTGTTTCCTATTTTTTACTGTCTTTGATCTTTTTAATAGATGACAAAAGGGGGAGTAATAGAAAAGTATTTAACAGAAGCTGAGCCCAAGAATGAAATAAAATTTATCTTAACAAATCTTATTTGAGAACCCAATTTTATCTCATCTACATTCTATGATATTGGTATTAAGCGTAAAAATGAACTTAATTAACCTGGATAGGACTTAGGGGGAGCTTACAAACCTCACCTTAAAGAATATCAGACTCAGGGGGAGACTGAGCTTACAAAACTCAGAATCCTTAAGAGTCAACTTGTTAATTAAGTTAACAACAATTGATCTTTTTAAATACTTATGTTTGTCATCATCAAAAAGGGGGAGATTGTTGGAACAAAGGGTGTTTCACAAGTATACCACTTGAGTTTTGATGATAACAAGGTATTAAAAATTATCAATTGGATTTGCTAAACATTTATTCAAGTGTGCAGGACCATTAATCAAAGATTTATTTACAAGAGGTTCTGTTTGAATAAATTAAAGAGTAAAGGAAACTTTAGACTGAAGCTTGAAGAACATTTGTCTGAAAGCGCTCCTGGAAAATCAGAGTCAGAATGCGTCTGAAGAAAGAGCTTCTGAAGATGACGTCATCAGAAGCAAGTTCATCAGAGGCAGACTCATCAGAAGCAAATGGTATCCAGAGCAAAGATTCTTCAGACACCAAGAAGCGTTGACAAAGGCAATGTACGAAAAGTACAACCACTATGCCTACGTGTGTCCCTGCAACCACCAACTCTGCACAGTGTCCTCAATACACGACAAGAATAACAGTAACTGTAGCAGAAACTTTTCCTTATTTGATGGAATGGATTTGAATTTGATTTCATTGTACAAGCCTCAAATCAAGCAAAGGATCAATGGTGTCAAATCAGCTTTGGTAAAGAAAAAGTTGATGAGCTGGCTGTTCTCCAACGTCTCTCAAAACCTCTATAAACAGAGCTGAAGACTTGAAGAATTGTAACACAAGAATAAGAACGATACACACACGAATTGAATTCTTATCTCATATTCTAAGTCGCAAAATCTGCTCATCAATAACTTAGATAATTCTTACAAAAGATCACATTTTAGAATTTCTAAGTATCTAAGAAAACAGAGTCTGTTCTGTTTCGTTTTGATTTGTGAATACCTCTGATAGTATATCAAGTATTCAAAACTCTTTTCAATTCTCTGTAATTGTCTTAAAGTCTCTTGCTTGTGTGCTTGAGCATCTGAAGTCTCATTCTTGTGTGATTGAGCAAAGGAAGTCTCTTACTTGTGTGTTTGAGCAACTTGTAATTTGATATTACATTTTAGTGAAACTCTCCTTGGAAGTGCAAGGGGGACAGGACTACTTCCGGTTTGTGGAAGGAACCTGTATAAAATTGTTTGTGTCTTCTTTCTTTCTTGCATCTGATCTTTATTCCGCTGCTGAGACTCTGAACTCTGATTAGAGTCTGAACTCCATCAGACTCTGAATCCTGAGAACAGTGCTATTTTTCGTAAGAGAGAAACGTTTTTGAAAACACAATTCAACCCCCCCCTTCTTGTGTTTTTCCCACCTTCATAGTTTATTTTCAGAGGATTGCTCTTTAGGCACCTAGTATTTACTCTCATACACCAATACTTTTGAGATCAGTTGAGTCACTTTTTGAATTGGTTCACCTGATTTTTAAAAGTACTCCAAACCGTAGTTAACTATTGTTCGGATTTCTTGGTAAATAGTAATTGTCTTATTTTCATGGGCCATTTTCTTAAACTTTAATTTTGTTTCTAGGAGGAAAAATTGAATTCTAGAGTATCTATAAGCAATAAAGGGAGACGAAGAGCAATTTTTTTTTTCCACCTGAGACGACCCCATGTTTTTCATGTTTCAGATGACTAATGGTTGATTTTTAGAATTTTTAAAAATTCGGACTAAATGGAGGCCAAGTGAATTACCTTGTTAATTTTCGGATTTTACTTATTTTTGACCCCTTTTCACTAAAACTGCCAAAACTTGGGATGTCCTTTACATATCAGAGCTTGTAAACATTCGTTGGAAAGTTAACAAGCATATCTAGCACATCGAGGCGTTCGAAATTCTTTTAACCGAAATTTTTTACATTACATTACATAAAGTTCCTAAATATGTCCTATCATTACATTACATTCAGGTAGAGCCGAGCCTTCCAACTACAACAGCTAAACAACAGCTCTCAAGCATGCAACCAGAAGTTCTATCGTTGCTTTCAAAAGATTAAATTTTTGTTAGCTTGGTTTAAATGATGGTATTGAAGTGTCAAAAGAATGAGGTGCATTTTGTGACACTTCAATACCTTCATCTAAACCAAGCTAACAAGAATTTAATCTTTTGAAAGGAACAATAGGACTTCCGGGTGAATGCTTGGGAACAACCGTTTAGCAAGTTTGAATTACCCCATTTCAGAGGTAAGACAATTGTTGTAGTTAGAAGGTGCATTCCCTACCTAATCACGATCTTCTGGCGGAATCAAACTGTTGAGAATTTCTTCAGTTGATCTCTGCAACATGACAAACATATCGATAAGCGGAACCATGTGCCAAAAAATAGAGAACATGCTTCTCACGTCGTCGTCGTTCTTCAATTCTAGTCGACAAAATGTTATTCTCCCATTGTCCAACGTTGGACATTTATACCAAATAGATTTCACCCTCCTTGTGTCACTGGGGTTGAGTCCTTGCTTGATTTCATCGAGTTGATCCTTGAGACCTTTTAACGTGACATTGATATACCAAACCTTGAACATTTGAGGATTTCCACCGCCACCGTTGAAGCGTACTCTAACATCGAACCGATCGGTCATTGTTTCAAATCTACACCATAAAAAAAATAAAATAAACAATCAATGAAAAAATCATTCAAACATTTGTAGTGCAAATTATACATAAACCCTAAAACTCATAACTACAACATAAACATGCAGACATCTAAACATATAAACCACATTCAAATCACATGCAAAAAATCAAACATCTAAACATATAAATCACATGCAAAAAATTAAAATTTAAACAAAACCCTAAAACTAAAAAAATATAATTTAAGAGAAAAAAAAATCTAACATAAACATGCAAACATCATAACAATTAAGCAATATAAGTCATTTACATATAACATTGTATCATTTCTTGCACACAAAAAATCAAAATTTAAACTAAACACTAAAACAAAAAAAATTCTAATTTAGGTGAAAAAATCTATCATACCAACATTAAATGGTGTATGATTATGAAAACTTATTTGTTATTGAAGTGTTGTTTGATTTGAAGTTGAAGGAATTTCGAATTTGGGTGATTTGAAAGAGATTTGAGATTGAAAATGTGGAAATGAGCTTCTGCCTTGCCTTAAGACAACACGCAGCATGAGTTAAGTCATGCAGCGTGACTTAACTCACGCAAAAATTAACCCTAACTTGAGTAACTCATGTAGGGGTATTATTGTCTTTTCAGTTGGGAATGAGCAAAATGCATTGGGTAAAAAACAGTTTTCTTAATTAGTTTGCCTGATCCAATCCGTTGGCTCAAATATTTTAAAAATATATAAATTAAAGGCTTATTTATGTTATTTTTCCTGCAAATAGGTGTCATTTGTGTTTGTCTCTGAACTTACTAATCATTTTAATAAACCACTATAAATTTTTAAGCATTTTAGTTTTGGTCCTAATTATATTTAATTAACTGAAAAAGACATGTTGACTCAGCAAATTCCACCTAAAATTACAATTTTGCCCTAAATTAAATTAATTCGTATCGTCAATTCGGTTTAGGGTACATTTGGTTGATAAGATAAGAGAAGCAATGGTAAACTATCGCATCTCAATCTGGTGTTTGATGAATACATATTTCATACAATAGTCCAAATACAATGTTTGCATACCTTTATCTACTCTCATGTCTAAATTCCAAATAATTATAGTATATTTGAAATACTTTGGCATCAGAAACATTACAAGCAAAGCAACACTTAGAATTCTCATAAAAAAGTGGTTACACTTGGAATGTGTTTGGTTGAGTGGTGGACAATGTCACTAGAATTTAGATTTCTCTCACCATAAGTTCTAGAAGCTCAAATGTGTAGCTTCTGATCCACCATTACTTCTCTGATAGAATTTGGGATCTTCTTATGAAAGGCCAACATCTGCTAGTACTCATTTCATGCCTGCATTGCATCCAAAATTTTATCATTGTTATTGTTATTAACTTACAATCACAAGCATATGAAAATACACACCAAACTAAAATTTGTTTGTTATTATTGGATAACTGTCTATGAAGCACTGACATGAAGACACGTCGACAACGATAATAATTTTAAAAATTTACATAATTTAGTGTTATTATAGGTGTCAATATCAAATATTGATGTATGTCTGACACCGAAACACATCTAATCTAAAGAATGTATGTCATTTATAGATAATTATAGATACTAATTTTAGAGATTAAATGATATATCTGTTTCTTTATATGCAAGACTCTTATGAAATTTGCTTGTTACTTTTATATAACAATCATTTCAAACTCTCTTCTGTATTATTAAATGCTTTTTACCAAAATAACCTTAGTTGTTTTGTCACCTCTCTCATGTGAGGATTGAAAAAATATATGAAGTAACAAATTCTAATACAGGTTAATTATAAACATAATTTTTTTTAGACAAACTATCAACATAATTAATGAAATGTAAATTTGAGATAATAAACTCCAATGACTATAAATGTAATTTTAAAAACATAATATCATTGTTGATGAGCTTAATGTTACAAACCAAATCAATTATTAAATTATGAATTTGTTAGAGATCTTACCAACATCACACTCTCCACTCACATAAATTTTCAAATACACTTTTTTTTTATTGGTTAAAATTCACATGAATTCTACTAGATCATATGAATCTTGTATAAATTTGATGAATGAGAAAAAGTGTGTTGAAAAATATCGTTCAAAAGGTGTTTTGTGGTCTTATTTCACTATTGTATACTAACATAACATGTAAGGACAAATGAATTAATTTTTAATCTTTTTTACTCAAAATGGATTAATTGATAAAACATAATCCAGCTAACACAAATTTAGCTATTATTCATGGTTTGTCAGATACTTCTCGTTTTGTTCATAGATTAATGAAGATTAACAATAGTATATTTAAAAATAAGGGGTTTCAACAAATAATTACTCTTAATTAACAACAATTTTGTGCCAAATCAGAAAAGTGTCAGACAAAACAGAACTTAACAAACAAACAAAACTATAGCTCCTTTTTCTTTATCAACAAACATGAATTGCACGCCTTGAAAATTTGACTTGATTTATATAAAGTTCTAAAAAGAAACGCCACAATATATTCCTACTACTTTATCAATTTGGTGGTGTCTTTCCTTTTAAGGCTAGCTTTAACCTCTGTCACATGTTTAGTTGTTAACATTCACTTATCAATCACATTGGCCTACTACAATGTTAAAGTAATGCCAATTAGTGCCATTTGAAATAAGGTGTTTATTAGCTGGAAATTATTTTCATAAATTATCTTTTTGAGAGTTCAACTTATAAACGTGTCATAAACTACTGTTTACAAGTTCATTCAAAGAGTCTCGCAAGAGCTTATGACTCATGTCAACCAAAAACCAAACACTGATACAAAATGTAAATGACCATTGATGATCTACATTGAGTTAGAAAATCTTAATGATCCAACCACGAGTAGTCACAAATTTAAAACATTTGCATCATTCTTAACAAAAAATTCGGACAATATTAAGTATAGGGTATGTCATTAGATTTTATTAAGATATGAAATCAGTTTGTATCATTGATAATCAAAAACCAAACTCAAAGTGAAACATGACTAGTCAGAGTATCCTTTGATAAAACACGAGTCAATGTATTTGCTTATCGCCTAACAAAACTTATTTCATAGTTTGAAGAAGGAAAAAAATGTAGCTCCTTGTAGGCAGGCTCCTTAATTACCATGCCAAAATCTAAAACTTACAATAGAGTATGCTATTAGCCAATTGATTTCTACCAATCTAAAACTTACCAAGCCAATTTTTTCTTCTTCTTCAAACCATGATATAAGTTTTTGTATCTATCCATCCAAACATTTATATATGAATTCATTCAATAATTAAAAAAAAAATTACTTATAATTATATGGTAATTAAGAAACATACCTGCTATTACTCCTGCTGCTGCAACTACTTGTTCTGCTACTACCATATCTTTTCATGCTACCATTCATACTAGATACACCACTATGATCACTTTGATCACCTCCACATTCTGAACCACTACTCCCCAGTTTCTTCTTCCACCAATCCTTACTAACAGATCCATCAGAAACAGATGCTCTTGGTGAAACCTTTGAATTACTACTACTTTTATTATTAACCAATAACTCTTTCTTCTTATCATGTTTCTTAGATGATCCCAAAGAAATTGGAAACACCATTTTCAAATAAAGCCCTCCACTATCAATATTCTTCTTATCCATGCTTCTACTATTATTTCTACTACCACTTTTTCGTGTGTTTTTGTTGCTCAAATTTCTCTCTTTTACCTTGCTTTTTTCTTCAACATGATGTTCCTCAACAAGATCTTTCAAAGTAAGTTCATAGCTTGATTCTGGCATGTTTTTCACCATTTCCATTAACTCTCTTTGACCTCTTTCAATGGCTTGTGTCTTTGATTCAGGTGAAAGACTTCTATAGTTGTTACTTTTACTCTTTGTTGTCCATAAAGGTGGAGAACACATACCAGATTCATCTTCAACATGTTGATCATAATGAAAATTGTTGTAGTTTTTAGTAACACTAGTGTTACTGTTGGTATGAGTTTTTTGTTGTATTCTATCATCAGAAACTGGAAAAGAAATTGTGGGTTGGTAATGGTATTTTCGTGGATCAAGCATTTTTGTTATGTTATATTTTATAACATATGCTTTTTTTGGAAGAGAAATTAATATGAGTAAGATTTTGTGTTAGGTTTTGAAAGATTTTGAAAGAGGGTAGGAATGGTGAAGGGATTAATATAATTTATTTTAATATATAGTATATAGTATATATCTTCACAACCACCACAACACATTGAAAGGTGACAAAGAAGCTTTTTAAATTTCTTGGTGACTAAGTTTTTTTAAAGAAAGAATTGGGTTGAGTGATTGGTGAGAGTGAGAGGGTGTTTAAAAAGTCTATGGATTCTAGAGAGAATGCCACATGGGTCCAATTCCTTCCTCATTTTTCGATTTTTTGTCTTTCATAATTTTTCAATTGAATACGTGTTCCTTTGTCTTTTCTTTCTTTTAATATTTTGTTATCCAATTACAAGGAGAAAACGCGGTAACCAATGACCGTTTCTCGAGGTTGTCCTTGGTAATTTTGGTGATTAAAATATGCTAATCCTCCTTAAACAATAAAAGTAATAGTGCTACTTTGGGTTAATTATTCATTCATGGTAACATAGAAAACAAATCACATATAATCAATGCCGACATAATATGCAAAATGTTAACTATAATTCAGACATATAACTTAATTTCCACATCCCAATATTATTTTATCAATTATTATTTACTAAAATCCCTTATATTCTATAGAGAAAAAAATCTCTAATCCTTTTTCATCATCTAAACTTTCAAAAGAGGGGATTTACATTTAAAATCTAGAAGAATGTTGAAGGCTTTTTTTAATGGTTTATTTCATCATTGCACACACCATTTTCTTTTCTTTGGATTCCCTTTTTATCATTTTAGTTGATTTAAAGTTTATTCAGTTTTCTCATTTTCTTCTTTCAATGGAGGTTCATCAAAATCCTAAGAGTGTGTTTGGACGAAGAAATTGATAAATTTTAAAGAATTTAAAATTTAGGTAATTTAAATGATTCAACTAAATTATTTTCATTTTTAAATATTATTGTTTGGATGCAGTAATAAAAAATTTCATTGTCATCATTTTTGGAGAACTTTTATAAATTTGAATTTTTTGGGACAAATATAAAAATTGAAATTAGGGGTCAATTTGCCAATTCAAAAGTTTTGAGGGTCAATGTATCATTTTAAAAAATTGAGGGGTTAATTTGTAATTTCCAAAAAAATGGGGTCAATTTTCAATTTTTAGAAATTTATTGGAGAAAATTTAAGGGCCATAAAGCAAAATTTGAAAAATTATAAGAATGAAGAAATTTGACATTCTTAACTTTTAGGTGTCATTTGAAATTCTTTAAATTTAACTTGAACCAAATAATTAATAAATTCCGTCGTTTTGAAAATTCTCCAAATTATCATTCAAACAATAAAATTCACCTGTATTTGAATTTCTTCAAAATATTACATTACTTCAAAGAGAGAGTGTTAAAAAGAGAGTGTCCCTAACATTACTCTTACCACAAAATATTACCCTATTCAAGCACACTCTAAGTTCCTTTTATAGAAGTTAAGAGGTATTCGTTTAAAATATAATCGTTGAGACAACATATATATACATGAGATGACTATACAAGTATAATTGTTTGAGATAGTACAATTTGCTGGAAACCTTGCAACATGTATTGTCTCATTATCCTTCCTTAAAAAAATGTATTGTTTCAATATTTCGGTGGGCGAATTTGACTTCTTCAAAACTAGAGTACTACTTCATTATATGTGCAGTTGAAAAATTTGAAAGAGAGCTCTACAATGATGGCACATTCATATGCCTATGGCGTCTAATCCTGAAGGATGGATTGATGTATATATTGCTGGTATCGGATGAGACTGGTTGGAACAAAAGCTATCATTTTAGTCCCAGTCCCTCAGATGTAGCTAATAATGTTGATGCAGTACGAAGATGGAATAATAACCCGATGCATGAGATAAATGGCATACCTTGGTGTCTCCCACCCCCCAAACGTTTAGAAGTTTTGGATAGTTTAAATCATGAATTGAGAGTTTATAAGAGTAGTTTCAATTATTGAAATTTTTACTTTCTTTATACGTCATCCAATATTCTTTAAGATGTAGACTTATAGTTCAAGCTAGTGATTTAGTTGGAACTTGGAACAATGGAAAGAGTTTGAGAATAAGGATAGTTAAAATCCTAGCTGCAAATATATATTTAGATTAACCGTGATTATTTGAATCTACCGTCAATTCAATCATGCACTAATATAAAATAAAACTTGTCTATCGAAAAAAGATTGCACTAATTAAGAGTATACTAGTAGATAATGTCATTTTTTTTATGTAATAATAATAATAAAAAAAGGCGTAATTGCAGTTTTAACCCCCTAACTTTCACAAAGTTGCGATTTTGGCCCCCTAAGAAAAAAAACTACAAAACGGTCCCCTAAGTTTTGTATCTGTAGCAGTTTTGGCCCCCCAAAACAAAAATAAATAAATAAAATAACACGTGGCACCTCACTTAGGATACCACGTCAGCGTAGACTGAGTCAAAATTGACATTGAGGGCCAAAACTGTCACAAATGCAAAACTTAGAGGGCCATTTTATAGTTTTTCTCTTACGGGACCAAAATCACAACTTTATAAAAGTTAGGGAGTTAAAACTGCAATTAAGCCTAAAAAAAATAACATTCTCCAAAATTTCTTTCATGAACATTGTTTCATAGGAATAAAATATGCTATTAGAAAATTAAATATTAAGCAAATAATAGTATATTATGTATGACTGAATATGACAGGATTAAATCATCAAACTTGACTTTTCTTTTGCATATATTCAAAATCGTCTGAGGGACCACACGTGATATTAACTTGCTTAACTTCTCTTGTATTTTTTTCTCATAATCATAACATACTGTGATTGGCCAACTCCTAGGATGATAAGGACCTAAAGAGGTTAAGATCTATCGATCAGCTATCAAGTGTGTTAACGAAAAATTCAACTTATAAATGGAGATTGATGTCTACGGTTTTCGAAGATAAAACTGAAAGAAGAAGAAGAAAAAAATAGAAATGTGGAAGAATCAAAGTGAGAAATTAAAAGAAACAAACAAATTGCTCTTCTCCCAACAAGAATCGCTTCATCTAAAGAAACTTCCCAAAATACCTCTGCTTGACATAACTTACGTATAGGTGTATATAACCAACGTGACTTAAGTCATGCTTGGTACATTGACTGATTTCAACGTGAGTTACCACAATAAAAATAGCATAAAGACGGGCACGTCGTTTTACTAGTAAATATAAATAAAGATGATTAAAGAGCATAAAAGGTGCCACAAATAAAGAGCATAAAATCTTAGCCAAGTCTCCTTTAACCGCAGGAAGAAAAAAAAAAAAGCTTACCAAATTGAAATGGAAAAACTACAGCAGACAAATAAATGGATCTCAAATTATCCAAGGTAGTAGACCAAAAATCACAATTCTAGCCAATAACTTTAGCAATAATCCTCCTCCTAAAGAGATTAAGCCGAATATTAACTTAACACACAGCAACTATCTAGTAATATGAGCGATGAAAGAATCCATTTCCATACGAGAAACTCCACCTTCATCCATTGACGTACCAACAACATGTTTAAGTTTTATTGCTCTCTCTCGCATCTCATCACCTTCAGTTGTCTCCATCAACCTTCTAACAACATTCTCAATATCCGAAGCAGTAACCAATTCATGTCTTTTAGCCCAATCCTTCACAACCAAACCAATCTTTAACACTTGTGTTATCAAAACACAGTTTCTTGGCTGGTCAGAATGCATAGGCCATGCTGCTATTGGCACCCCCATTGAAATGCTCTCTAAGGTAGAGTTCCATCCACAATGACTCATAAACCCTCCCGTTGAAGGGTGGCTTAGAATTTCCAACTGGGGTGCCCAATCCCTCACAACAAAGCCCATTCCTTCAACTCTCTCTTCAAACCCTTTTGAAAGTTCACCTCTTTTTCCTTCATTTTTATCAAAGATGTCTCCTTTATCAGCATCTCTCAACACCCAAATGAACTTTATCTTGCTTTGTTTCAACCCAGTTGCAATCTGTTCAATTTGTTCCTCTGTCAAGGTTGTTGTTGTTCCAAAAGATACATATATAACTGAGTTTGTTTCTTGTTTATCAAGCCATTCCATGCATGAGTGCTTACCCTTCTCCTCAATGCTTAGAGGGTTGAAGGGCCCCACTGCCCAATGCTTCTTATTGCAAGTTATTTTCTCTATCAACTCCAAGTAAGGACCTTCAATTACTCTACTTGTATTGTAGATGCTCCCATTACTGAATTCATAGACTTGGTTTTGTGCCATCATGAAATTAATGAATTGGTCTGTGAAGCATCCTTCCATAGAAGGAACATCAATAATATGTGAGCTTTCAATTGGAGTTTTTCCCATTTTCTCCCAAATGGAAGGGAAAACTGTAAAAGCACATGTGCTAACAAATGTGTAATTCTCAACATTTGCTATGTTTTTAGCATCTTGTACCACTGATGCCATATAAGTGTCATGAATTACAACGACCCTTTTGAAAACAGATGAAAGTGATTGCATCAGTTCTGCGACAGGCTCGCGAAGATGTAAAGAGGCTTCAAAAGAAGGAACCATATGAGAAGGAAATTTAGTTTCTGCATTTGGGTTAGGAGGAGGTGAAACAAAGGGAGGAACTTTGAAGTGATGAAAATGGATGTTTGGATCCCAACCTTTGCCACGAATTGTAGCTTGACGGTTGTGTATAGAAGTGCCAACATAATGGACAGGTATGTTGTGTGATAAGATTAGGCGTGAGAGGTGTAGAAGCTGATTCAAATGGCCTTGTGCTGGGAAAGGTACCACAACAACCACCACTTGGTTTTTGGAATTGCTTTGGCCATTGGAAGCCATTAGTGTTCAACTTTGAAACTGTGTAACTAACTATGAATGTCTTGGTATATATACTTTACTTTATAATATAAGAAAATGTGTACTATTTTCTAATCTAATATACATCCTTTTTCATTTTCACATGCATGCTTAGGGCTGGCGGCATGCACTACTGGAATTTTTGGCAAGTGGTCAGCATTATTTTTGGTGGTCTGCAACTCTGCATCATTATTTTAAGTTTAATTTTATATTTTCTATTTTACATTTTAATGACTTTAGCATGGTAATATTATAATCACGAATGGCTAATGCATGATTGTAGATATGCAAATAAATATTACTTCCTCCGTCTCAAATGATAAGTCACTTTAAAAAAAAAAAAATTATAAATTACTTTACAATAGCAATGAAATATTAATATTATAAAGTATGTATGTATTTTTTTTGTTGTAACACAAAAAAGTTTTCCAACAATAATCATATCTACACGATATAAAATGTATCATATGAATCATAAGTTTTAATAACATCAAATGTGTGGACTACAAATGAAAAAACGATTTTGAGTTGAAAATATACAGATGAATTAAAATAGAATAAAAATTATCAAAATATATATACTTAAATATAAATTTTTATATTTATTAATGAAATGGTAAAATGACATGATGTTTACCCTTTTTATAAAACCTCAATTTTGATCTAATATTTAAATTTTAACTTTCTTTATACGTCATCCAATATTCTTTAAGATGTAGACTTGTAGTTCAAGCTAGCTAGTGATTTAGTTGGAACTATGGAAAGAGCTTAGGAATAAGGATAGTTCAAATGCTAACTACAAGTATATCAAAGATTAGCCAATCTTGCCGTAATTCAACCATGCACTAACAAAACAGAAAATTTGTATCTCAACAAAAAAAATCGCACTAATTAAGAGTATACTACTAGATTATGTCATTTAAATTTTTTATCTAATAAAAAATTAATAGCATTCTCCAAAATATCTTTCATGAAATTGTTTCATAGGAATAAAATATGCTATTAGAAAATTAAATATCAAGCAAATGGTAGTATTTTATGTATGGCTAAATATGATATTAAGTATGATATAAAAAAAAGTTCATGTAAACCGTTAAAAAAAGAAAAATGGTTATGCTAGCCGGTGTTTCTGGAGCTTTAGTTAAATAAGTAAAAGTATAAAATTTTCATCAAAAATAACAAATTTTTGACTTTCAATAAATTAAATATACAACTTTTCTACACTTCACAATACAATATTTTTATATTAATTTTTTTAACTAATGCACAAAGACATTGGTTAACATTTCTCATATTTTAAATCATCAAACTTGATTTTTTTTTTGGGATATCCCCAAAATCGTCAAAAGGACCCCACGTGATAATATTAATTAGCTTAATTTCTCCTGTATTTTATTTTTCTCATAATCATAAACATACATAGAGAGAGGGGAGAAATTAATAAATTTGTTTGTGTGTGATTGGCCAACTCCTAGGATTATAATTGATAAAGACCTAAAGAGGTTAAGATTCATGCATCGTCTATCAATTGCGTTAACGAAAAAATCAAATTCCAAATGGAGATTGATGTCTACGGTTTTCGAAGATAAAACAGAAAGAAGAATAAATAGAAATGTGGAAGAATCAAAGTGAGAAATTAAAAAGTGGAAGAATCAAATAAGAATAAATCAAAGTGGAAGAAAAAATAGTCTCTTTTCAACTAAGTGAGTTAAAACACCAAAATTCAAAGTATTTTTTTCTTCGAAAGTGAGAGTTTTATATACTATAGAGTTTAGTTTCTCCTTCAATCTATTCGAGTACTCTAATTGGGACAAAAAAAAAGATGAAGTTACTAGCAATTTGCTTACTAATTAAATCATTTTAAAGACTAAGATCAAAATACTTGTCTCATTTAGACAATAAAATATGAATAAACCACGACTAAAAGAGACTTTCAAATGCTCAAGCACACAAGCAAGAAACTTTCAATGTTTAATCACAGTTGAAAGAGACTTCAAATGCTCAAGCACAACTAAAAGAGACTTCCAATGTTCAAGAACAACTAAAAGAGACTTCCAATATTCAAGCACTTAAGCAAGGACTTCTAGATGTTCACAAATAAATAGGATTTGTTCTTACACTTGATATACAATCAGATGTTTAAATAATACAATGCAGAACAAACTATAAGACTTAGAATTTCTAAGATACAAATTTTGATAAGAAATTCTTAAGTGTTTATGTGTTTTTTGATTTGACAAAGTAAGGACACAGTTAAAATAGCAGGGTCTTGTTATCATTCTTCAAGTCTTCAGCTCCTTATATAGGCAAGGATTTAAGAGATGTTAGAGAAGAGTGTCAGCACATTAAGAGTCGTTGAGAAGCTTCAGATCAAGGACGTTGGGTCTTTGCCTAATATGGATAATGTCGTTGATTAGACATTTGAAACTCTTTTGCTGAAACTGAAATTAATCGTTCATTCTCTTTGTCCTTGAAGTTCCTTGTTTGTTTCTACACGTGGACAAAAGAGGACAAATTGTACTATCAAACTTTGATAGAAACAACTACAGAAGAAGGAAAATCTGACGTGGTGCCTGGGTCCCTCAAGATCTTTTGTACTTCAGAGTCTGGAGGTCTTTATAGTATGATGGTATTCAGAGTCTGAAGTAGATCTTCAGCTTCTGAGTAGCATCCTTACTTCTAATCCAAGGCGTTGACTTCTGGTTAACTTTTCTTCAGACCTTCTACCATAGTCTTTGAGCTTCTCTTGTGCTTCTGATACTCTTATACATGTTCAGACCTTTAATTTTTAATCTATGGTCCTGCACATTTGAACATATATAAGTATATCCAATTGTTCTTTAATACTTTGTTATCATCAAAACCTTAGAGGAATTGTACAAACAGAGTTTATTCCAACACATATATCCAATATCTTAAGACTTTAGGTGAAAATGTAGTATTAAATCTCTTTATGGTCCTTAATTGCTTATTATATATTTAGTTCGGTGTTGTTCTTGGTGCTCTGATGCGAACTCCATTGAGATCTCAAATCACCTCGAAAGACTCTATCATTGAGCCAATTGTCTAACCTCAATCATTTGATTTTAACCATCTAAAAATCCAACGGAACCCATGATATGTCCACCAATAGACCATTTATTAAAATGGGACAAGTAAGTATATGCACTCCTTACAATTTGTTTGGTTGATCAAAGAAAGTTAAAAGAAAGAAAGTGGAAAGAAGAGATTATTAAGATGTATTTTAGAGGGATTAATAAGTACTTTGATATGAAATGAAATTATGATAGAAAATAAATATGTTTATAACCAAATGATTGACTCTCTCTTCTCTCCTTCTTAAACCCTATCTGTCACCCTTTCTTCTTCTTTTTCTTCTTGTCAGAGGGGTGATTTAGGGTCAATTTTGACCCACAAATCACCCCTCCGAGTTGTTTTTCCTTCTATCCTAATTGAATAAGTGATTTCACATATTTTCTGTTTTCTTTCGTTTGTTTTTTTGATTTCGTCGTTTTCGTCGTCTCTGCACGACTCTGTTTGTTTTGATTTTCCTTCTTTGTGCGGTGTGTTTTTTTATTTCCCGTCGTAGTGTGGTGTTTATTTGATTCAGGTTAAAAGATTAGTTTTGAGCAAGTGCAAATATGATCAATGACAATGACTTTGACATCGTCAACGTTGCAGATCCGGAGACACGCGTATTCTAGAGACTTGAATATAGTCATATTTGTAGGAATAGGTACTTTGTCGTTTCATGCTATTAACATGGATGTACTCCATCAATTTGATTGAATAAATATCGTTTATTTTTGTAAAAAAAAAAAACCAAATGATTGAATTCAAGTGGTTCGCAAGCCCCTTCTAGGACGAATTGTTTAAGAGAACCCGAGTTCAATTTTGTATGAAAACAATTTTCATCCAGACTTTGCTTACCTCACGGTTGAACTCAAGGTTACTAGGGTCCATGTCACCTAAAAACTGGGACCTAGAAAAGATAAACTAAAATAGTATTTTTTTTTATAAAATAAAAAAATATTTTATTACAATCAACGAAAATTAAAAATATAAAAATAAATAAAATAAAACTGATTTGTCCGATAAGGAACCGATGGAGGCAACGGTGGTAGAATATGCTCCGGTACGGTGGTGATGAGTCTTCACGGTGGAACGAAAGGTGTCTACAGGCACGTTAGCACTCCAACGCCCAAGTCAGTAATGGAACTGAGAAAGAGTGTGTAAAAGGTGTAGTGAAAAGTGAATCGTACCTTGAGGATGAAAATAAGTCACCCTTATATAGGCGCGTGTGAGAATAACCGTCTCCAAAATATGCGGCGTGTGATTAGGGACACTTAGAGGACAACCCCCAACTATTTGTATTTCTTTCTCTTTTATTAATAAATTTTTGAGTATATTTGAATGGGATTTGTGGTTTTACTCTAGGGATGACAACTTGGTTGAGATGTCTATTGCCACTTTGATGCAAGTTCGTATTCTTGCTTTATCTAAAAAAAATGAGTATACTTCTGCACGATTTATTACTCTTGTTATGTAATATAAATGCATAAAAATATTTCTAAATTTTCTTTCATTTTATTATTAATTTATTAAATTAAAAAAATTATAATTATTTGATTGTTATGAAACACTATATTTCATATTCTTATATTTATATTTTTTAATTTACATTTATCGTAATGTAATACTTATTTTAATTATGTTTATCATATTAAGTTTTTTTTAGGGATGTTTATGTTATTTTATTTTAATTTCCTTTCATATTCTCTCATACCAAACTACTAAATAATCTCTTTTTTCACTTTCTTTTCCTTCCTCTATAATTTCTTTATCAACCAAACAAAGTGTAAATAGGACAAAGTCTAACTTGTCCCTGTTATGTTTTTTAAGGACTAAAAATTGCTTTTATTTATCTCGAGTGTCAAGACTAAAATGGTTTTACAAATTTTATATGGGACTAAAATGAACATTCACTATTGTATATTTTTTATGCTACTTGTTTATAGACTATTATTTTGTGCTACTTTATTGTGTACTACATATACCCATCCAAATTTTGCACCGAAAATGTGTACTTTTAGTTATGCCGTGATTCTCCTAGCTCATAGTATAGCCTCTTATTCTTATCTCTCCACATTTGATAATGTAGTGGACAATGAACGTTCAATGCCTAAATTATTATTCCTAAATTCACATTCAAAGGTCAAGAGAGGAAGCATGTGGATTCTTTTATACATGAGAGGTATATGAGCAAGTTTGTGCTAGCTTAAAGCACTTCATCCACCAATGCTCAATCATCTCCACTACTAGTGACTAGACATATGGTTCTAATGATTCATTGCTTCGAGTTGGAGTTCAAAACAAAAAGTAAAATAAAAATTCAAAACTACCAACACCGTTCATTAAATATGCCTTACACTAAGTTAAACAATTATGCACTACCTTTTTTCTTTAATAATAATTCTATTATGCACTACCAACATGTTCGGTCTAGTGGAAATGATTAGACTCTATAATATGATCGATGAATTAAACTCTACAACATATTGAATCAAAGTTTGAAACCCCACTAAATATTTAGTAGTTAATTTGTCTCGAATAAGATTGTTTTTGATGGTTTGAAAAAAAAATATTATACACTACTTAGCATACGTGGAAGTTTACCATTGGTTTCGTTAAATATGTTTGTTTGCTGACGATATGCAATAGTGCACCAATATCTTCCATTAAATTGGACCAAGATTCAAGAGCTTTATTCAATGAGTTTGTTTTTTTGTTATGCCATTGCCAAATCCCCAACCCAAATGTTCCATTATTTGTCATTCCAACGTGGATAGCATAACAGAACCACAAAGGTTTCTTCTAAAGTACTTCTCTGTTAATTGTTTCTCATCTCTCTTTCTATAGATATAATCCTTAGCCAAACTTTGGAGGATGTGAAGAATTAAGAGCTCTTGGGGTTGAACTTTTTTGTTTTGGATAAATAAGAGGTATGTGTTTCTTCTTCTTGTTCTTGTTTGTGTATTATGATTGTTGAATTTAATGGTTTAGTTCTCTTAATATCATGATGGTAGATATCGTGCAAATCAATTCAAAATATTTATATGGTATCAAATTCTACTCATTTTTATTTGAAAGGATACATAATTGCTTTAATAAATACTTTAACTCATCAAGAAAATTGTTGTAAATCTTCTAACTTCAATGAAATTTCAATTTTATCCATCCATTGTTTATACCAAAGAACAAAGTAACAACTATATGACGCTTCTTATTCATCATGTCAAAAAAAACTATATGATGCATTGATGCTCCTTTATACGTACACGTCAGTCTTTGATGTGAGGATAATCCTTGTAGTATTTGCCACTCTCTTTGAATTATTTTTTAAAATTGAATATCATCCGCGTGAATATTAATCTCTCAAGCCTTATGAAACTCAAATAGACGTTAAACTCTCCATGAGAGTTTTAACTCTTTGGAATATTGTTAAAAGACAACTTGTCTTTAGGCTCGAAGATATAATGACCAACATTAATTTGTTTTGTGTAGAAATAGATTTGATTTCCTTAAATAACGTCTCAAGTTTGAGTTGTATGAATAAAAAAATATAGTTTAAACAATAGATTCTATTGAATACTGTGAGCTCAATTTCCCCGCAAAGATTAGTCGTTAACAAAATATGATTATTCTCTTAAAAAAAACAAAATGTGATTATCTAACACTAATAACATAATTAAAAAAATACTCAAGACAACAATTCTAGAATTTGACTCCTATGAACTAATTAGTAAAACAAGAAAATCAAAGACTTGAAATATACATAGAAATGGTCCATTTAATTTGGACCACCAACTCTTTGAGTCCAACTTGGACCACCTAAATGACTTATAATAGCAGGTGTGGATCCGGTTAAGAAGACTCACACAACCCCATAAGCACATGCACTTTATCAATTCCCTTTACATGTTTTAAAAGAAAAATTTAAAAGGCAGATTAAATTATAGTATGGGCCCCTGGAAAAGTGAGTTATTGTCTCTAATGAATATCACTATATCTATACCTATAGATAAAGGGAATACAATTTTTTGGTGTAGCATTTTAAAAAAATCCCAAACTGCCCTTAGTTGATGAAATTTATTAAAAAACAAATTGCATTATACCCACTAACGAAAAAATCTACCCACTAATTACACTCAGTAAATTATGTACAGGTATAGATAAAAAATCTGTCGTTACTTTATGATATTTATTAAAAAAAAATCTGCATTAACGAAAAATATGTCCACTAATCAGCTCAAAGTAGATTTATTATTTTGGTTATTAAAACAAAAACAAAAAACTCACTAACAACGTTGCAGTAATTTATATTTTCCTCTAAAATGTCTTACCTATCAAATTTCATAATCATGAAAGTAAAATAATTCATATGAGATAAAATTTTCTTGCAAGTATTTAACTTTCAAAAATAAGAGAATTGTGGACATAATTAATTTATCATATTCATTTGATATTATCAATAAAAAATACAAAAAGGCCACCAATAAATCACTATTCATCTTGGTTTTTGTTCATATATTTGTGAATTAAAACCTATATATTAATTTATTAAATCCAAAAAAATTTAACTGTAGTATATATGCATTAGCGCAGTAGAAAGAGCGGACATACGACCACGGGAGTGGCCGTCTGGACGCTAGTTCATGTAAAGCACATAAATTTTTGTCTCTCCCTTTTCATTATCTAATGCACTAGTTTAAAATAAAAAATTTCAATCTTTTTGAGGTTTTTTTTCTTTCTCAATTTTGAAAATCACTCCAACATGAATGTCCATCAGTCACAATGGGGAGGTTATAGAACTTGACACTGGGGAGGAATTCCCTTATCAACAGCGTTGACTTCGTTCTAGATCAGTTCTAGACAATATTTAGCAGAAAATATAAAAGGTCCTCTTTGCAAAGCATAAAACGTAATCAGCATCTATTACATAATCCATCTCTGCATACCCCCAATTTTACTACCTCAACATAGACTTCATCATTAATAATTGTAACTTGCAACGAGAAAGCCACCACCATCGTGTGAAACAAAACCCAGACCCACAAAACCAAAATTGAAGCTTACACTGGAAATAAAATCGAAGAAGGAAGAAGGAAATCAGTCCTGAGATACTGAGAACGAACTGAAATCAGTACTGAACAAGATTATGGTGTGAGGAAAGAAGAAGAAGAAGAAATTGAACAGGGTTATGGTGTGAGGAAAGAAGAAGAACAAGGATATAGTTTATGAAAACAAGAAAAAAATGAATGAAATTTAGGGTTTAGTTTGATGGAAAGAAGAAATGGAGGGAGAAGAAGAAGATAACGATGGTGGAGAAGAGAAATAAGAAAAAAATGGATTTTTTTAATTAAGACATTAAGGGTATTTGGGTCATTTCATAATATACAATTATTTTTTTGGAAAACTATTATAAAAAAATTATGTAGTGACGTGTTTAAAAAATAATAATGTGTCTTTGTCAATAATAATAATAATAATAATAATAATAATAATAATAATAATAATAATAATAATAATAATAATGTGTCAGTGTCACGTCAGATCCGTTAGTATAAGTTAACAGCAGGGGCTAAAATCCTAGCTCAAGACTAATCTTTGGACTAAACAAGTTCAAACAAACTCAAACCTTAAATTTAAGACTAATCTTGAGACATTTCAGACTAAAAAAGTTCAAACAAACTCAAACCCTAGCTTAAAACTAACCTTTGGACTAAACAAGTTCAAACAAACTCAAACCTTAAGTTTAAGACTAATCTTGGGACATTTGAGACTAAAAGAGTTCAAACAAACTCAAACCCTAGCTTAAGACTAATTTTGGGACTAAACAAGTTAAAAAAAACTCAAACCTTAATTTTAAGACTAATCATGGGACATTTGAGACTAATCAAATTCAATCTAACTCAAACCCTACTTTAATATTAATAATAACATCAATAATAACTAGTAACAACTTTCTTCGACATGATAACAATTGCAGTAATAATAGTAATCATACTATTAATAAAGGTTAAATATCTTTTTGGCCCCAATAAATTTTTCAAATTTCAAGATTTTAGATCAAAAATTTTAATTTAAAAACTTGAAATTTGAAAATTTTACATTGGCCAAAAACATATTTAACCCATTACAATTGTAGTAATAGTAGTTTTTTTAATTATTCTTGCTTAATTTGATTTTTTTTTAATTATTCTTGCTTTTTTTTAAGGAATTATTCTTACTTATTAATTACATTGTCAAAAAAATCTTTCATTTATTTGTTTGAATGTAATTTATTAGAGACAAAAAAAACGTAATTTATTTGTTTCTTTTCAAAATAAACAAATAAATTATTTGTTTCTTTTGAACATAATTTATTTGTTTCATGCTTCAATGTAATTTATTTTTTCCTTTTCAAAATAATACTACAAAAGCTCATGCAACAATCCATAAATAAGAGAGCCCGAAAAATTCCATGACAAAAAAATAATAATTTGCTGTAGCATGATCCATGTAAGCTTGGAATTGTATTAACTTGCTTGAAGGGTTGTCAACAATAAATCTGGTCTATTCCAATATTTTAGTAATAAATCTATGGCCAATATTAAAGGGGTCCAAGTTGGACCCAAAGAGTTGGTGGCCCAAATTATACGCTGCCACATAGAAATTATAATATCAACCATTTTTATTCATCAACAATTGATATTATTTACTTTAATATCTAAGTGAACTGCTCACAATTCCAATATATATTTTAGTGATGTATTTTTGTAAGTTGAAAGAATCAAATCTAATGTTTAAGCGCGCACATGCAGAGTTACTTCTTTTAAAAATTTAAATAAGAAAGAAATTGATTTAACATTTTGAGAAAAAGTGTCTTTTTGCGTGTAGAAATCTAAGAGCATCTTCAATAATGATATCAACATTTTTTTTTTTTTATCTCCTTAAGTTTGAAATAACTTACTCGCTTTTTACTTTAATGGTACAACTTCTTACAAACTACTAATATCTAGTCCCATAAGTTTAACTAACATGTAACAAAACAATATCAACAATGATCAAGTTTTTTTTCTAGTAAGTGAAATTGAATACATGAATCAAATTACGTCTTAATGTTATCTCATAACCTATATTTGGATTCAACTCATTAATTTTCAAAAAAATTCTAATGGTTATTTTATGTTTTCTTATTCATATACTAATTTGACTATCATTCATCTAAGAGTTAAATATGTTTTTTTGTCCATATAAATATACAAACTTTTCATTTTAGTCCCTAAAAAATTTTGCAACTTCACTTTGATCCCTCATGTAAAGTAAACTTATACGTTGAATTCATATATTTGAATAAAAAATTGCTGAAAAATTCATAATATTATAAAAATAAAAAAAATTAGAAAATTTTAAATTTATGGTTAAAAAATTATATTTAATTTATGTTTTGTTAAAAAAATCTTTTTTTTTTTGGAAATTATTTTACAATATTCTACACATTTCTACACAATTTCATTAAAAAATACAAAAATTAATTTAAAAATAAGTTGTTTAACCTAAAATGCCATTTCTTGAGAAAATGCCATTTAACCTAAAATTCTTCGTATCACTTTCTTCCAAATGTGATATCTAGTTGTTTAATTATTTTCAAGAAGTTGGTGTTTTTTTCTTACAATTTTCCATTGTACACATTCGAGAAAGCTAATGCGTGATCTATGCGCCCAACGGTGATAGTGTTTGCTTGAATATGAACTATCTCAACACTTACGCAGCGCAGCTTCAGGCAAACACTATTAATAATCTTTGAAGTCACAAACAACAATATGGTTTACATTGTCTGTCACATAGTCATGGATATGAATACATATGACCTTTGGTTGCGGTTATACTCCTATATGAAACCTTATTCCATTCCTGTGGTAACATAACTAAGTCCAAGATAAATTTTATCATATCAAAGCAAATTGTTTCCTTTGCTATGGTCTGTTGCACTAGAATTTTTTATTTTTTTTCCCTCTATGTGCTTATTGTATCTCACCCAGTAAGGCAGTGAGTTCTGCAGATTAGAATAAGAAAGTAACGTTCCTGCTTCCCCCTCTAACTATACTTTTTTGCTTTTGATTAAGGGAATACTAAGCAATTTATTGACGATAGAAGGTGGTTGAATGGCAAAAGTTTGTTGGCCATACTTTGATCCTGAGTACGAGAACTTCAGCAACAGAATCAATCCTCCAAGGTTCCCTGTTAACTTCTCTTGAAATACAATGCTTGTTTTCTTTTCCAATGACCTGCAAAATATTTAAACTCTAAAAAAATTGATGGATATATATTTTTTTTAATAAATAACAGTATGACGATTTTTGGCATTATCATTATGAATATTTATATATTATCGTATTTTCAGTGTCATTTGACTGCTTTAACATAATCTTAAACGTCAAAAAGTGAAAGAACCGCAGAACATAAAATGAAATGCTTATTTTTGTTCATAATGACTTTGACAAAAAAAATAACTAGTCCTTTGTTACAAGGTAGATGTCATCAGTTCAATCCTTAGTGGTGTCATAGGTTACACTCGTGAAATTGAGGTATATGGTGGGAATTTGTAATATCCAGAAGAAGTTGCTCGTTTATGGTAAACTCTGTTTCCAATTCGCAGGGTCTCTATGGACAATGATAGTTGCCATGATTGTACACTGATCAAGGTATAATTCCTCAAAATAATTAATTAATTCTAACATTTTTCATGGCCTCATTTTGAGTCTTGATTTGCTATCTGAAGGAAACCTAACCACTGGAGTTTTACGTCACTTGTGTCCTGTGGCTTTTTGTGGACCAAAAACAGAAAAAAAATGTGCAACGATGTTTTTTAACCTAACCTAACATCATTGAATTTAACTTATTGGTCTTCAATCAATTCTGACACATTTTCAAGACTGCCTACGATCAACTTTTTCAGAAACTATCTTTAGCAATATTTTCTTTACTAAAACATAGTTGCAAATTTGAACTGAAAATTTGTTAAGCATATAGAACTCCTGTTATAACCACTTTCAATGAATTGCTAAATATTTTCTTTAGTCCTAGTAAATTAGGCCAAACATTAGGTTGTCCAAAGTGGCCATCGTCATTAGTTTATTTAATTTCCATGGTTTTCACATGGAGATAAGTTGATGTAATATCGAATGAATTCTTTTTTACAATAATGCAGATTGATAGCGTCAATAAACCCGGAATTCTGCTGGAAGTCGTGCAAATCCTGACAGACCTTGACTTCATAATTACCAAAGCTTACATATCTTCTGATGGTAGTTGGTTTATGGATGGTACGTTTGAATTCAAACTTGAACCAGCAATGCATTGACGTATACTACATATATATGCTTGTTCTTTCTTGTTTACTTAATTAAAATATGGTGATTATTTGTTGCATATGCAAATATTAGGACAACCATGCAAACCTTGCCTACAACATACACATCCGTGCTTAGATGTAACAGAAAATTCCATATTAAAAATTATAGGTAATATATTTCGTTAATGTAATGAACAGTATTTCATGTCACGGATCAGCAAGGAAAAAAGATAACAGACAACAAAATTATTGACTTCATTGAAAAGGTATACATCTTCTTTCTCCTCGATTTTTATCTGACATGCTTTTAATAAGATATGGTGCTTTTAGTAGGCTTTATCTTTGTTTTGGAAAAGAAACCTAAGTATATCGTTGCATGATTTACCAATTCTTATTCTTGTTCTTCAAATGCATTGATATGAGTTGAAAACAGTTAAGCACTATGCCCGTCTCCCCTTTTGAAAGTGTAATGCATTTACAATCTTTGGACAGAATTTATAAACACAGCTAGGAACATCCAAACACAGTAGAAATTCCCTTACTGATAGTGTTCATAGTTCTAAAAGAAACAGTTGATTGAGTTCCTCCTGCTAGTATCTACCCTGCTATTTCCTAAACAGACTCTAAATATCAATTGGATGATTTAATTATATTCTATAATTACATAAAGCAGAATCGCACCCTTGTATCAACTAGTTGTGAACATTTAAATAGGCTCTAGGACCAAAGGGCCGCAAGAGCCCAGAAGGTGTGAAGAGTTGGGAAGGCAAACGGGTTGGCATTCACTCCATTGGTGATCATACAGCCATTGAGCTCATTGGTCGGGACCGCCCAGGTCTTTTGTCTGAGATATCAGCTGTCCTGGCGAGCTTCCAATTCAATGTGATTGCAGCTGAAGTTTGGACTCATAACAGGCGAATAGCATGTGTCCTTTATGTCAATGATGCAACAAACCAAGCTGTGGATGATGATTCAAAAAGATTGTCTCTTCTTGACGAGAAGCTCAACCACATCCTTCGTGGTTGTGAGGATGATGAGAATGTGGCCCGGACCAGTTTCTCCATGGGTTTCACCTTCACCCACATGGACAGAAGGCTCCACCAAATGTTGTTTGCTGATAGGGATTATGAGAGTGCTGGTGGAGTAACAACAGCAACAAATGTTGATTCTCCTCCCTCTTTCAGGCCCAATATTGAAATAGAACGTATTGAAGAAAAAGGCTACTCAGTGGTTAGTGTGAGATGCAAAGATCGGGCAAAATTGATGTTTGACATTGTCTGCACTCTTACTGACATGGAATATGTTGTTTTTCATGCCTCCATCTCATCTGATGGGCCTTATGCTTCACAGGTATGCATACATTATTTATTGACAACAACATTCCATTTGGTATTACAAAGTCCTATACAAAATTTTGAAAACAAGCAAAACAAGATGGCACTTATGCAATTAAAACAGAAAAGGAGATTAGAAAGCATGTTCGAAAACCATACAAACCCTAATGCTTTGATCCTTGAACACATCCTTTATTTGCTTTTAAAACAGATTAAATCTATGTTTGTTTTTATTTTCTTCAATTTTATAGCAACACTAGTTTGAATTGGCTTATTTGATCTTATCTAGTGCATAAGCACCTGTGAAACTGTTTGGGAGAACTTATGAAAATAGCTTATTACATGTTTATAAGTTGTTCTCAGCTTATTTTCATAAGTTATCCAAGATGTTCATAATTAACTTTATTTTATCATTTGTTATAGAAATAGTTTATGCATAAGCGCTTATCATGATAAGCGCTTGTGCTGTAAGCAGCAAATTAAGTTGTTTATCCCAAGAGGAACTAATACTATGTTTGAAGTATGTAATAAGGGCAGTAACATAAGTCTTAGTTGAAAAAACTCGAACAAATTAATTGACAAAATTTGAGGTAGAATGACAAAATGAAGAAATGTGGACTAAGTTTTTGATGTGGTAATTATTAGGAGTACTTCATTAGGCACGTGGATGGATGCACACTTGACACTGAAGGGGAGAAAGAAAGGGTCATCAAATGCATTGAAGCAGCTATTCAAAGAAGAGTAAGCGAGGTAATGTACAGTTCAAATTTTACTTTTTATGCTACTTTAACCATTACTAAAATAGACAATGATGAACTTCTGGTTCTCAACTCTTATTAGTAAGTCTTTCATGCTCTATTATGGAACTTGGTTTCTGGCTTAATGTTATCTTGGCATGTATTCCCCATAGCTTCATATGTGTTTTTCTAGCTGACGTCAACGATCTACTATTCTTTCTTTTCTTCTCATTTTCTTTAGCAGAAAGTCTTCTGAGTTTGACCAAATTAATACATTTTGAACCTGCAGCTATCTGCTTGTTTTGTTGCGAATGGTACGGTATACATACATGGTGATAAGTTCCACTCAGATTGTATCTGACCATCGTATCCACCAATGAATCGGTGACGGTTGATGGTCTTTTGTCTTCACTAGAGCTTAAGAATCCTTATGCTCCACACGTAATATCATTCAAATCCCTATGACCTCAAAATATGAAGGAAAATAAATGTTAAAATATATTCCTGTCCTTATAAAATCATGATTGTCTAACTTTAGTCCTTAGAAATTTTTTATTCATTTTTAATCTCTATATTTAACAAGAACTGCATAATTTTATTAGTTTTCGACAGGACTAAAACCACAGTTTTTTTATCTTACAGGACTATAGATGGTAAGAGTTTTATAGACTAAGGTTAACCTATCGTGATTTTGTAGGGACTGAAATTAATTAATGGTGTTGAATGTGACAAATGCATGTCACCATCAGTCATATTTATGCTTGACCAGCTATCATGCATATTATTATCATCTTCTAAATTTGACATTAATTATTCTTCATACAATAAATAAATAAATTAATGAATGATGAAGAAACTAACACACAAGATGATAGAGTCGTTACCATTGATCCTCTGGGTGATGGACACAGGGTGTGAGCCTTGAGCTGTGTGCAAAGGATAGAGTGGGCTTGCTGTCTGAAGTAACTAGGATTCTACGGGAGAACGGCTTAACAGTTTGTAGGGCAGGTGTGTCAACCATAGGAGAGAAAGGACTAAATGTTTTCTATGTGAGAGATGCATATGGAAACCCTGTGGATATGAACATCATTGAAGCACTGCGTAAAGAAATTGGCCAGACTGTGATGGTCAATGTGAAGAAGGTACCAGCCAACACCAAAGCACCAGAAACATCTCGAGGATGGGCTAGAGTAAGCTTCTTCTTTGGGAACTTGTTGGAAAGGTTCTTGACTTAACTAAAAGGGTTGAGAATCATGCACCTGATTCTGATTCTGGTTGCTTGTGATTTGTAAATGACACAACACAAATGTATGAATAAGAATAAAGTTGTGTGTCAAACTTGGACAGTGCTTGAACTTGGTCCTTTTGTTTTAAACCAAACAATGCTTGTAAGATGTTACTTGTATTCCATCTTCCCTATCATATCACGTCCATCTCATGTATCTTACTTAATTTAACTATAGTCTTTAGTGTCTTTCTACATGAGTGTGTTGTATGTATACAAGCAGACAGACATTTGAAGTATATATGCAGGAAACGTATAGACAAAAGAGAGTATACTCTCACCAGAAAACTTAATATTGAGAATGCAAATTACAATAATAAGATAGGGTTAAGATTAGTTTTAATTAAAACCAACATTAATCTATTGTATAACCAAGATTAGCTTTTTGTACATTCAAATTTTGACATGATATGGCTCCCATGGGTTAGTCCATACCCATCTGCACAAGGCAGTTTACTTTGACGCTACATTAGTCCATATCCATCTGCATTGTCGCTGCCTCGATTCAGTTATGGTTTTGATAGGGGAGAGATGTGGTGCAAGAAGTAGCGTGGCAGCTTTGCAAAGATAAGGCTTGCATGGAGGAATGATTTGTGACTTATGGTTTTGGCCATGAAAGCTTTAAATGGTGACTCGCGTCTTAACGGAAATAGGTACCTATGGTCTCAGTGACAAAGCAGGGCAACGACATAGAAAGAAAGGTGGAGGTTTGGCAGCGAGGAGCGGTTGAGCTGTCACCGTTTCAATAACTCAGCACAGAGATTTAACAAAAACTGGCTGAAAAGGATAGTAGACTAGACATTGACACTATACAGATTGATCATAATGAAACTACCATGAAAACAGTCTAAGAAGGGATCTAATTTTCTCCATATACACTTGAAGCCATTTACTTACTTTGGTTTTCCTTTTACATCTGAAATGTTGATTTTTTATTTCAATTTTACCCATTTTGAAACAACTGCCATAAAAAACTGTTGAATGACTTGGTGAGTTTTTTATCTGATGGCTCTAATGTTATCAATTGCATTACAAATTTACTTTAATAATTATTTTTGTTTTCATGTGTATTATACCCAATTGCAGGAGCACATGAACATCATTCACAAAGTATTGGAAAAGGTGAGTCTTATGGACAAAGTCATGATCTTACATTATTGAAATGGCATTTTCAAGGAGAATAATTTGCCACTGTAATTCATCAATGATCACCAAAAGGTTTAAGTGCATGAATTGTGTCCTTTTATTTAGTCATTTTTCTTAAACTATGTCCAGATTAGTTTGCTTCATGCCCATTGCAGTTATTAACTATTACATTGTTTTTAACACTATAAACTGCATTCTTATTTTACTAACGAGTATAAATTAATCATGAGAAATGTTGATAAGTGCCCACAAGACACTTGTTAAAAAGTTTAAAGAAGAAAGTTTGTATTGAAAATAGTGCATTCAATGCCTTGAAATTTTAAAAGTAATTTTTTCTACTTAAAATTTATCAATTATTTTTATTTGTGTAACCCATTAATCATTAAGGGTAATATTTATTGTTGTTTGTCATGCTCCTAAATCAATCATCATCTTTTGGCAATAGTGTAATCCATTCAACTCAAGACGTAACTTAATATGTGTTGTTGTTCTCCAATAATTGTGATTGTGAAACATGGGATGGCTCACTCAAACTTCTCAACTCACACTATCCATTCAATCCAACAGCCACTAAAAGCAAAACACAAACAATTGCGTTAACAACAAAAGCTCTTCCCCTCTTAATTTTATGCATTTCATACGCATCATTTTGTCTTGTTACGCACGGTTTCGATTCTTCACATACTCATCACTCTTTTCTGTCCAAATTCATAAATCATAATAAGTGCAAGCCCCTCAAATAAAAATATAAAATTTAATAGTGCCAAGTGCTTGGTTTAGTGAGAAAAACGACATGTTTTAGATCGGAGGTTTTGAGTTCGAACTTCACCGTATGTTTTGAGGAGATATCATGTTTTTTATGTTTAAACTAAAATATAGATTTGTATGTAACTATTGAAAGTTGGGTATATATTTAATTTTTTAATTTTTTTTTTGTAAAAAGAGCAAGATTTCTCAAAAAAGAAACTGACTATATTATACAAAATGGAACTTTTTTTTTACAATAGATGAACTATTTCTTTTGGTTGCCGATTCTTAATTTTTAATTTTTCGACTCATTCTCTTACTAACAAAATAAGCTAAATATAATTTTTCCTAAAAAAAAAGCTGAATATAATTTCAAATTCAAATTAATCACTTGATAAAAGTTGTTTAATTCACAATAATTTTTTTACATTTTTCCTTATCTTGGAATGAACTCATTTAGAGTCGGTAGGCAGGTGCAACTCTTTTTTCATCACGAATATTCACATTGACAAATTTTATATATTTTGATCACAGATATTTTTTACGTACAAAAAAAAAAAAGTTAAATAAATTTTTGGCTTCTACAAATTTATCATTTTTCGTCTTTATCTCCCAATTTTTTTAAAATAACGGATCTTCAAATATTTTCATCCAGACATCGTTGTAAAATAAGTTAAACGTGACGTTTTATATGTACAAACGTAATTAGATGGAATTTTAGGGATCAAATACTTATTTTAATATTAGTTTTTTTTATCCTTACCTTATATAGTCTTTCAACCAAAAAAAAACAAACATAAAAACATATTATATTATTATATACATATGTCCAAAATATCTTCACACTTATCAAGTACACCTATTAAAAACTAGTACAATCTTTAGCAGCAGTAGCATCCTATGTCCTAAGTTGCTTTCTCTAGTAATAATTTGAGGACGTGTATATTTTGGTCTCAAAACACATGTTCTAGAACTTGTTACTCCTTATCCATTTACCTTATCTTACGTCACTTTGTACTATACTATGTTTAAACATTAAATAAATAATAATAATTTGGTATTTCTCTTTTGTTTGTATTTAAATAGCGGTGAAGGTGGGAATAGTTAAAGAAAGTTTGAGAACTTGGAGAAGCTTATGATGATTACTACTACTAGCTGTGGCGATAGTGAAAATTTTGTGAAAGAAATGAAGATGATGATGACAGTGAGAGAGTGGAAGGATATTCCAGTTGAACTTTTGATGCAAATTTTGTCACTTTTAGATGATCAAATGGTGATTACAGCTTCTCATGTTTGTCATGGTTGGAGAGATTCCATTTCTTTTGCTCTTACTCGTTTATCACTCTCATGGTATATACATGTTCTATTTTTTCTCTTGATGCTATGATTTTGTTATTATTTATTTATTTAAATTTTGAAATATATGGTTTTTATGTGTTTATAAACATGCTAACTTCTTAGGAGATTTGATAGGTTGTATATGCATTTCACTGGAACTTGCATATTTTTCAATACTTTAAGAATAGGTTAGGAGTTTCACATGAGATATATTTGGTTAAACATTTTAATGTTGTAAAGTATTACAGCCTGTCATTGCCACCTTTGGCTATCTATCACCTTTATTTGAAGTCTCTACTTCTATTCACAAGGTAACTCGAGACCTTGCTTAAGAGATTTGGGTCAAGTTTCATTCCAAGGAGCGGAATATCGGAATATGATAATTTATAAATAGTATAAATGGATGCCTTATGTGTTATTTAATATTTATTTAACTTGGTGTAGTTTAAAATTAACATTGATGCGTTAAGTGTCTGTCTTTTCACTAATATTAAACGGTGTGGTTTTAAAATCATGGTAAAGGTAAACTTGTTTTACAATGTTAACAAATTACAACCAACTACGTGTCAACGAACATTTCGAATGATTTGATAATTATGTCTGATTGATCGTGTGACAGTGTGTATGAATTAAATTTTATTTTTATTTGGGAGGGGATGGTATGAAATAACTTATTTATGTTTTATGCATGGGGGTTTTGTCTTGTTAGTTCAATAAAGACATACTAAGTTATTAATAACTGAATCAAGTTACTTCCTCTCATTTTTAGGTGTAGAAAGAATATGAGCAACTTGGTCCTATCTCTTGCTCCTAAGTTCACAAAATTGCAAACTCTAATCCTTCGTCAAGACACGCCACAACTAGAGGACAATGCTGTCGAGGCTGTTGCACAATTCTGTCGCGACCTGCAGATCCTGGACCTCAGCAAAAGTTTCAAGCTTACCGATCGTTCTCTGTATGCAATAGCCCTTGGTTGTTCTGATCTTACAAAACTCAACATAAGTGGCTGTTCATCCTTTAGTGACAATGCTCTTTCTTACCTAGCCAGTTTATGCAGAAAGCTGAAAATTTTGAATCTATGTGGTTGTGTTAAAGCTGTATCAGATAATGCATTACAGGTATGAGTATGATTGAAAATTTGACTATATTTTATTTTTGTCATAGAAATAGTTTATACAAACACATATGATACACACTTATGCTATAATCCCTCAATCAAGTTATTTATCCAAACAAGGCCTTAAGATGGTTATGAAGTAAGATCCTGTAAATAAACAAAATGCAGGCAATTGGACATCACTGCAACCAGTTACAGTCTTTGAATCTTGGATGGTGCGAACAAGTCAGCGATGTAGGAGTGATGAGTTTAGCATATGGATGCCCTGATCTTAGAACACTTGACTTATGTGGTTGTGTACTTATAACAGGTATTTTATTCGAAATTGCAGCACTTTATATGATTCTACTTATGTGCAAGTTTCATCTCCATGTTGTTCCTTATTTACTTGAGCTTAGTTTAGCATACATATGTATTCTTCAATCTCTTAGCAGTGTTATCAAATAGCGGCTAATACAGCGGAATTTGAACTAAATGCTATTGTTCCTCAATACGCTATGTAGTACAAAATGTTGTCAAATAGCTACTGTAGCATAAAAATATTTGAACAACACACTATTTCCCGCCATTCGCGATTGATAACACTAATCTCTGGATTACCAAAAGTGAAATCTTTAACTTGATGTTGTTGCCGCAGATGACAGTGTAATAGCCTTGGCGGATAGGTGTCCTCATCTGAAGTCCCTTGGACTGTACTACTGCAAAAACATAACAGACAGAGCAATGTACTCATTGGCACAAAGCAAAGTGAATAATAAGATGTGGGGATCTGTGAATGAAGAGGATGGACTCAAGACTTTGAACATTAGCCAGTGTACATCGCTCACTCCATCTGCTGTTCAGGCTGTCTGTGACTCATCCCCTGCACTTCACACCTGCTCAGGAAGACATTCACTCATCATCAGTGGCTGTCTTAATCTTACATCTGTGCATTGTGCCTGTTGTGTCCGGCCGCACCGAGCTATAAACGCTTTTCCTCACTCAGCTCATTGAACCGGAAAGGTTTTGATGTATAAAGACACTTCAAGACAGTGCCTTGAATGGACTAGTGAAATGAGAAAATATTTACCTCTATTAAATGTTTATGTTGACGCTGTATATTATATGTAGAAGTACTTGAACTTTTATAGTTTAGAACATTTTGGATGTAAATATTAGTTTATTCAGAGTTTGGCTATGAACTTATGGTAAAATATCAGACATGGATTTTCAAAATTGTGTGGTTTTATGGAAGGATTTTAATATGATGTTAGATTTCTTTGATTTGGATTTTTCTAATGACAAATGAACTTCTTGGAATTGATGGAGCTGAATTTTTTTTTTCCTGGAGAAAATTGAGGGAAAATGGGAGTCATGTACTTGTATAAAGAAACTATAGCATATAGAAGGTTGCTCTATAGGCCTCCAGTTTGCTCAACCCATCAGAAGATAGTTTCCAACAGATATAACTTCCAACAGGTTCGTGCCATCCGAAGATATAGTTCCGATAAATTGAGAGACTTTTGAGAAAACATGAGGGGCCTATAGAGAAATTTCGTATAGCGTAGAAGAGACCATTTCACTACATATTGGGTTTTGGTGTTTGAGTTCTATAGCATCCCATGAGGCTATTGCAATAGCATGATTTATTCACACAGGAGAGAGGAGATTGAACGGAAAATTTTATGTCTCAGCAAAATTGAAGAGTTTTTATCTCAGCAATTCCCTTTTGCATGATCAGGTTGCCCTCTATTCCTGTCACAACCAAGCAAGTGAGACAGATGAATGGAAAGTAATATGTTTTTTTATTTCCATATTAATAGTAACACAGAATGAGTCAAATAATATATAACGAGATCGAGCAGCGTCTAGTCCTTTCATTCTGAAAGATTTTCAATACATCAATCAAATAGTTCGTCGTGAATTTCCAATCTCACCCTAAAGAGAAGTTCTATGAATCTTCAATTAGATGACAAACAAAAGCCGAGGAAATACGTGAACAATATGCGGAATTGACTGAAATTAACATTTGATCAATTGTTATGTAATTACAACAAACAACAAAATATCAATGATTTACACCATTGTCTTCACAAAACTACGTTCAGAGGGAATATAATGAGACAATTTCTTTCTGTATATCATCCAACAAAATATTGACATGGGCTGAATTTTGGTCTCAGATTCCATATGTCTAAATGGATCATTTGCTTTTGTAAACTATCTCCTCTTCATCATCCACGTCAAATGCGGGATTACAAAGGCATTTGAAGAGCCTACCGATACCCTGCAAAAGCAGAAACATTTACATATTTGTGTAATGGAAGTATCAACACCTATGAAAACACTGACATATAGATGCAAATTGTGAATGTAAACCTATCGTACCTGATTGAAAAAGGGAGTTCGATAGGTTAGCGCTCTATGTGATGATTCTTCGTCTGATGAATCAGAATCAACAGTGAATTTCTTCTTCAATGTTTCACCTTTTGCATTCTTTTCCTGAAAGAAGCATCACCTTATATCAGTTAATAGACGAAAAATAAGTTTCTTATCACTGTTACTATATGATAGCTTGCTTAAACTCCTTTTGTTCGAGAAAACTACTATGTTTGGAAGATATTCAATCCAATTTTTCACTAATCGGTACCTTATCTTTCATCAAAGATTGATAGGCATAATGCTTGTAATAAAACTAAAATGGATCTTCTGCAGCCGATTTTATGATTTTTCTCTCTCGTCTAACGGTTTGCAGACTGTATTATATAGCCGGCTGCAGAGGATCTAAGTCCAATTAAATTGAATCTATTTGTGAATAACAAGGATTAATATAAAGAAATAATTACTCGCTCCTAAAATGCTGAAAGTTAGGATACTTAACGCTAAATAAGTTAAAATGTGCACCTGAAATATCTACCCGAGAATTTTAAGGGCGGTAGCACCTGCAATAACAGAGTTGAGTCAGAATCTTCTATAGCCCTTTCATTTCAATTCTCATAAAAGAAGTCATATATAAAAGTCACAATCACTAATCCCAGATACATTAGGCTCAAGTAAGAACCTTATAGTTTCATACCAATGGCTTCAAGGTATCTGGACAAGAGGCACTGAATATTGAATACAATAACATGTTTGCTGATGAACTACTTATATCAGACTACACGTACAGAAAAGCATAAAGTGTTTCGTTAGATGTAATTAAAACGCATTAAGAACTAACCATTTGACAAACATGTGCAAGGGTTACTTCAATGTCCACTACATTCAACTTCCACAAGGAATTCAACGAAGTGTCTTTATTAAGACGAACATGGGAGTCAACATTTGCAGGGCAACTACCACTTGTTTTAAACTGCTTGCTGAGTTCTTCTTGAACATTAGCCAGTGTACATCACTCACTCCATCTGCTGTTCAGGCTGTCTGTGACTCATCCCCTCCACTTCACACCTGCTTATCAAGACATTCACACATCATCAGTGGCTGTCTTAATCTTACACCTGTGCATTGTGCTTGATGTCTCCCGCCGCACCGAGCTATAAACACTTTTCCTCACTAAGCTCATTGAATCAGAAAGGTTTTGATGTATAAAGACACTTCAAGGTAGTGCCTTGAATGGACTAGAGGAATGAGAAATAATTTACCTCTATTAGATGTTGATGTTGACGCTGTATATTATATGTAGAAGAACCTGAACTTTTCTAGTTTTTAACATTTTGGATGTAAATATTAGTTTATTCAGAATTTGGCTATAAACTTATGGTAACATATAAGACATGGATTAGACATGGATGTTGATACTTGATACATAATTCAAAATAACAATGTATAATAAATAGAAAAACGTGACCTAGTTTTAATCTTACAATAGACCTCTCATAATCATCTCACGTAGAAGTTTTTCCGCCATATCATTTTCATCTTTTGCGAGCAAAGAAAGAATAATTAGTTCATAAGTTTTAGCATTTGGCATGCAGCCATTGTCTTTCATTTTTGACAGCAAAGGCAGTGCTTCACCAAATAAGCCCTCGTAACAGAACCCTCGGATCATAGCAGTATATGTATAGACATTTAGATTGTAGCCTTTCATTAGAAGATCTTGAAAAACCTCTTGTGCATCCTTAAGCCTTCCCCTCAGACATAGTCCCTTGATAAGAATAGTATATGTACATAAATCTGGTTGAATACCTTGGTTTTTAAATTTTCTTAACAATGCAATTGCTTTGTCAACATGGTGATTTTTGCATAAAGCATCCAATATAGAACTGTATGTAATTATGTTAGGTTGTTGACCTCTATCATGCATCTCACCTACAAGTTCCCAAGCATATCAGAATATAAATCAAAAGCATCGTTAACAAGTTTATCTTTGCACATACCATCAATGATCATGGTATACATTACCACATCAGGCTGAACCAATTTCCCGTCAACTAGTCTCAGCAATTCCAGGGCAGCTCTTGTTTCTCCAACTTTACACAGTCCATTAATCAAGGCCCTGTAACTAACCTGATTCAACTGAAATCCCTGCGCTACCACCTTGTCATGAAAGTGCAATGCTTTACGGAAGTTTCATGTAATAAACTAGAAGATTGGCTAATCTAGGTTACCATTCCTCACATAGAAACAACTGTTATGCTTGAGGGAATAAGCACTTTATCATTTTTGTTATTTGTTTGTTTATACTTTATCCACCCATTTTATTTAAGGATATAGAAAGGATTTTTCAAAAACTTCTCAATTTATTCTACAGTGTACATTTTTAATCGTCATACTTCTTTGCATGATTCCTTTCCTTTATCTTTTTCTTCTTCTTTTGTTGATGTTATTTTTTTGGTTTAACAGATCTTTATCCCTATAATATGTGACTTTTGGTTTTTCCGTGTAAAATTTTGTTTGTTTTAGAATACCCTCTATGTCATGTGACTGTACATTTTCATTGACTTGGTGCGATGAGTCACATTTTCTTGATGACGTGGTGTGTTGACTGTATAATTAATTCTATTTTTTAATGGGTACACGTGGCATTTATGATTTTTTTTTAAAAAATAAAAAAAATCTGAATTTTTTTTAAAAAATGAATTAAATTCTAGAAAAATTAATAAAAATGAAAAATAATACCGAAAAAATTTAAAAAATTCTGGAAAACTTAATTAAAATGATTAAAAAAATTAAAAATTCATAAAAATTAAAAAAATACCCAATTTTTTTAAAAAATTCTGGAAAAATTAATAAAAATGATTACAAAATTTTGGAAAACTTAATAAAAACGATTAAAAAATTTCAAAAAATGAAAACAATTCTGGAAAAAATTAATAAAAATAAAAAAATCTGGAAAAATTTAAAAAAAAATCTGGAATTTTTTTTCTAAAAATTCAAATATATCGAAATTTTCAAAAAAATTATTAAAACTAAAAAAATTCAAATGATTGAATATTTCTTCAATTTCTATCAGTTTGGTGGTTACTGCTATGGAACTCCTAATGTCGTGTTCTAAATAGGCCATACAACAATATAATCAATTTTATTTTGTTTGCATTTATAATTCAAAACATAACCCATGTTTCATAAAAGTTCTTTACATTGTGGAAGTTGAAAGGTGAAACAATTAAATATAAGAGTAATATAAGACTGTTAAAACATCAAATTCACATACAATTATATACAAACTTAGCCTATAATATATTGTATTATATTATTGCCCGAAAACAATTGTACCATATGTATCATATAATCAAATGGCCACACCTTTTCAACTATACTTTTAAATATATTAGTATTATTATTATTTTAATTTTTTAAAAAAATTCCAGATTTTTTTTTTAATTTTTCCAGAATTATTTTATTTTTTATTAGTTTTTCCAGATTTTTATTAATTTTTCTAGAATTTTTTTCATTTTTTAATCATTTTAATTAATTTTTCCAGAATTTTTTAAATTTTTTCGGTATTATTTTTCATTTTTATTAATTTTTCTAGATTTTTTTTTCATTTCTTAAATTTTTTTAATCTTTTTAATTAAGTTTTCCAGAATTTTTTAAATTATTTTGGTATTACTTTTCATTTTTATTAATTTTTCTAGAATTTAATTCATTTTTTTCAGATTTTTAAAAAAAAAATCACAAATTCCACGTGTACCCAAAAAAAGTGACTCAGCGTGGCACGTCAGCGAAAATGTACAGTTAGCTGACCTATGAGGTATTCTAAAACAATTTTTTTTTACAAGGACGGAATCTGACAAAAAAATTTCACAGTTAAAAAACCGAAAGTCACCTATATTACAGGGGTAAATGTCTATTAACCTATTTTTTTTTTTTCTTTCTATTTTTGGTTTTACATGCTTTAGATGATGGTACAAATTGTTGAGTTTGCACAAGTGATGTGTCATTGTAGCAATAATAAGATGATGTGTCATAGAGATATTATCTTTGTTTTTCTAGAGGAGTATTATTATCTTTGTTCTCGAATGGATTTTTGAAGCATAATAAGGTATTTTATTTTTAATTATTTAGAAGAAATTTTACCCGTGTGGTACCCGGGCATAACATTTTTTTTTTTGACTTTCGCACTAGTTTTCGACCCATCAATGGTGGGCGACTAATCCAGCTCGTGCGTAGAGGCATGTACACTGACCAAACGTTGTTCCCCCTGATAATCGAACCCGGTATTCCCTGGGTACGTCCTTGAAAGGAGCTCATTGCCACTGGAGCCCAAGCAACTTGGTTGGACATAACATTAGTTATAGAATAAAAATGATGAATTATATAAACTAAAAAATAAAAAAAAACTAAAAAAAAAAATATGATGGATTATATTCTAAACACATGAAATAGTGATAATATAGATTTTATCTATTTTCTTTTATTTTTGAAATTTTTAATAATCGGCCTTAGTTTTTTAACGAGAGAAATTCTAAATTCTCTTTCTCTTTCACTCATGGAGGACTGATAGTTTTGTTATTTTTTGACTTAAAATCATCCATCTGCATCTTTTTCTATTTTTTTTCAATTAAAATAAGTGATTTTCACGTATATCAAGTTTTTTCTTGTGTTTTTTTCGTGATTTCATCGTCTGAGTGCGGTTTTGTGTTGTTTGTCGTTTTATGCAGCGTTGTTTAATTTCACATGTGTTTGTTGCGATGTTCGTTTGGTTCATATTGAAACATCAGTTCAATCAACCACATATTACCGAAGAGTACGGTGTTTGAAATGGATCCACTAGTAGTGCACGATGGCGTGCATTTTGATGATGTCGAGCAGTCTATTCCCGTAATTCGGGAGGAGGATTTGGTTCCTCGAATCACAGAGGCGACGACAACACTTTCATCTTCTGCACAGGATGATGTGCAAATTTTCTCTGATGAATCGGCTTCCTCAGCTTCCACTAGGGAGGACTCACCGACGCAGCAAGAGGTAGCCCAAGATGGCATGCAGGCAAACTCACAATTTCCTCTTGTCCGTTCAATCCCGATAGAGCAGAATTGATAGCTGAGATGGAGAGACTAGACCAAGAAGATCCCCAGGATGGTGAAAGAAACTCGGTTACTATGGAGGAAGCTCAAATTAATCCCAAAATTCAGGATAGCTTGGATTTATGGCAGTGTATCCGTGCCTATGATAAAGAAAATGCAGCCAGCCATTTTATTCCGGTTTTATCAAAGAAACAGATGCAACAAGTCAAGAAACAACTTCAAATTGCAGATCAGACCTCAGAACATCCAGTCACGGTTCTTACAGACACTGTCGGCTCCACAATGGCTACCTCTTCAGCAACTGTAGAAACTGATGTTAATTTGATAGGGAGCGCCCCCCATGGTGTTGTTCCTGTCCAACGAGTCCCTCCAAGACTTCAACAAGATCTGGACCTTTGGCATCGTATCAAGGAATATGATAAAAAAAAATAAATAAAAAAGGGCTGAGGATCCTACAATAATGGCTTTGACAAAGAAGCAACAACAAATAATGCGTAAAGAACTTCTTGATGGGAAGCCGCCTTATAACACTCGTGCTAGGGGACCTTCTCCAAACCGCCAATGAATGATTTTGTTTGGTTAGACAGGCTTCCAACGGAGTTGCATATGGATTTCTTTCAAGAGAGAATTGGCTTGCCCAATTGTAGATTTTAGTAATCGTTTTTTATGTTTTCTTTTGTTTTTTCTTTGAGGGTTTTGGCCTAGTCCCTCCTCTCCTTGTATATTTTTTTCCCCTTTTTTTAATAAAATTTTAGAGTTAGACGGGCATAGGACGGAGGCTTCCCAGGGTGCCAACCTAGTTGGGATGTCGGTGTGGCCTCCTGATGTCTGTCTTTCTCCCTGCTTAGCAAAAAAAAAATCAACCACATATTCAATCAATGGTTTGGACGTCAATGTTGCATATCTGAAAGCATGGGTATTATGGTGGTTTAGATTTTATCATATTATTTGTAGGCATTTTACCATTGTATGTTATTAACTTGGATGTTGTGAGTTTGTTCGCAGATTTTCCCTTAACATTTTTAGCATTGTTGGTCATGTTATTGTATCTGATGTATTTTATCGATTTGAATGAATAAATATTGTTTTTGTTTTTGTAAAAAAAAAAATTAAGAACCAACAAGCAACATATTAATCACATCTTACAATACTAATAAAAAAATAAATAAGTATTAAAATTAACGTTTGCGATTCGGTTTGGTTTTGTTCGATTTTAAAAAAACAATCTGAAATCCGATCTGATACTACATCTAAATGCATCCAAAAATATTCGATTTTTGATATTTTTCGGTTTGAAATTTTGGTCTCTCATTAAACTACAATATAATTTTTTGTCTCATGTACAAAATGTTTAAAATATCAAAATAGTCTTTTGTACATCAAACATCGTATGAGACAAAAAATTGTTCAATACCATATAATTTTGTTTTTGTTATAAATTGTATTGTAGTGTTTTGTCTAATACTAATATTTTGTTGTTGTCGCCTTGTCCAGACAAAAACACCAAAAAGCACGTAGACTTTTTTTTTTTCATTTTTTTTAAAAGCTAATTAAGAATCAACTAAAATAACATTTTTTTTTTCTCCTGAAATCATTTTTTATTTTTATTTTTGTTTCAATATTTTATTAAAAAAACGTTTTGAACATTAGCTAGTGTACATCACTCACCCCTTCTGCTGTTCAGGCTGTCTGTGACTCAGTCTTGCTCAGGAAGACATTATGATAGCATTAACCAAGAGGATGATAAACAATGCTATAATGAAGAGAAGGGATAACAGATGATGTCAAACTGAAGTTTCTGTTACTATTTAGTAATAATAATGAATAGCAAAGTTGTTATGATCCATTAATTTCTTACAATCTAGTAATAATAGGGAATTTAGTCTTATATTTTGTGTAAATCGGGTAGAGTACTAAGTAGCTCAGCTAGAATTAGATTTAACTTGATAGATAGTGCTACATTGTATGGTTGTGGAATGAAACGTTCACACCAAAGTTCTGGAAATAATTTCAGTTTGTTATGGACAGAAAAGCAAAAGGAAATGGTGCCTCAAGTATTGATTCCCTTGTTGATGTATCTGATGAAGAAAATGATACTTTTTCCGAATTATCAATTAACAACGATGTTAATGGAATAAGAAGTGTGAAATCACATCCTAAGTATGTTCGGATTGTGAGTAAGCAGATGATGGGAATATATGTGTCTATTTGGGTGCAAAGGAAGCTAAGAAGGCATGTTCATCATTTGAAAGTTTCTTCTGTTGGAGTTGGTCAGATTCACTCATCATCGGTGGCTCAATGTTAATATGATGTTAGATTTCTTTCATTAGGATTTTTCTAAATGAGAAATGTACTTCTTGGAACTGATTTACCTCAATGTTTTTTCTGGATTAAATTGAAGGAAAATGAAATATATGCTGGAATAAACATGTCTATTTTGCAAACAGAAAATTTGAAAATTGAAGTTCTTATTCTTAAACTAGTCCTTAAGGTCTACTACAGATTATTTTGTGGTACTTTCCATGAATTGACTATGTAGCATGTGTTGAACACCAACAAGGAGTCATTGATTTCAGCTTTTTTTTACTCATTTCAAATTTTGATTTCCATTTTAGTAACACACAGTAAGTCATATAATATAACGAGATCAAATAGCGTCTAGTCCTTTCATTCTGAAAGATTTTCACAATAATCACATAGTTCGTCATGAATTTCCAATCTTATCCCAAACAGAAGTTGATATGAATCTTTAATAGGTGACAAACAAAACCTGAGGAAATACGTGAACAAAAGAGATGCGGAATTGACTGAAATTAACATTTGATCAAGTGTTATGTATGCCCGTGTAATTTGATGACAATGTAATTACAACAAACAACAAAATATCAATGATTTGCACCATTGTCTTCACAAATCTACAATCAGAGGGAATGAGACAATTTCATTCTGTATATCATCCAACGAACTATTGACAGGGGCTGAATTTTGGTTTCATATTCCATGCATGTGTATGGATCATTTGCTTTTGTAAACTATCTCCTCTTCATCATCCACATCAAATGCGGGATTACAAAGGCATTTGAAGAGCCTACCGATACCCTGCTGAAGCAGAAATATTTACATATTTGTGTAATGGAAGTGTCAACACGTATGAAAACACTGACATATAGATACCAATTGTGATTAAATGTAAGTCTATTGTACCTGATTGAAAAAGGGAGTTCGATAGGTTAGTGCTCTATGTGATGATTCATCGTCTGATGAATCAGAGCTGCTTCCTTCGTCATCAGAATCAACAGCGAGTTTCTTCTTCAGTGTTTCTCCTTTTGCATTCTTTTCCTGAAAGAAGCACATCACCTTATGTTAGTTAATAGAGGAAAATAAGTTTCTTATCACTGTTACTATATGATAACTTGCTTAAATTCCTTGTTTGTTATCAATAAAAAAGCAAGTGTAAAAAAATTATTTTTAATTTTAAAATAGAGAGAATTATATAGTATGTTATGGTAAAAATAGAGGATTTGGACGTTAAATTTTGGTAAATTTGGTGATTGTTAATAGTTTAAGAATTCTTGCATTTGTAGGATAAGAATTTGGTGTTGTCAATCACGGAAACTAGTTCTGTCAAATTCGGCTATGCTGCATTATAGCCACTATTTGACAATATATACTAAATTGCATATTGCAGAACAATAATGATTTGTTCAAACGCTGTTCTACTATATAATGCTGCTATTTATTAACTTGGACTGTGGAAATTAATCATAGATGAAAACCAAAATGTTTTACTTTTTTGTTCGAGAAAAGTACTATGTTTGGAAGGTTTTCAATCCAATTTTTCACCAGATCTCAATAATCGGTACCTTATCTTTCATCAAAGATTGATAGGCCTAATGCTTGCATTAAAACTAAAATGGATTTTCTGCAGCCGACTTTATGGTTTTTCTCTCTCGTCTAACGGTCTGTAGACTGTATTATAAAGCCGGCTAAAGAGGATCTAAGTCCAATTAAATGGAATGTAGTTGTGGATAACAAGGATTGATATAAAGAAATGATTAGTCCTCCTAGAAAGCTGAATGTTAGGATACTTAATGCTATATAAGTTAAAATGTGCACCTGAAATATCTTCCCAAGAATTTTAAGAGCGGTAGCTCGAACTTTAAGTTCCTCTCTCCTAACATTGTTTTCCCTTAGCACCTGCAGTAACAGAGTTATGAGTCAGATCTTCTATAGCCCTTTCATTTCAATTCTCATTAAAGAAGTCATATCTAAAAGTCACAATCACTAATCCCTGATACATTAGGCTTAAGTAAGAACCTTATAGTTTCATACCAAGGGCTTCATGTTATTGGGACAAGAAGCACTGAATATTGAATACAATAACATGTTTGCTGATGAACTACTTATATCAGATTACACGTACAGAAAACCATGCAGTGTTTTATCATATATAATTAAAACACATTTAGAACTCACCATTTGACAAACATGTGCAAGGGTTACTTCTATGTCCACTACATTCAACTTCCACAAGGAATTCAACAAAGTGTCTTTATTAAGACGAATATGGGAGTCAACATTTTCAGGGCAACTACCACTCGTTTTAAATGTCTTGCTGAGTTCTTCTTGAAGTTGGAGCAACTGAAAAGCACCTAAATAATATGTGCACAATATGATCAAAAATTGTTCCGAATAATACACTTCTAATACGAAGCAATTGGCATTTAAATGAAGGGGCTGCTGATGGAGAATTGAGATGTCTTTCATTATACCTTTAGCAGCTGTCAACTGTGATTTCCAGAAATGTCCTTTATTGCGAACCCATTCCGCTAGAAACGGAACTCCAAGATAAAGGGCCTTTTTCCCTAGTTCTTGCGCTGCTTGTCTTGAGTATATATAGCCGATGGTATGTAACATGTCAACTCCAAAGGCTGCAACATAGACACGGGCAACTAGTTAGTAATATCGTCGATACATTGCCATAGCGTCATTATAACTGCTATTTAACAAAACTATGTACTAAATACTGTATTGTGTAACGATAACGATTTGTTTAAAATTTCACTACGTTATAGCCGCTATTTGACATGGTAATATCCTTGATACAGTAACATTCTATAAAGAAAAACCTGTTTAATTATATAGACATTAGTGGCACAAATAAATCGCCATAGTTCATGGCAAGCATGATAGCAAATGAAGAGAAAGTCTTCCAATTTTGATGGAAAATGAATGAGTATGAGTCAACTAGTTTAAATTTTCAGGAAGAGGTGTTAGTCAAGCTTTGAAGTTCCATGTGTTGCATTCAATATTTACAACTTTCAATTATATGCGATTGTGCTTGGCCCCAAGAAATGCAGGTAGAATTCACTAACCTGCATGAGAAAGCCGTCTTGCTTCAGATTCTGCGCGCTGGTAGAAACCCTTTTGGTCACCACGGACATATTGGCTCAGAAAATCCTTCAAAAATCTTGCTAGCTTTTCTTCCCTTCCTTTTTGGACTTCCTATTTTGAAGCATAGCATAATGTAAAATTCATTAAAAAATCCTTACCTATTGATATTTTCTTTCACAATAAGAGAAACTGTAGAATTGGAATTTTGCTACTTACTATGTTCTAGAAATGTTTAAAAAGAACCTTGAAAATACAAATAAACCTTCAAAACATAAACTGAGTTTATTTTTGTCTTATCACAATGATATTGGCAATTACAAAGTCATAATGAAAACTGAATTTCAAAACACACTTGCCTTTAACTTCTCCTGCAAATCCTCACTTTCATCACCTAGTTCAGAAGAAGCCATCGATGCAACAGCTAGATGCCCAACGTAGTCCTCAAACAATTCACTTCCAAAGAGCAAGGCAAAGACAGCCATTGGATCAAGCATAGTTTCTCTGTCAAGGCAACCCTTCAATATGTTAATATTTCGTGAAAACATCTTCGCCTTAAGTGAAGAAATATAGCAATTTAGTACAATTAAACAGGGTGTATACTGATCAACTTATGTTTTTTATTGATAACATTACACCCTTGTTTTCTTTTCTCTTTTCCTATTCATTTTGAGAAATTTGCATTTGCGGTTTGTACTACGAAATTTTAGATAATGTCTCATGGTTATAAATTGCGGTTGGCAACATCGCGGAAAAAACTTTTAAGGACCACAACACAACCAAAAAGGCTACTGTAATTTAAACTTGCTGTGTTTCCAACCAGACAAGAAGAATTGTGACTTAGAAACTAATCTATAATGGCTTTGTCTTAGACAGCAAGGGCTCTTGTGAAAATTAACTATAATGAGTATCAAATGGCAACAAAAATAGAAACTCTAGTACTGTAATTCAACATCTATTCAGGTAATAGAAAACTGCATGTTGTTATATATACTATATTTGCAATCAGAGAATGCAAGTGATCATGTCTAATACTCAACCTACATACCAATCATGTAAACCTTTTACATTGATTAAATCATATCTCACATATGAAGCATTGACACAAATGCAGACACTGGACAAGAGTGAGACCGACACATAAACATGTAATAGTTTAAAAAAGTGATTGAATTAAATGCAATCACATGTCTTAGTGTCGCATCGATACACGCCTTTAATTGAAAGTGTCATTGCTACACAAATATTTGGCAAGATATATATATAATATTTAATAATAATAGAATAAAAAATAAATAAAGTAGCATTGAAGTGTATACCTAGATACAGAATGCTTCCCATTTTGATCATATCCTTTCCTTTGTACTGGATCACTCAAAACCTGATATGCTTCTCCCAAAATCTGCCAATAACATAATTTAAATTAACATTGTAATTATTATATATAATTATTCAATCAATTATTATATATTTCAAAACTGAATAAAAAAATAAAAAGTTTGATAAGATTTATAGTGTAACTAGCTGTAGTACCTGGAATTTGTGTGCAGCATTGGGATCGTTTTGGTTTCTATCAGGATGAACTTGCTTTGCCTGTAATTAGCAAGTAATTAAGCAAAATTCACAATTTCAAAAGAAAAACAAGAAATGAATGTTGAATACTGATAATAAATTGAAAAACCTTGTGATAATAAGCTTTACGAATTTGATCATCAGAAGCAGAAGGAGAAACTCCAAGAATATCGTAATACTCTGTTTCCTTCACCATTGTTCACCGATTGAAGCTGTGAAGAAAGGAACGGAAAGAAGAGAAAGAAAGAAATCCGTGAATGAATGAGTGAGTGACGAGAAAGTATTATTATTATTATGATTTCATCATCACGGAAGTGCTTTTTCGCGGGAGATAACTGTTTTTTAAGTTTTTTGTGCCACCATCTCTCATCATCATATTCCTATTTTCACATTCGCTTTTTTGTTAAATTATTCATATTCATTTCTCAAACTTGGTTGGTCCAAGTGGCACGAGAGTTGGATTTTTTTAGTAAGTGGTTAAGGTTCGATATCTGACTCATGTGTATGGAGAAAATTCAATTGGAATGGAGGAATCAACCTTATGTGTCCTATTGATAGTCGTTATTAAACGGCGACGAATAGTAAAAACTTATCATAGGAAAAAAAAAAAAAAAAAAAAAAGTTGGAACTTTGGAAGCTGTCAGTGGGTTCCATTTTCTGGTTTACTTTAGGACTTGTTTGGTGGAGGGTACTTTTTCTAGCTTCCTCTTCTTTTCTTTTTTTTTCTTGCTTCCTCTTTTATTGGACTTTCCCTTGGGAATGCGGGGGGGTGTCGTGTGTTATTTACAACTACTACTTTTTATGGAATGAATAATAATACAAATAGCTTCTTTTATATTTCCAGCTCAAAACACAAGGCTATATCATCATCATTTCATATATACATTTTAGTGTCACCCTTGACGTGGAACACGTTAAGGCCAAGTAAAAGAATTCACATAATGTTTCTCTACAATACTTAACCGTACTGTGTCTAGTAGCCAGAGAGATACACCCTTTTTTTATTATGTGAAAATGTCATAATGACTTATAGTAAAATATGGAAAGAGTATCATGTAAACACATATCTATGAGGTGAAAAACATAACACAGAATCATATCTCCAAACAACTAGGAAATTGATTTTAACAAATCGCTTGTGTGTCCCTAGAAAAAAAATAAAATCGCTTGTGTGGTTTTAAAAAAATAGATTTTAAATAAAATAATATGGGTAAATATGAAAGGAGAAAATGATAAGCTATAGGGTGCGTTTGTTTCAGCTTTAAAAAAAATAGATTTTGAGGTAAAAGAATCTAGAGATTTTTTTGTAGAGATTTTTAAAAAAATCTAAAACTATTTGTGTTTGTTTACTATCCTAAAAATCATTTTTTGAAAATTTGAAACTCTTACACTTGAGCTACTTGTATTTAGAAAAAATAGATTTTGGAAAAGCTACTTGGAATAGATTTTCATTTTGAGGCTAAAAATAATTTTTTTAACAAAATGGATTTTTTCAAAATCTAAAACAAACACTACAAAAACAAAAAAAGTGATTTTTTTAGTTTAAAAAAGGGTTAATGATGTGTTTTGTCCTTGCAAATAGGGGTCGTTTAAAAATTCGTCCATGTATTCGTTAATCCTTGCTTTTTAGCCTTGTAAAGTTTAATAAGTTAAAATTTCGTCCCTCTCCCCACTTAATCACTGTCATGTCACTAAACCACACATGAAATTCCAATTTTACCCCTGGGTTTCCAATTCTTTCTTCCCCTTCTTAAGGGCAAAATTGGAATTTCATGTGCGGCAGTGATTGTCACGTCATCAAATTAGTGACGTGGCAGTCACTAACTGGGTCAAGGGACGAAATTTTAACTGACGAATTTTTAAACGACCCCTATTTACAAGGACGAAACACATCATTAACCCTTTAAAAAATAGATTTTTTTTCAAAAAAATCCAAAACAAACAGGCCCATAGTCTCAAAGGAAAATGCTATTGCTAAATCAGTCTCTCACTAATATAATCCTCAAACTATAAAAATATATTAAATAGTCCATAAACTATACGAAATCCATCAATTTAGTCCCTGCTATTGAGATATTAGAGACTAAATTTATGAATTTTTATATACTTTTGGAAGTAAATTGACGGATTTTGTATATTTTAAGGACTATTATTTAATATATTTCTAAAATTCAGGGACTAAATTAAAAAAAGAGTGATAATTTAAAGATTAAATTGATCGTTTATTCACTATACAAGAACGTAAAAAAGACTTTATGGTTGTAGGATCATGGTGGGCTAAAGAAAGTAATTGACAGGTATAGAACCTCGTGCAGAACTCTGGCACCACTTTTGCGTTGCAGCTAATACATTGCAGACAAGAGTCTCTAGTCTTCCACTAATTAATGTATAGAGATATCAATATCCTCTAATAAACAATTATAGACGTTGCACCCCAAATGGTAACACGTGGTTGAAAGTATCGCTCATGTTGATAAGGAAAAAGAAGGAAAAGGGATGCTTTAAAACTTGAAAAAGAAGAAAAATCAAATAGAATCATATTGAATTGATTATGAATGAAATACGTTGATACTCTTATAGAGCTGATAAACCACTAACAGTAATAACCCATTTAACATTCTAACTATTCTCATAATACAGTATTTCTAAGTAATTCTTGAAGGAGAGATTACATGTAGTCAAGGTTGCTATGGAAGGGAAGATAGAAGTACACCCACAATAGCAATGAAAATAGCAAGAGACAACAAGATAAGACATTTGATTTTGTAAACTTTCTCCTCTTCATTATCCACAATAACTTTCTCCTTTTTGAAGAGCCTATCCATACCCTGCAGAAGCAGAAATATTTACATATTTGTGTAATTAAAGCGCCAACACCTATGAAAACACCGGCATATAGATACCAGTAATAATATGAGAAAATAAAAGCGATTCAATATAAAACTATCATACCTGATTGAAAGAGGGAGTTTGATAGGTTAGTGCTCTATGGGATTCATCGTCTGATGAATCAGAGCTGCTTCCTTCGTCATCAGAATCATCAGCAAGTTTCTTCTTTGGTGATTCTCCTTTTGAATTTTTTTCCTGAAGTAAGCATATGTCAGTTTATATCATTTACTAGACGCAAAAATAAATGTCTCATCATTGTGACGATATTAGGATGCCAAATCTTCGTGATCGTTAATCATTTAAGAAGTGTTGCATTTATGGGATAGCAATTTGGTGCTGTCGTCAATCACGGAAAGTAGTTGTTTCTTCAAATTTTTGGCATGTGTTCCTAGAAAGCTGAAAGTTAGAAAACTTGAAGCTAAATATGTTAGTATGTGCACCTGAAATATTTTCCCAAGAATTTTAAGAGCGGTAGCCCGACCTTGAAGTTCCTCTTTCTTAACGTTGTTTTCCTTTAGCACCTGCAATAGCAGATTTATCAGTAAGAATCTTCTAGCCTTTTCATTTCCAATATTATGCTGGTTGATCATGATAAAACAATTTTAACAAAAGGTCATATCCAAAATTCACTATCACTCGTTTCAGATACTTCAGGCTCAAATCTTTATAGCTGACAATTCCACATAAATTAGGAGTATGATGGCAAAATAAAAAGTTACTGAAAAATTGAGAGGGTCCTATAAAAAGAGACAAGGAAAAATTTCAAGATGCATTAAGAACTCACCATTTGACACACGCGTGCAAGGGTTACTTCTATGTCTGCTACATTTATCTTCCACAAAGAATTCAATATAAATGTCTCCTGATTATGACGAATATGTGAGTCAACATTTTCAGGGCAACTACCACCCATTTCAGATTGCTTGCTGAGTTCTTTTTGAAGTTGGAACAACTGATACACACCTAAATCATATGTGCACGTCATAATCATACATTGTTCTGACTAACTAACTTCCAATAAGAAGAAACTGACATTAAGGGAAGGGTTGCTAATGGAGATGTCTGTCATTATACCTTTAGCAGCTGTTAACTGTGATTTCCAATAATGTCCCTTACTGCATACCCATTCAGCCAGAAATGGCACTCCCAGATAAAGGGCATTTTTCCCTAGTTCTTGTGCTGCTTGTCTTGAATAGATATAGCCTATGGTATGTAACATGTCAACTCCAAACTCTGCAAACAGAGACAAGGATAATAAGTTAGTAATATCCAGTGAAGTAGCGGTTGTTAAAATTCCGCTATGCTACACTGCTATAGCTGCTATCTAACCCACAATTTATTAAATAGCTTATCACTTAAAAATATCGATTTGTTCAAATTCCACTACGTTATCCTTTTATATCCACTCTTGACATGGTAATATCCTTGATACAATAACATGCTTGCTATAAAGCAAAGTCTGTTTAATTGTATAGACGTTAGTAGCACGCATAAATCAGCATAGTTCATGGCCTGCAAGGCAGTAAGTGAAGATAAAGCATTCCAGTTTTGATGAGAAATGTTAAGAGTCAACTCGTTTAAAATTTCAGTAGTGTTAAATCAAGCTTAGAAGTTAAATGTGGGGCATTCAATATGTACAGCTTCGAATGATAAGCAATTGCACGATGTGTTTGGCGCCAAAGAAATGCAGGTAGAATTCACTAACCTGCATGAGAAAGCCGTCTTGCTTCAGATTTTGCACGCTGGTAGAAACCCTTTTGGTCACCACGAACATATTGGCTGAGAAAATCTTTCAAGAATCTTGCTAGCTTTTCTTCCCTATCTTTCTTGGCAGCCTATATTGGAGCACAACATAATGTTGAATTCAATAAAACAATCTTTGTCTTTTGAGTTGTGCTACTAAGTTACTGTGTTCTAGAAACATAAAGAATATAGAAAACCAATTTCAAAACAAACATACACACATAAGGTAAAGTTTGCAATATAGAAAATATAAATAAGTCTCCAAAACATAACCTGAGCTCTCTCTGTCTTACCAAAATTACAATGTGAAAAACAAAGTTATAACGAAAACTGAATTTCAAAACATGCTTGCCTTTATCTTTTCCTGCAAATCCTCACTTCCATCAACTAGTCCAGAAGAAGCCATTGATGCAACATCTAGATGCCCAACATAGTCTTCAAACAATTCACTTCCAAAGAGCTGGGCGAACAAAGCCATTGGGTCAACCATAGTTTCTCTGCGAAGGAAACCATATATTAATATTTTGCAAAAACATTATCCCTTTTAATTTTATTGATTACATCCTAATTTTCTTTTTCTGTTCATTTTGAGAAATTTGCGTTTTACTTGCAAACTTTTGACAAATGACAAGTGATCATGTATGATGTCTATGTCATAGTTTTAAATTGTGGCCAAAAGCCCAAAACTACTAGTTTTTGGGGACTTCATCGATCAGGACTCACGGTCATATTTATTAAGAACGACAACAACAAAGGCTTATACAATTTAAACTTGCTTTGTTTCTAACCAGACAAGAAGAATTGTGACTTAGACACCAATCTATAATACCTCTGTATTAGCCATCAAAAGCTCTTATGAAAATTCACTATAATGAGTATCAAATAACAACAAAGATGGAAACTCTTAACGTTTATACAAATTAACATTCAGGTAACAGAAAACTGCATGTTGCTATATATACCATACATGAAATCAGAGAATACAAGCGATCATGTATAGTATTCAATCTATATGCCAAGCATGCAAATCTTTTTTATACAAAGATTCAATCATATCACACTTATGAAGTACCGACACAGATACAAACACCAGACATGACGCTACATGATGTGGACACCAAAAAGTAAACATGTAAAAAGTTAAAAAAAAAAAAATTGACGTAATTGAATCTAACCACATGTGTCGGTTTAACACACCATTAGTCCAAAGCATCATTGCTACATAATATCGCATGCAACAGCAACAACAACAACAACAATAATAATAATAATAATAATAATAATAATAATAATAATAATTGATGTGTACCTAGATACAGAATGCTTCCCATATTGATCATACACATTTCTCTGTACTGGATCGCTCAAAATCTGATACGCTTCACACAAAATCTGCGAACAACATAATTATAATATTATTATATCTTTCAAAAGAGAATAAATAAAAAAGAAAGAAATAATAAAAAGTTTGATAAGATATATAGTGTAACTACTACTATACCTGGAAATTTTGTGCAGCATTAGGATCGTTTTGGTTTCTATCAGGATGAACTTGCTTCGCCTGTAACAATAAGAAGGCAATTGCGATTTCAATATTCATAATATAGAATTTGAAAAAAGAAACACAAGAAACGAATATTTGAACCTTGTGATAATAAGCTTTGCGAATTTGATCATCGGAAGCAGAAGAAGAAACTTGGAGGATATCGTAATACTCTGTTTCTTTCACCATCATTCACCGATTGAAGCTTCTGAGGAATGACGCTGAACTGAATGAAGAAGAGAAAAAGAAAGAACGAGAAAGAGAAATCGGTGAGTCAGTGAGTTTCGTCACGAGTCACGAGGTGTGTAAGTGCTTTTCCGCGGGAGATACCTGTATTCTTTTATCAACGGGATATTCAACTATATAACTATAAATAAAGCACAAAACAAAATTAATTATAATTTAACCAAAATTACACTCACCTCCCCTAAGGTTTCTTTAAAGCAACTATATATTACCGAATGAAATAATTTTATTGATTCAATCGAAAGTGAAATTGAAAATGACGAGAAATCAGGGTAAGACCATATACAATGGCAAAATACATTCAACAACCTTCAACACCCACTTTTTCAATTCCCAACACTCCACATTATTTTATTTATCTTAATTCAACACCCATTCAATTTTTACATCTCCAATGGTTTTTTCATTCAACACTCTACCCCACCACCTTTTATTTCTTATTCTTATTTAATTTTATATTTTTGTTTTTATAATGACATAAAATTACAATTATCGATTATAATTAAATTAAAATAAAGAAACACTTAACAATTTTTTTTTTGTTTTTTGTAAAAACAAAATTTACTTAAATAATTTATTTTTATTTTCTTAACTTAAAATGCAAGACAACAAACAAGCACACAAAACACAAGTAATTTATTTAGTACGATACAAATCATCTTCAATCACGAAACATTCCAAACTTTGTCCATATGTACTTCAGTAGATCTGCTTGCAATTCGTGATGAACATTTGAATCACGCAACTCGGATCTAGCACGCACATGATTTGCAAAAGTGGGTAAAACCTCGGTCGAGTATGGTTGCGGTGTACTAGATCCACTTCCCTCAGATTGCTCAAAATCGGTCCAACGTTGAGCATATGTATCTCGTTCATCCTCAACAATCATATTATGTAATATGATGCATGACCTCATGATGATACCCAAATCGGCTATGTCCCACAAGCGAGCTGGTTCACAGATGATTTTAAATCGAGCTTGAAGCACTCCAAAAGCACGTTCGATGTCCTTCCGACATCCCTCCTGATGTTTTGCAAATAACTTATCTGGTTCACTTTGAGGAAGTCTAATAGATATGACGAAAGTTGGATAAGAAGGGCAGATACCATCAGCTAGATAGTATGCCATATTATAGGGATGTTGATTCACAAAGTAATTCACCCTTGGAGCCTTTCCCTGCTCCACATCATCAAACACTGGTGACCGGTCTAGAACGTTTATATCGTTCAACGTTCCCGAACATCCAAAAAAGACATGTCAGATCCATAGATCATGAGATGCAACTGCTTCAAGAATAACGGTGGTGGTTCCCTTATCCCCCCTGGTGAATTGACTTGCTTTAGGACAATTTTTCCACTCCCAGTGCATGCAGTCAATACTCCCGATCATCCCTAGGAACCCCCGCATTTCACTAACATTTAGTATTCTTTGCAGGTCATCTTGGGTTGGTGCTCTCAAGTACACTTGCTCATACAGTTGTATGATTCCTTTGCATAATCTAAGTAAGCACTCCAATGTTGTACTACTTCCTATTTTGATGTATTCATCGACCGCATCTGCTGCCACACCATATGCTAACATTCGCATTGATGTGATACATTTTGCTAATGGTGATATACCTTCTTTGTTGGCGGCATCAACTCGCTGGGTGAAGTAGTTATCACTACTTGAAAGGTCTCCAACGATTCGAAGGAAAACATGTTTTTGCATCCGGTACCGACGACGAAACATTGCATCGTCATATGTAGGCTCATTGGCAAAGTAGTCGTCAATGAGTCTCTGGTTAGTTGTTGCATGATCTCTATTTAAATATTTTCTTCTACGAAATCCACTACCTGATCCACTACCTTCCTCTATTTTCTTTCAACGCTGAATAAATCGGATGACGATATAAGTGTCTTCAACATCACGTTTTTGGAAGTAGGCTTCCATATCAAAAGGATCCATTGATAGTTTTTGGTGATATTGGAAGTAGATATGAATGAGTTTTGGTGATATTGGAAGTAGATATGAATGAGATTTGGTGATATTAAAAGTAGATATGAATGAGATTTGGTGATATTGGAAGTAGATATGAATGAGATTTGTGATATTAGAAGTAGATATGAGTCCCTATATATAAGTACATTGTGTGGTGGACACTGACGGATTCGAAATAAGTTATTGTATTGTATTAAAGCAAACAGTGGGGATAATTATTAAAGTCACGGATAGTATCATTTTATTAAACTGTGGGCACACATTACAACGAATGGAGGAAGATAGTGGGCATAATTATTAAAGCAAATAGTAGGTGAAATAAGTGGCACACAGTGAGCGCAAATAGTAGGTGAAATAAGCGGCACACAGTGGGCATAATTATTAAAGCAAATAGTAGGTGAAATAAGTGGCACACAGTGGGCATAATTATTAAAGCAAACTGTTTGTAAAATAAGTCACGGGGGACTAGACAACACTAGGGACTATCACTGAGGACTAGACAACATTGACAATTATTAAAGTAAACACTGGAGACTAGACAACACTGACAATTTTGACGGAATACAAACAAATATTACAGTGAAATTAATTTCCAAACAACTCATGCACCAAGTTTTTCAACAGATCTTTTTTCCTGTTATCGAGATGCTCTTCGGAAGTTAACTTTAGGTACAGTTTCATTTTCTTCAATCTGTTTTTCTCCTGTTGCACTACGGTGTACTCTTTCAATCATTCAATCTCTTGCACCTTGATTTCTTTGAATTGAACCCACTCCTTTTCCACCTCCTCCAAAGCAGCGTCCTTGCTTTTCTTTTTTCCTTTTTGTTTAGCTGCCTCCTGCCCATTGGACGAGCACTAGATCCTACAGAGTCCTCGTGAGATCTCTTAGATCCACTACTTCCTGAGCCAACACTTTCTCTCATTTGACTACCATAACGTGGTTGATCACGGAGAGCATGCCATTCTTCCTTTAAAGTAAATTGAACATTCTTCCCACATGCAAATAATTCCTACGCTTTTGCCAAAACATCATCTTCCGACCAACCGCTTCCTTGCAAACGCTTAGCGCTTTCATAAGCACCAATCCATTTATTTATTACTTTGCTCATATAATTAAAACAGTTTCGGCATGCAATTACATCACGCGGAAGATCGAATTTGCAATGCTCATTACAATACTCAGCAATTTTACCCCAATATGCTTCACCTGTCCGGTTTCTCCCGACAACACTGCATGTTCCATATTTTATCCACCCTCTAATTAGCATCAAATTTTGTTCAGTGTTCCATGCTGGTTGCTGGTTTTTCTTGCTCTTAGGAGTTGTATCCTCTGAAACTGGAGTGAGTTCATTAGCTCTTGTCATTCCACCACGATTTATTTGTGATGAAAATTCAGGATATTCACCAACACTCTGAAAATTTTCATTCATCATTGGCATATAACCATTAAATGAGGGTGTTTGAGATGGATATCCCATCATAGATCTAGAATATGGATGAAAGTTATTTGAAACAGAGTATAGGTGATTGAAATTTGAGGCAAAACCAAAATTAGGCATGTTTTGAGGATTTTGGTTGGGAAATTGATTTGGGTTTTGAGAATGTTGGTTGGGAAATTGATTTGGGTGTTGATAATTGTTGGGATTTTGGTAGTTAAATGGGTAATCAGAAGAATTTTTGGTGTTGAATTGATTGTTATTGGGATCCATTTCACTAATCAAAGACTAAAACTTCAAAAGAAAGGCTAATAATAAGATTAAGAGAGTGAAAAACTTGATTATTTTTCTGTGTCCAAATCAAATGATTCAAGTCTCTATTTATAGAGAAAAAAAATCATGAATTTTGATAAAAAAAAAAAAATTATTTGCAATGAAATAATTGAGTCCAAATTATTAAGAAGATAAAAATCCAAGCAGCCAATCAAAACATGCCAAGTGTCACAACATTTATCAATTTCTCTTTCTCTCTCCGCTTTCCCTGTCACTCACGCGCCCTGTCGGCGCGTGCATCTCACGCGCCTGTTTCAGCAAATGGCTTCGCGCCACGTGGCCTGTTCCAGTCAGCATTCAACTTGGTGAAGAGCTTCATCATCTCTTTCCTCCAACTCAGATTTTTATCATTTTCAACAACCCCACTCCAATGGTTAAACATGTTGAAAGTGCCTTTCAATTGGACATGGTCTAAGTGGTGAATAGTTTCATTGGAGAAAGGATTTAGAGTAATAGTGTATTTGGGGCCGGTAAATCAATTTCCAGCAAACACACAAAAAACAATGGGTTAATTTTGTTTCAGATTTTCCATTATAACTCCTTTATTTTGTTTGTTTTTGTGTGATTTTTTTCGTGTTTGTACATTGATAAGTTTTCAAATATTAATTATTCCCCTGTAATGTATGAAAGGAGATTGTAGTTTTGTTTTTGTGTTACAAGAGAGATTAGTTTTGTTATAATTCTCGTTGAATCATACATTTCATTCACTAGTTTGTTTTTTCTATTTCTCTAGCATGATGAATCCGAAGATTTAGTTTGTGGTGTATGTTGATTGATGAATTGTTTCATGGCTTTAATTGATTTATTTATAATCAAATTGTTCTTCCCCATTGTGTTATTTTTCTGAATTTGCCACAGGTAAGGCACCAATTTTTCATGCAAGGAGTTGCCATGGTCAAAGACATCATAGCTGACACAAACTTCCATTAAAACACAGAAGTTAACTGACTACTAACGGTGTTAACATACAAGGGAGGAAATATGTTAATTAAAAAAACAAATAAGGGAGGTCAATGTTTATTTTTAAACTAGAAGGGGTGTATGTGTTGTTTAAAGAAAGGTGAATGTAATTTTCCCTAATTTAAAACATCAAAACATGCAAATACAATGAGGGTGTTGTGAATTGGTTAAAAATCACATCAATAAAATACTTAGATATGTGGAGTAAATTAGTCAAGCAACCAAAACAACGTAAAACAACATGTGGGACAGTTATAAACACAAGCAAAAGATAGAACAACATAAGAGAAAGAGAGAACAAACGAAAGTTTGTTTACCTAGTTCGGTCTAATACTGGCCTACTCTGGAGGAGAGAGCATCTCTCCGTTTCACTATAGTATTTCTCCAAACTTAATTCTACCCAAAGTTCTGAATCTCTTCCCGTGACCAAGGGACTCATCCTAATAGTGTTTCTTCAAGGTGAATCAATGATGATTCAATTCCAACTCTAGTGTTTGTTGTCAAGAGAATTCTCTACAAACCCTAGTTTTGTTGTTGGATTATAATCTTGTTTTTCTCTAGTGTTTGTTGTCAAGTCTCTACAAACCCTAGTTTTGTTGTTGGATTCTAATTTTGTTTTTCCATCCTCCCATATTTCATCTATACAATTATAGAGAAATATAACTTATAAATTTGGAACGGAAGTTTCGACATGATAGATTATGTTAGCAACGCCCAACAGGGGCATTTCTTAGTTTTTGAGAAGTCTAAGATCAATTGAAGGGGCTTGTGAGCAACCTATGATCAATTTCTTACTATTTGTTGAACTCTCCATCAGAAATGAAATGCGTTATATTAAAAACGTGTATTTTTATTTTTTACACTTCTGAGAGGTTAAATACACAAATTCCAATAGATTTTTATTATATTTGGTGTCTTAACAAATGCATTAGGGCCATTTTTCTTTGTTAAAAAGAAAAATAATACTCCCTTCGTTCCAAATTGTACGACGTTTTGGGCATTTCATACATATTAAGAAATACAATTAATATTGTGTGAAAAAGAGATATTATGAGTTGTTTTACAAAATTATCCTTAATAAATAATATGAGAAAGATAAATGAAAGAATTGAAAGAAGAGAGAGTAATAAATAGTTAAGGTTATAATAGAAAAAGTAACATTAATGTTACATTAGTATTGTAAAGCGACATATAATTTGGGACAAATTTTTTCTCCAAAGTGACATACAATTTGAGCATCCAATTCTACAGCAGCTGCAACCTACCCAACATCCAATTTTCAGCACATTAATGTGGAGCATATGGAAAAACAGAAACAACAAAGTGTGGAACGATTCTTCAGACACGTGTCAGGCAATTTGTGACAGAGCCACAACTTTGTTACAGAGCTGGAGGAATGCTCAAGAAATTAAGCAACAAGGATGTACGCGCAACACTCCTACCCATGTCGCATCCTGGACAACACCTTCTCCGGGAAGGTACAAGTGTAATGTTGACGCTTCCTTCTCTGAAACTTTAGGCATCGTGGGCATCGGTATGTGTATCAGAGACGCAGAAGGAGCTTTTGTGCTGGCTCGAACAGAATGGTTTTCACCAATCACTGATGTAGATATTGGGGAAGCTATTGGACTCTTAAAAGCTATGGAATGGGTAAGGGACCTCCACCTTTGGAACATGGATTTCGAAGTCGACTCAAAGACGGTTGTGGATAATATTTACGGGAAGCAAATTGGTGTATCAGATTTTAGCGCTATTATCATGCATTGTGTACACCTTCTCTGCACGGATCTTATGAACTCTCATGTTAAGTTCATTAGGAGACAAGCGAACGAAGTTGCTCATAGTTTAGCTCAGGCGGCTTTGTCAGAAGCTAGTTTCCGCACTTATTCTCACATTCCAACATGTATTGAACCTATTATTATTAATGAAATGCATTAAGCTTGTTTCTCTCAAAAAAAAATACAATTTGAGATAGAGGGAGTAAGTACAACCCATCAGCATTAGAAAAATAATAAGTACAACTCATCAGCATTTTCATTTATTAATTACTTTTTATGAAGTAGTATAAATAGGATTTTAATTCATACATGCATCGACATAATATATATTTAATTTCGCTCATAACTACCTTCAAAGTCATACAAATGATGGATTATTTTTTATTTAAGGTATTTTTCACTAACTGTGCATCAAAATTATTCTTACGAAAATATCTTCGTGTCTATCTATATCTAACCATTGAGCTTCGTGTCTATATATATCTCTAACCATTGAGCATAATTTCTCAAAGGAATTAGGAAATTGCTTTTAAAAAATCCCTTTTGTTATATTTACTCCAAAAATTAAAAAATTGTTCTACGGAAATTTGCATATAGGTAACGAAAAAATCACAGTTTTGGGATCATGTTGAGCTGCGGAAAATGATTGTAGGGCATATCCAAATATGAACTATGGCACGACATTTGAGATGCAGAAACCACATTGTAGACCAGGCATCTTGTCTTCTTTCACTATGATATATATATATATATATATATATATATATATATATATATATATATATATATATATATATATATATATATAGCAATACCTTCAACTACTAGCTATTTAGACATATGATGTCTTATGCTTCGCGGAAAAAAACCTCCTTTTGGTTCACATAATGGAACAGAAAGCAAAATGGCAAATTATTCCAACTATTTTGCTCCCACCGCAGAAGAAACCAAATTCAGGTTCTTTTGCAGTGCAGAGGGGAATGGGTGATTATCATGAGGGATAGAACTCAAGCATATACATTACTTTCCTATGTAGAGACAGATTCCATATGTTGAACATCAAAGCATTAAAAATGTAGGCAGATTCTGAAGATTGATCATGATATACAAGACTAACGAAATTAATTTTTTGGTACAGGCAATGAAATTTCATAGCACTAGAAATTCACATCATACTGAAATGTGGAGGGTGACAGCTCCTTAAAAACATCATAATCACCATGAGCAACAGCTACTAGTTGATGCATCAGACTCTTGCGGTTTCTGCTTGAAGATGTTCTTTTTCACACCAGATGAGCCCTCAGCCAAGAGGCTTGGTGTATCCAAAATCTGGAAACAACAAAAGGAATCCCAAAATTGAAACATTTCTTCCACTTTCTGAAAATGCGGATTTGTACTTAATGCAACTAACTTGAAGCAAATGGGTGATTGGATAGGGGGAACAAAACCATTTTTCATTTTATTATCATTTGAGTTACTGATAAGTTTCATTACTTGAAGGCAATTTTTCTTAAAATATATTTCACAAGAAAAAATTGTCCAGAGGACAGAAACATCAAATTACCAACTTTCAGCAAGCTTGAGTTTATTTATTAATTTTCTTGTTTTTGAGGACATGGAGGAGAGTTGAACACGTACCTTCATTACAAGCTCCTCAAAACACTGCTCAACATTTACTCGAGTTTTAGCACTGCATTCAGTATAGAGGCACCCATATTGCCTTGCAAAGTCCACCGCTTCCTTTTTGGTAACAGCCCTTTCACTTTCCTAAAATATGAGATAAGCAAACTATATTCATAATCAAACTTTTACTGATCAAAGCTTAACACGCAATTTGGTAGAATAAATTATTACAAATGCAAAATCATAAATGATGTACCTTGTCAACTTTGTTTCCAACAAGCATCTTGATGCAATCTTGATTTGTTGAGTACAAGTCAATTTCTTTAGCCCATATATCAGATAGATTTGTAAAAGTTTCACGTCGCGTTACGTCATATACTGTATTCATAACCCAGATTCACTGATAAGTTTACAATATAAACTGATAGATAAATGTGGCAGCTACAGCTAAAGAGTAAAGACAATCTCATTACATTTAGAAGCAAAACAAGTCACTGAAATAATATTTTACGCACATTATGGTGTTGAGATCATATATAATATTAACAAAAAGACTGAATTATTATTAATTACTTGCTACTCAACCAAAAGATACAGCAACATCAATTAATCCTTCGTCCTGAGTTCACTATTCAGCTTTCTTGCATTTCAAGTTATTATATATACATATTGTTACAGACAAACCATTTTTTGTTCCTTCACCAACAGTTTAAGCATTTAAAGTATTTGATCATGGCATGGTATCAGAGCCTCCTAACCTTGAGATCTGAAGTTGAGATATTTGTTGCCCTCATTCTTTTAAATAAAAATTGAATTTGAGCACAAGGTTCACAAGCATCTCTAACCCAAACTATATCCCTATATGGCTATATGCAATGAAATTTGTATGACCCTATCGTACTGTATAAAATAAGCCCTTGATACTCTAATGATTCTCGAATGCCAAAATGAGAATGAGAATCAAAATCAAAATCATCAAATTGGTATCAAAATCAGGAAACAGTATCGTGGTCCCTGAATTTCAAAATAAAATTGATTAGCTTAGGCTATCTATGGTAATTATGAAAGTTTTATAAGCCTAAAGAATAATAACAGAAATGCTAATAATAATAACAATCAAAATCATCAAATTAATCTATTTCAATCACCAAGTTTGCTATCCATTACCATAATAACATCAGGAATAAAATAGAAATCGATATGAACTAACACATAGCTATGTTGCATGATTTACAGCTCAAAAAAATAACAGAAATACAGAATTCAAACAAATTAGGGAAAAATTGTCCATCATATTCATGGGATAACGAGCAGGAAACATGGCTACGAAATGGAAAAAATCAAGGAGCATACCCATAATTATTCCTTGTGCACCTCTATAGTAAGAACCAGTAAGTGTTCTAAACCTTTCCTGTCCAGCTGCACGACAAGAAAACACAAAATTATGCTACTGACTTATTCCAGATATGATTGAACAGACTTCTGACAAGTTTTAGTCATGTAACTTTGTAACAGGGAGAAGGGAATATAGTATACCAAAACAAGCTGCTAATCTCCGTCTATAAGAAATGCTAAATATTTCACATAGCAACCAAATAAAGCATCACACTCTGCAGTATGTTTTCTTAAATATACACAGGAAAATTTCAATTAGCTTTTCAATCAAACAAAATTGATTTGAAAATTCATAAATAAATTTTGAAGATTTAAATTGGTATGGCATGCATTGATATTATTAGTTCAAAACGGTTAAGTAAATGAGAGCTCTAGCACTTCCACACTCAATACACAAGAAGTTCCACATCTTAAATACTATAGAATTTTGAAAACATCTGATGAAAATGAAGAATAGAATAGAATAGAATCCCATGAATGATGAAAAATAACATAATTTTTACTCTTTCCAAAGAACTAAATCAGCATATTTCACATTACCTGTGTCCCATATAGCAAGTTTTAACTTTTTTCCACCAAGTGTAACATATTTAACTTTGAAGTCTACACCTGCATTATGTTCAAAAGAGTGGATACAAATAGATAAGTAAAGTGATACTTCAATCTATAATTGAGCGGTAGGGACGATAAAACAGTATCATGGACCACACACAAACCATCACATATATAAAACTTCTTAAAAGAAAGGTTTTATCAAGACCTTCCCCAATAAAATATAAAGTTTGTTTACGTCTATATTAACATTATAGGTTCATGAATTGAGTGTAAGATGGATAACGATTCAACCACTGTTCCGATTCCTTAAATTTCTCCTAACAACCACTATGAGAGAGAAGCTCTTTTGTTGACTAAATGACAGTGTTTGAACTCAACACTCCAGATAGATAATGAAATACTAAACTAGCTAAAAAAAGGACATGTGAGACAACAAGGAAGTACTAAGAAAAGTGCTCCACTAATGCCATTTGGTGGAATTTTACATCTCTTTTCTTGTCACTTTCCCCCCTACATTCATGCAATATCTTGCACATAGTCTTTACTAGTTTGATCAAATACAAATACCCTGAACCAACCGAAACCTCCTAACGAACCCTCAAAAGCTCCCATGAGTCCCATCTCAAGTGTCCTTCCGTGAATAAGTACAAAAAATCTTCGCATCTGTTTAGATATGTGTTGGCAATCCACATTTTCCTTCAAATCACGGCAACAAACCACATCACAACAGAAGATTCCTTTATTAGCTTCTTGAAATCACGGTTGTTTTGCCTCAGGTATTCCGCAAACTCACGTTGATCCAGACAGACAGACGCTTCCTTTATTTGCCTCACGGTCGTTTTGCCTCGGGTATTCCTCAAATCACGTTTTGGTTAGTCAAGTGTGATTTGACCATACATATATTGTGTTTGGTTTCTAGCCTCAAATGTGATTTATGTTTGGATATGTTAAGTCAGAATCAATTCTAGAGACCAAATCAGTTCTAATCAATAACCTCCAAACATACCAAAATCAAAAATGCACTCAAAGTGGCAATACACACACACAAATAAGTAATTCTGAACAAACTATCCAAACACAAATTGACAAAAATAATTTTTTTGTGAACATATTCACATAAATCACTTTATGTCACTCTTTATCAAAATCGATTAAAAAAAAATTAAGTCAAATTCAATTTTCGTCACAACAGAACCAAAATCAATTTGAATAGTACGTGTTAACACCTCAAACGAATAATTCTAGGGCACCACTAGATTGAAAAAATACAGAGATCTCATCCAAAATGCATGAATAAAAGGAAGGATGAAAGTGAAAACAAGGGTTTTGTGAACAAACCAATGGTAGGAGAAAGATCTTCGAAGTTATCAGAAGTGAATCTGAGAAGCAGCGTGCTTTTTCCAACACCAGAATCACCAATCATAAGAAGCTTGAACAAGTAATCGAACTCAGCAGCGTTACTCGCCGATGAAGAAGAAGAAACATCCATTTCAGAAAATAAACCGCGGTTGAGTTTAAGCTTCGATAAGTGCTTTTGTATTTTTCTTCCTTTTTGTTCGAAAATCGAGACTTGTGTTGAATGAATTATATAGGAAGTTGAAAAAGAAGGAAAGTATCTTTAGAAGAAGGTTGCCGAAAGTCAAAGAATATTTGAGTCAGATTTATGCTTTGCTTCTTGCGGTGAACCGGTGGTTCTTTCGGTTCTTTGAGGCGGATTGGTTTAGTTTGATTTGGTTCGATTTTATTTTAAAAATTAAAATAATTTATTGAAATTTTTTTTTTAAAATACTAACAAGTGTCTTTAGAGTATTGTAACGTCTTCTTCATAAGCAAGCAGTTAATGGATCCATGAAGCACAACATCGTGTTAGTACTAAAATGGTTCATAGAATGATTGTTATTGGACCAAACATAATTCATACCATAACCTCGGATGGACAATAATTTTCATAGTAGTAGCGATGAGGAGCAACATGGAGCTATAGGCACTCCAAATTGTGGCGGCATGTTGACATTCCCATGGATTGTGGCTGTAGTAGTCTTGCTCGAGTTTTTTTTACTCTTGTGTTTAACAAAGGGCAATTTATGATTGTGTTTTCCTTCATACCTTGAAAATTCATATTTTCAATTTCCTACATCTCTTTCTATTTGTTCTTTGCATTACATTTTTTTATTACAAAACTAAAGTTTTACCCATAGAGGGTAGAAGAACTCCAAAGATGATAGATCAGAGATTTGAATGTTCCGTGAATGGAGGTAAGATAGAGGTTAGAATTTGAGGTGGAGATGGTGATGTTGAAGGCGATATATCTACAAACATTTTGATACCAAAGTTATAATAAGTTTAAGGTGGAGACTACTCTAACCTAACTTCTGCCTCAATCATATTCTAACTTAGGGATTGGTGTGTTTACATGTATATCATCTCCGTCTCTGTCATCTTCACCTCGAATTCTAACATAATATCTTCATTCAAAAAGCATTCCTTTCACCCATCCACCATCATTGGGAGTCCATATACCTTATACGATAAAATATAAGTTATGTTTAAAACATGTGTAATGCAAGGAACAAATGGAGAGAGATGTACAAAATATAAAATGTGTAATTGCCACATGAAATCAAAAATAATGACATATTGCCAATCATTAAACACAAAATTCAACAAACTCAAGTAAGACTACTATATCTAGAGTGCGTGGGAATGTCATCATGCCACTACCATTTGCAATCCCTTATCTCACCTTTTGCCCCTCATAACTACTATGAAAATTATAGATTCATCCATGGTTATGGTATGAATTATATTGCTTGATTAACAATTCTTTCATGAACCTTTTTAGTAATACCATGATTCTTCCACCTTATGAATCCATTAATGGACAAAAAAATTGGATTGTTATGTTGCTTCTACTAAAGTGTTGGACATGGAACAATTATACCTGAGTTAGGAATAAGCGATGCTCTTCTATAAATAATGTTCATTTCTCCATTAAAACACAAGCACCATGGGTCCCTGTATATGTTGTCAAATTAAACAATTAAATGATTAGTAGAGAATTTACAAAGTTTGATAAGTAAAGACAGAATTACAAGGTAGTGTTTGGACAATGTCATTCAATTTCTTTTATTAGTCATAGTCCACCTCAGCCTAAACGTTTGCAATGTGCAAGTTCTAGTTTCTACCTTTAATTATCCAAGTTGTCATTGATTTTCATAACAAGACTATTAACATGGATAGAAATTTCTTGTTTGTCATACTTAATAGTAGGAACCCAAAACAGCAAAATCACTAACTTTCAATTAGCTTTGTTCTTATTATTGAGTGTTCCCCTTTTTTAATCTATTTTAATTCTTATTTTTCATTGGATCATGGTTTGCTTAATCAATTAATATCTTCAAATGTGAATCCTAATGGGTTGAAGACCATATCAACGGGTCTTCCATCTTGAAAACTGCTACTTATTACTAATGAATCGCACATAAACCTATCATGAGTACACATGACATATTTTGATTGTATCATTATTTAGAAATTTACTTATATTTTGACTACAATTGTATTTTGATTAGTGAGTTTTAATTATGACTAGTTCTTACACATGTCATGTTTTGATTGTTCGTTACATAGAAAAATACGTGTATTCTACCATACATTGTATTTTCATTTGTGCGTTTTTAATCGTGACACACATTACTTAGAAACTTACATGTATTATGCCAATGATTGTATTTTGATTGGTGAGTTTTTAATTGTGACGTGTTCTTACACATGACATATTTTAATTGTACTGTTACTTAAAATTTTGTGTGTATTCTGTTAAATATTGTATTTTGATTTTAAGTTTTTAATCATGATGAAAGAGTGTGACAATATGTTGGTCGATTCCAGGATAGATATCAAAGAGTCTGAAGATATGTCAGACAAATCCACAATAGATATATCAACAAATGAATCCTTAAAGAAAAACGATAATTGTAACACCATAATTCCCGTCGATAAATATTAAATAATAATAATAATAATAATAATAATATATTTAACGATAAGGATGTTACACAACTCGACATTAGATGACAAAAATAGCATAAATTTTCCTTTTAATTAATAATTTCACCAGCGAAAAATATTTCACTGATCTCATTAAATTAGATATGTTATTGGACTTCTCCATTCTAATTTAAAGTTATTATCTCACCTTATCATCACTTTCGACTTCAGCAACTTTCCTCACTAAGACTTAAGACTTCATTATAATTAAAGTTATTATCGTCAAACATTATAACTGTTATCTCTTGTCCCATTTCCTATTCATCTTGCTATCTTCTAATCGATTCTCGTCTCATTCATCGCTATCATCATTCATATTATCTTTCATTATTTAATATACAACTCCTTATCTTCCCTTACATTTCATCTTAACGACCCTCTCATTGTCTACGATCATCTAAATTAGACTTCTATATTCTTTATTCATTTTTACACCTTATATGTTAATATCTAACATTCATCTTAAATTCTTTAACTATCTTGACTCTTTTACTCTTCGGCTTAACAATAATTTTAAACTCATCATTGGTTTAAGGATATCATGTTTAACTTCCTCAGTTACATGTAAAGCACCTACTTCATACCCCCCCCCCCCCCCCCTTGTATCATTGTCTCTTCACTTCTTTATCTCTTTCGTATTTTATATCCTATTAATCGACTTACCACATTAGACCTCTTAAGTATCTCAAGAAACTACTCTCGTCGTTACCACTTTGTCATGAACCACATACTTATATCTCTCCTTCTCCTACTTAAAGCTGCTTCACCCTTTCTAGGCCCAACACTAATTTGAGGAACTTGTGATGTATCATATTCATCTATCTTAAACGACTCCTCTATGTCTTCTCCTATCATTGTTTTTCATTTCCTATCGTCAAGTTACCTTTAACATCACTAATTCACATAGACCACTATCACTAGTTCGTGTTTTAGGCTCACTATTATTTTTTAAGGTAATCACTTATAATTATGTTGAAACACACTCCCCCATTTAGTTATATAGTTTAGGACCCTTACTTTTATCTTTCACGTTAACAACTTTCTTAAACTCACTATTATTTTCAAGGATGTTTTAAGGTCAACAAAAGGGATTGTGTTGAAGTTCCATGAAAAACGTAAATTGACCCAGGTACAATAATTTGATCATAACTCAAGCTTCAGAAGTCTAAAAGGAGTCACTTCAAAGGCAAATGAAAGCTAACATCTATATCTACAACTTTAACGTTTACACCGAAACACAGTTCGGAACGGAAAATGGTAAAAAAAAGTAGTTTTTTATAAGTTGGGCTGACATAATCGGGGCCCGAATTTCCAAAATCGTGGCCCATTTTTTGTCGAGCCACAACACCCAAAATCAGAGCCCGATTTTGGCTGATAGACAGTCAACCAAGATTAGTTCAAAAATGTGTTTTTCATCAATTAATCACTTTTAAATCACTTAACTCAATCCCAACGCACCCAAATCGTCCCTAATCATCACTCTAGGGTTACCATACTATTTGGGCGTTAATTCCCTCTTAACCTATCCAATTTTACACTCTTTCATGGTCAAGTTCTTAATTCTAATCGCTAAACTAGGTTCCCTTAGTTTTACTCTTTCAGTAACAATTTTACATTCATTATTATAATTCTTCCGTGGAACTCTTCATCATAACAACAATCATATCTTAAAAATTAAACAATCTCATCACCATCATAACATCACTCATACTTTAACCTCTTTACCGCCCCACAACAAAATATTAAACCCTAGAGATGAAGAGATTATTCCCTTTACCTCGAACCCTTCGAAAATTCCAGGTTGTGGCTTGACCTCGCTACCGCTAGAGATTCTCTTCTCTTCTACTCACAATTCTTTTACTCCTCTCTTTCCCTACTTATTTAAAACTTATATTCTACATCCCCGACTCTATATTATGTTATTTTGACTCCTCCCTTCATTTTATTTAAATTTTCATACTACTTCTCAATCATCATCAATATTTTATTTTCTCAAAAACAAAATAATACTCAAGCACAAGCTCGGAAGATTATTATGGTCATGGTGTCATGGTGTCATTTTCCTAACCAATAGGGTTTATAAGAATATCACTCAAAATTCTCGTTGTGAATTATAGTTGTTATATCAAACACATTTTAGGTTATGACGGAAGCTCGGAAGATTATTACGTTTGATTTTAAGTAACCATACAAATGAAATTGAACACTATGTTTTAACTTAAAACTTTAAGGGTCTACTTACGAAGGGAGTTTTGGAGGGGAGGAAAGGGATGACTTATTTTTCTTTTATATGTTTAAACAAGCTATAAAATATGTTTAAAAAGGGTTAATAGTGTTTTCCCTCTGTAAAATAGGTCATTTTCGGTTTACCCTCTAGAAAAGAAATCTTTTTTTTTTTTTTTGAAATTATGAAAATTTTACGAAATTTATGAAAATGAAAAATTCTGAAACTTAATATATTTCAAAATTTTCGAAAATAATTAGAAAATATTTTTCGAAAAAGTTCAAATTTTTATTTCGAAATTAAAAAAGATTCCTCAAAATTAATTTTTTTATTTCTAATTTTTACGATTTTTTTATTTTCCAAAATTAATTTTCAGATTTTAATTTTTTTTATTTCTAAATTAATATAAATGAATTCATATAATTTTTTTTAAAAACAAAATAGGCACAAATGCCACATGTACCCTTAAAAAAATTAATTATACAGTCAGCACGTCACATAATCAGATATGCATAATCAGCGCGCCACTGAGCGTATCTCGTCATCAAATATGCATAATCAGATGAGTTAGGGGGTATTCTGGATTTTTTTAAGAGGACTGATTTTAAACCAAAAATTCAAAAATTACATTATTAAATGGAGGGTAAAACACTATTAACCCATTTAAAAACTAATAAAGTGTAATTAAATTGTTGTGTGATCATCTATCATGATAATCTTTTAACTCTTTTTAATGTCTAATATATATTAAAATATAGACATAACCCTATATATCCCTCCAAAATAGACCCTAAGACATTATGTATAGGGTATCACACCAAGTTTCGGTCCGACTATGAGGTTAATCTTCATTTTGATGCGCTTCAAAATTTATATTTTTCCTTACCAACTATTCTACCTTAAAATTCCTTAATTTGATACTACTGCTAATAAAATATATGCTAAATAACACCGAATGTCCTTTAAGTTCTAATTATAACATCATGGTCTTTTAAGTTTTTTCGTATCACTTACGTTCTTTAAGTTATTTAATTATAACAAGTTAGTCCTTTAAATGTTTTCTGTAACACTTAGGTCCTTTAATTTATTTAATCGTAACTTTTAGGCCACAAATAACTTGCATTTTTAAGATCTGAAATCTCCCACTTGTTACCGATAAATAACTTAAAGGACCTGATTGGTACCAAGAAAATTTAAATGACCAACTTGTTACAGTTAATTAACTTAAATGATCTAAGTAGTATGAAAAAACCTAAAGGACCTATATATTACATTTAAATAACTTAAAAGAATCTCTAGTGTAATTTAATCTAAAAAAGTATAGGAAGAAAGTCTATAATTCATAAGAATAAAAGTCAATGCATTGATTAATATCTCAATTAGCAATAGCAGCCACATATGACCTTGTTATTTTATTATTATACACAATGAAACAAATAATCAATGTGTAGATTAACATAGCAGCCATTTGAATTCACTTCATTCCTCTCTTATATTTACACAATAAATTTTCATTTATCTTTTTTTGAAGGAAATAAATTTTCATTTATCATCAACAAACTACAAAAGATATAACAACAATATAATCAATAAACTTAAACATACATTAATGTCTCATTGTATCATGTAACAATCTAACATAACATAACCAAATTTGATTCCTACTCAAACACGATAATTCTCCAATTGAACATCCTTAGCCGTCAATGGAACATACTCTCCAAGATAAACTTCAAGATGATCAGCCAAAGCAGATTTATCAATATTCTCATGATGATAACTCTTGCAAACCAAATAAAGCACAGTTTGCAAAACAAGTCCAAACAAGAACAAACAAGACAACAACAAGAAACATAGTATCCCATAACCTGTTCTGTCCACATAACCAAAACACCATCTTCCATTCACAACCACTACCTTAAAAACCAACCTTATCAAAACAAATGAAACATTAAGCACCAAAAATATAAATATTGATAAACCCATTTTCCCTTTTATTAATTCCTTGCTTTTCACCATAGCTTTGATTCCATATAAATCTTCCAAGACTGTGACAACACTAGCTAGTTGCCATATCAAAGTAAGGTAAACAAATCCAATGAAATAAAATATCATTATGAAAATCAACAAAACAATACCACCAGTTTTTATACCAATAGTAATTGCTAACAAGATTATAACAAAAAAAGTTATAACATTGTAAGCAAAAAAAGCAGCATAGGCACATAAAAAAGTGATCATGAGTCTCTTCCAAACCTTAGGAACAATTTTCATCACTTTTTTGAAAGAAACATCTTTGGAAGTGAAGATTGATGCTGTTGTGTAGACAATAGCTGAGGTAGAGAGAAGTGAAAAGATGAGGAGGAAAGTGAAGTAAACTAACTTGAAAAGCAAAAGAGTGATGAATTGTGAAGAGATTATGTCGGAGAGTTTTTCATATTTTGGTGTGCCTTGTTGAGTATGGTCTATTTGTTCTTCAGTGTGTTGAATTTTCTTGAAGATGAGGTTGGATACTTCTATGTGGAAGAGGAAGATGAAGGAGAGAGGAAGGAGAAGAGTTAAGGTGATTTGTGTGAAGATTTTTCTCCATGAATATATGATCTTGAAGGATTCTTTGTAGCAACCAAAGAAACCAAGAAATTGCATGTCTTCTTGTTCTTTGTCCATGGTTTTGTTTTTGGTTTGGTTTGGAAAAGTGATTGTGTTGTGGTGAAGATGAAGAGAGACGGAGAAGACTATATTGGTAAAGAAAGAATGAGTCAAAGTCTAAATATTGTGCTTTTCTAAATTATCATCCATGTGTTTGTTCATAATTTTTTTTATACTTTTCTTAATGAATGAATTATTGCGTATTTTTCTTTTAAAATAAAATGATCAATGACCGACAAATTATAGGAAGTATATACTATAAGAAATCTTTGGAAGATATTTATTGACATAAACAAATATTTAACTCTTTTTTTTATTTTAAAAGTGGGCCTTATTGTATTTTGTTGTGAAACAATACGTGTAGCACATGCATAACAATGACGTCAAAAACTGAATGGTTCAAGCAAGAATATTCAATCAAGAGTAAATTTAACAACCTAGTTGTAAATCAGATTTAAACAATCAAAACAAAGAATAAAGATAAATAAAATAAATAAGCAAATACATCAAGATTGTTGATTCATTTTGATCCAAATTGACCTATGTGTGCAGAGATAGCAACTATCGGATTGAAAATAGAATATGTGAATTGAAACTAAAAATTCTAGAATCTCATTTTGGATAGTATAGTTTATTAGTGAGTGTAGTTTGAAAAACAGTTAACTCCCACATTGTTTATTTTTCACATTTTGGATTCTTGGTTAGTTTCCGATATTATACAAAGAGTGTTCATAACTCTTTTCAAAGGGCACTAAGGCCTTAGACATTTCCAAGCTTTCCCTTTTCTCTCCTCCGCTCGACTCACATTTGAGCCACTTATCCCCTTTCTTTTTTGTCTATTTGGTAATTTTTTTGTCCGTTTGAAAAAAAATTGTCACTTCGGTTTATAAGTGGTCCTAGTATCATATTAGATTTAGAGTTGTCATAGTATTGTTGCCCCTTTGGTTTAAAATGGTTCTTTTATCATATTAGTGTGGTCATAATATCATTGTCCCTTCAATTAATGAGTGACATATTAGAGTGGTCGTAGTATTATATTAGAGTGGTCATATTACTATACTAGAGCTGTCATAATATCATATTTGAGTGATCTTAGCACCATATTTGATGGTGTATTTCTAGGACGGATCCTAAAATGCAGTAGGACTTTGATATAGTAGTAGTTGTGATTTTTTATCCTGAGGATGTGGTGATTGATATTCTGCTTGCATAATTTTAGACAATGTCACAAAACGTATTAAAGAGAACGAGCACTTAATCAATGATAATACCAATAATGAGATAAATAACTCTATTTATAAGCAATTTATAAATTGATTAAACTACCTCTGATTATAAGGGTGTGTTTGGCCCAACTTTTTGAACGTCTAGAAGCAACTTTAAAACTAAAGTTGCTAAAAAGAACTTTATAAATTAAGTTAAAGTTGTTTGGTTATATTTATTTGACAAAATTATACAATTTAACGTTTAACTTAATTTTATGTAACATTTTTGTCATTCTTTCAGAAAAAATGTAACATTTTGTCTTTTTTTTTTCCTTCTAATTTAATCAATTGTGTTATAAAATATAACATCGTGATCCTTCCTTTATTAAAAAGATTAAAACTAAAAAAAAAATCATAAGCAAACTCATGTCTCCATCACACAAACCTATAAATCCAGATTTTATTGAAAAAACCTCATAAACCCGAAATACATAAAATAAAATGAAGATATGTTTATGTTGTTGGAGTACTGAGTTGATTAATGAGAGAATTTTTTTAATGAATTTTAGTTTTTTTTAGTAAAAAAAAGTATAACGATATTGATATTTTATAACATAAAAGATTAAATAAAAAAATATAAAAAACAAAAGTGTTAATTAAAATTAAATTAAGGAATAAATCGTGTAATTTTTCCTATCAATTTTATCTTAACATAAAACAAAAGCTTGAGGTAAGAGCTTGAGCGTCTAAAAAAATTGCATGAAATAAATCGTGTTGGATACATTAGGGAAATAAAAGACAGTACTGATATATATATATATATATATATATATATATATATATATATATATAAAGTAAAGTTGGCTTGGAAATGAAGGAACTGATAATTTGAAGTAAACTATCCCGCAAAAAAATTGAATAAATTGGACGATATGTGAGTAATATTGCAAAGAATTATTAGTAAAATAATAATAAAATATTGTCTTTGGCAGGGTTCGAAGATGGAAGCACATGTAAATGATGCGCATAAGTTGAAACAAAGTTCCTTTCAACTCCTTTAATTGAAGCTCCTTTAGTTACATTTTTCTTCTTTAAAAATAAGTTACTTGTTTTAGAAAGAGTTCTACTAAATGTTGTTTGGCCCTACTTCTTCTTCAAAGTAGAAGATAAGTCAAGAAAAGGCAGGCCAAACAGGCTCTAAGTAAATATTGCACCACTTTTTTTTTAAATTGGTTTTTAAAACAAATTAGGTTATGTAATCTTTTTTTTTATTTTAGTTAACGTAACATATTTTCGAGAAATTTTTTATCATCACTTACATTAACGCATTTTATGAGTTAAATTTTGATCAGATGTCAATATTAAAATTTCTGATTGTCAAGAGAAATTACAATCAATCATGTAACTTTAAATGGTTATTATTGAAATAAAATGTGTTTACTTTTCAATGATATGATGATTATGTTTTGAGTTTTTCTATTCACACCCCATATATTTTTGGTTACACCCAAATTTTCTTAAAAGTTTTTTATAATACCAAAATTGCCCTTTTATATAATTTTTTTGAAAACCTTGATTTTATTCATTGTCATTGAGTTTCACCCTCTTTTACCCACAAACGATCAAACAATCTGATGTTCAATCAATTTCTATGGAAGATTAAAGAGTGAATCCAAATATCTTTCATCCATACTCGATTACATATAAGAAAATGAATTTCTTCTTCTTTTTCAATAATGCTAGTTTCAATTTTTTCTTATTTTTCAACTGTAAGGTACTAGGGTTTCAATTTACATTGTTAAGGTTAACTTAAACTGAGTTTACATGACCTACTTAAACTAAGTTTACAAGAACCTGCTTAACTGACATGACATACTTAAACTCAGTTTACATGAACCTACTTAAACTCAGTTTACATTACCTACTTAAACTCAGTTTACATGACCTGCTTAAATTGAGTTTACATGTACATATTTAAAATAACATTACGTAGAATCATTGAACAAGGTTGATATGTACACTTAAACTTAGTTTACATGACCTACTTAAATTGAGTTTAAGTATGTACACTTAAACTCAGTTTATATGACTTACTTAAACTAAGTTTACATGACCTACTTAAACTAAATTTACATGACCTACTTAAATTGAGTTTAAGTATGTACACTTAAACTCAGTTTACATGACTTACTTAAACTAAGTTTACATGACCTACTTAAACTAAATTTACATGACCTACTTAAACTGAGTTTAAGAAAAATGGGTTTGGGGTGTAACCAAGAGAGAAGGAAGAAGTTTTTTGAAAATCAAATTTTATGAAAGGGTAATTTTGTCATTTTAGGGTGTAACCATGAATATACTGGGTGTAATTAGAAAAAGTCTTATGTTTTATTGAATAGTTGAATTTTTTTCAATGAAGATATATATGAAATAAATATATCTTTTATTTGGTCAAATTTATATGGATTGAATTAGTTTATATGAGGTATTCGTGAAATCGTGAATATGGTTCAATTGCTAAAAATATTACGATATATAAGGGTCGAAGTTTAACTTTAGATTCCTTAATTATTCACTTTAAGAATTAAATTTTTAGTTATTAGATTACTTGACAAAAAAAAACTTTATAAGAGTCATCTCTCTACAATCATGAAACTTAGTGTATAGAATGTTGTTAGCATTTTGATGGCTTTTATTAACTTTTGATTAGAAAAATTAGAAGGTTGAGATTTGATGTCAAACTATCCGTTGGCATTTGGTGTCAACGAATCATGACACAAAATTTTAGTTTGAGTACACTATCCTTTCTTTGATAACCAACTAAGGTCAATTGTAAAAATTAAAATATTTCAGAAATTAGAGGATGAAAAAACTATTTTTATATTTTTTTTTAGGGGGAAAACTGATTTTATTATTGTGAGGACTAAAACCGACAAGTATCTTCTGTAAAAAAAAATAAAAAATGGCAATCATCCTATAGGCTACTAAATGAAAATATGATTAATCGATACGTGCAAATTACATTATTAGATCATCAATCCACATAGACTTGGAAATTTAAGTTCAGCTATTCTCAATTGTTTTATTAGGATTTATAAAATTTTATTTGTAAAAGTAACACATTCCAAAAGTAGTGAAAATATCAAATGAGAAAATTCTGTGGGGATTAATTTTTGTTAGTTATTCCTCTAATGTCTTTTGATCGAAATATACTTTTAATGTTTTAATTATACTTTCACATATCACTCTTCATACATCTCTCGATGTCTAACATGTGACAAGATCTATTTTATATTTTAACCTTCAATATCTCGTGCAGTTGGCCAATAAAATAACAATATATTTAGATAGTATATGTTTGGATACTATCGCTGACACTTTCTAAATCAAAATATCAATGAAACATCGATATAATGAAACAAAATTTATATATAACCAACCAATTATTTACATTAGATTAATAACTAATTAACCTAATCCTAATATAAAGAGAAATTAGTTACACATTGTCAGGTAAGTTACAATGTAAACATGGGAATGTCAAGATTTTGCATCAAATGACTTGAATCTTCAAGCCTCCAATAATGATAGAATGAGCAAAAATGGTGATTGAAGTTATCTATTTACATATTTTGATAAGTGACAATCAGCTTGGCCATTTTCATACTCATTGGAAATTTGACGTTTCTTCACTTTAAAGTCTTTATTAGCTCATCAAATGTGAGTTGCTAAACAACCACAATTTTCCATACCAATGGTTTGGCTCCAAAAAAAATTGTATGACTTCTATCTTCTTTGTTTTTTCTTTGTCTCTCCATTCTTGATCTTTAAATGTTACAAAATATATTGAAAAGGGTAACATTACAAGGAATTCACTTATGGTCTAACTTTCTAGATTGTGGACTATGACGTTACAAGTAAAGTTTGAACGATTTATGTTGTGATGTGTTATTTGAATTTTAAATATTATACATTTTTTCTTTGACTGTAGTTATAGTCTAAGGACGTTTTATGACTATAAATAGTCTTGCATCCTTCAACATTTTTATTTATTCATCACTTTTCATTTCTTCTACAAATTTCTTTCTTAAATTTGATTATGAGAGTGAGTTATGATACCATAATCACTGTTGACAACCAATATTATCTCCGAAATTGTAAATAGTTTTGCATCCTTCAATATTTTTATTTATTCATCACTTTTCATTTCTTCTACAAATTTATTTTTTAAATTTGATTATGAGAAAGAGTTATGATACCATAATTACTATTACAACCAATATTATCCTCTGAAATTGCTTTGCAGTTTAAGTGGGGATAGTATGGTGGTCAGTAGAGACCTAATCAATTACAATACCATTTCTGGGTTTTAACAATTTTCGAATTATATAATCTAAAAATTCTTAAAAAAAAAAACTTCGGATTATATAATCTAAAAAGAGATATTTTCGAAAATAAATAGGACGTATGAGAAGAGAGTAGGGTGTAAAAAAAAATAGTCACGAGTGCCACTAGTAGCCCATATACTTTTTGTTTAGAGGACAGTAACTAGTGGCTCATTAATAAACCAAGAAAATTGCTAACTGTATCCCCACGATCTTCAAACATACCTCTCTACTTTTAGCAATTTTCAAAAACTTCCGTCACTTTATTTTCATATTTATTTTCATACCACATTTTCTGTAAACTAACAGTTTTGCGTTATTAATTTTGTATGGTATGCTTTTTTTAATATAAAAAAAAATCACAGTAAACTTCATTCTCTTTTATATAAAAAATCTTAAATATGTTGTTTGATACATATTTTAAAAATGTACATCATAAACTTGCTATTTACTTGGCCAAAAAAAAAAATTACTTGCTATTTACTACAAACATTTTTAAACAGTGATCATCCTAAGCTACAAATTTACGGCACACACTTTTAAAAATATACCGTAAATGTACTTTACAGTGGGATATATTTTAAATGATATTTATGGAAATGTGAAGATAATTTTTATTTTATTTTTGCATTAACAAACTATAAATTAGATTTCATTGGTGGTAGCCATCGAACTTGGGTGTAATCAAATACATAGGAACTTTTGTAAAATAAAAAAATACATAGAAACTAACATACAATTGTGATGCCTTTGATAAAGAATGAGTAACAAAATTTAATAGTCGCCTAACAAAGTCAATTATTTTGTATGGCTACAAATTTACAATATAGTGAAGAAAAGAGAGATAAAGTCAACAACATTTGAAATTAAAAAAATTGATGTGACTATAAACCAGATGGATCCCATATTTCCTTTGCCTTCATACACCCTAGGAACAAATGCAATTCACCCTCATAACCGTGAGGTGTGTTGATGGTAATGTAAGAATTTTCTTGGCACTGAAGACATGGATCTTTCCAAACATTTAGGAATTTTTCATTTCCAATGCACCATCTCATTCACCTTATGATTAAAACATGTGAAGCATGAATACTACATTAAATAAAGTTTGAGTTATGGCTTATATGAACCCAAAAAAACACATTTAAGAAAGTATCGAGCTTTGAAGACACGTGAAACAACAATATTTTGGTTGGTTAAAAGTCGTCAACCTTACTTCTATTAATATAGTCAAATTCAAACCATAAAAATAACAAAAACTCATTACTTCATTTTCTTTTCTCATTGTTAATTTATCCCAGCTTATCCATTTGATTCCTCTACATTGCTTTCCATTTGTTCCCCATCAAAAGGAACGGGGATATGTTAAGAAGGCGTGGGGTGTATTTAATATACGGGCCAAAATATAATACTATTAATTATCAGCAACCTCTTTATACCATGGTATTACTAGTTTTTTTTTCTTTTTTGACAAGTCATTGTATTACTGGTTGAACTTGAACACATTTGATAAATTAAGTGAGAGAGAATATTAAAAACATTTAGAGTGTTATGATAAATATAAATAAATTAAACTATAAAATATTAGTAAGATGTAAATGAATTTGTTCTAACTTTGTCTTAAAATTGAAGGAAAATATGGTGATATAGTCTAGTTTAGATTAAGTTTCAACCCAATGAATTAAGTATAACACTCTAATGTAATAGTTTTGGGGAAATTGTTCTTCTCCTTTTAAAAATTGTTCATTCCATTAATTCATGTTGAACATTTTTCAATTTGAGTTAACTCACGTAAACACGCGAATGAGCACAATTTTCTTGTTTTAGAAGTCAAGTTTTTGTCAAAAACCCTATGGGCCGTCATTTGAGAACATTATATTATTGACGGCAAGATGCAACCTTCATGTAGTTTCATTCAATATAACGGCTTTGATTTTTGCATGTTTAATTAAATTCTTTGGTTAGGTACAAACTAAATCTTGAATCATGAAGCCTAAAATATGACTTTTATAGATTGTATTGCCTAAAACCGTGTCTCAAAATATCTTTGGTACCTTTGTTTTTATGAAATAAAAGATGTGCTAAAGCCTAAAATACACAAATTTGTATGATCCCAAGCCAAATAGGCCAATTATATGAAGAAGAAGAAAAAAAGTCAACAATTGTCTATGATGTGGCTCCTACTTACTTCATATCTACACATACAAATTCAAAAAGTAATTTGACCAAAGCTAATTTCAAAGCAAGTTCCATTGAGAGTTTTATATAGGTGATCTTTTCTTCTTCATAACTAAGACAATGATTTAATCAGTGCCAAGTCGATAAAAGTGATAGAAAATCAATGTGCCTCAAGATATGTAAACAATAGGTCAAAGAGTAATAGTATATGTTTATTCACAGTTTTACCTAGTTTTACCTAAAAGATCTAATTGAACATATCTAGGTAAAATTTTGCATACAAAACTTTTTGTTTTTTCTTGTTGCAAAGAATAGATTTAAAGGGTAATACTAACAACTAAACTAGTAATTAATGATAAAAAAACAGGTTAAGGTAATCGTTTAGATACTTACTCAAACTCTAGATAACTTTGAAATATAAACCATCAAGCAGCTAAATTTTTCTTCAAAAAATCATTATGTCAACTATTTTCTTGTGCTGCATTCCAACTCTCCTGGTTTGGTCAATTGTGGATAAGATGAAACGACAACGATAAGGACTTCATTATTAATAAATATAACTTATGTGGATGTTAACCTCTTGGATTCTTACCAATTCCACATAATACTGATTAAAAAGATTAACATGATTAGTGACATATTGATTCGTTTCACACAAATATGTACAAAATTATTTGACACTAGTCTTCTATCCTCCCCCACTAGATGCACGTTTAGATAAGTTAGCAAAGTAAATATTTTAGGTGAATATAATAAATAAAGTGCTTTAATTTAGTTCTTAAACAAATGTTACTTTAATTAAACTTTGTTGAAATATTTGTTATAACTTTATGGATAAATTATTATGTGAGGGGAGGGCTAAATTGTCATTTTAATTGAGTGTTGTTTGAGGGTCTAACGCGGTAACAGAAATGATAAGGAAAATTGTCAACTGTTGCCTACCAATATTGGTGTGGTGACAAGTAAGGTTTGAAGTTTGAACATGAAAATGATTTGTCCAAAAAAAATAAAACAAGAAAAGGAGACAACTTGAAAAACATCGACTTAGTCAAAAAGTACCACGATTTCCCATTTTCTTTTTTAGTCTTATGATTTTTTAAAAATATATTTGATTTGTATGCCAAGTTTACCTAGATGTACCCTAAGATCTTATTATCATTTAGATATTTATATATGTATTTTTGTGTGGAGATATTAGCATTGATTAGATGTATTATTGATCTAAGTGGTGATTAATTTGAGTGTATATTAAACAAGTCGTTCATTCAACGTTTTCAATAGAGATTAGCCGCTACTAAACGTAAATGTGATAGAAAAATCATTTTATACGCAACACTAGAAAATTGAAACTCTTTTAATTTAATGTTATAAATATTGTTATTTACGACATTAAGCTCCATTTGAATAATCTACGCAATGTTATAAATATTAAATTATACAACTCAATCGATTCAATTTTGAATTAATGTAAAATGAATGAGTAAAAACACAATAAAAGTATGAAAGAAAGTTATGCAAAAGATATATTAAAATAGTTATATAAATATAATTTTTAATTATGTCTATTATATGGTTTGATTACTTTAACAACTTGATTGTAGTTTTGGCTCAGTTTGAGTGGTTTAATGCAGGTACCGATTCATTCTTTGCTTAGTTTTTGAAAACATTGATTCCACGCATTCAAAAAGAAGCATATGATATGGGAGTTGGTAATGATGAAAGGTTATACGTCATGCTACACGCGGTTGAATATTTACGTTGCATTTTAAGAATGAAACCAAACAAACACAAGTGGCTTGCTTGCTTTAATGCTATTTGTCCAATCCCACTTCATCAGTATTTTCTAGGGTTCAAGTGAATAGGAATATATTTGGAGTACTAAGGATTTTAGTGTCTAAATAAATGCTTATATATCTAGAAATAGTTGTGCACGCCATCGAGTTTAAGCAAAAATAGTCAACTTCACAACTGTTAAGAAATTTAGATAAAATATAGGTGTATTCACAAGTGACATTCATTATAATTTGTTAAATTAATGATGGAAATATTGTCTACAAACTCTAATTCAACTATTAAGAATATTGAAATTGTTAGGCCGAATGTCAAATCGAAGTTCGAACCATAACACTTTCACTTATGTGTGTGAGTTTACAATAATTTTGTCTTTTTATCTATTTATAAAACAAATTGTAGTAGAGATATTGAAAAACATAACACATTTTTGTTATATTTAAGACCGGAAAATAGAACACTTTTTGGTTTATATTCATGACCAAAGAGATTATGTATTTTGTAAAAGAAAAAATAAAGGAAAAGAAGAGAGTGTGTATTTTGCATATTTAGATTACTTTTTATTACAAAAATCAGTAAAATAAAATGTACTAATAATCTTAATAAATTTTATTAAGTTCTTTTCAAAAAGAGGAGCTGATCCCTGTCTATTGTCACTATGGCAAGATCTTGGTGTGGGAAGTAGTGTAGAGTTATTTTGGGGTCTGAAATAATTTTTTGTGAAAGATTTCATGAATTTTATTAATTACTTTTGGTTAAAAATGGGATTAGTAATTTATTTATTTTTTATAAATATTTTTATCAAAAAGTAGTTAAATATTTTGGAAAATACCATCTTGCATTTAAAAAAAAAACAAAGGATGCTTTTAAAAACTAAAATAAATCATAGCTAAAAAAATATCGAAAAATAGCACATAATTCCAATTTTAAGAATTTGATGAAATTGTTTGTTTAAGCAAATTCTAAAAATTATTTTAAGATTATTATATATAATGTAATTTGAGTAAAGACTCTTTCTAATGTTTGATAAAAAAAATATATAACTCAATTTGATCAATTAAAACAAAAAAGTCCACTAACGATCGATCACAATTTTGTCAAAAAATAAAAATAAAAATCCATCATAATTAGAAAATTAGGGTCAAAGACTACTTTAGGTGCTCAAACTTTTGTTGGGAATGTGTCCTGAACTTATTTATGAAGTTTTCAAGAGATTAAATTGGGCTTCACATTTTTTTTTCACAATGATTGAAATGAATCTTTCTTAAAATGATTTTTTTTCTTCTGAAAATTTGTAATATAAAAATAAAATTATTTAAAACTTAAACAATTTCTTTATAAAATGAAAGAAAATAGACTAAAATGCAATTTTGATCCCTTTTTTTGGCCAAACCGCAATTGTGATCCCTCTATTTTAAATTGCATATTCTTGGTCTTTTATTTCAGAAATTTTGACCAACCTATAATTTTGACTATCTAATTTGATAATGTGACAAGAAATTGTTTACCTCAAATCCCTAATATTATTTCTATTGATCTTCTTCTAACTATATATATTTGGTCACGACTCAATTAAACACCTTATTTTTTAATACACTCTACAATTAAATCATTCGTTTTCATGTGAAGTTGGATGTTCAAAATCAATTCTATTAACGTACAAGTGTGCAACCAAATATGTCAAAGTATATCTTTAGTATGGCGCTGCGTTTAACGAAATCACAGAAAAATATCATATCAACGAGAAAGCTATGTTTTTGAGCTTCTCCTTTTTTTTTTTTTACAATCATTACTCATTGAGATGCGCGGTCGACACATCCATCGTTAAACCAAACAGACCAAAAATCAATTTCTACATCTCAAAAATCATTTATAAATCTCCTATACATACATTTTAGAATGGTGAAATGAGACAATACACATAGCATAACAAAATGAAATACATAATAAAAGTGACACGTGGCAAGTTGAATCATACCATTTATGGCTTACCAAAAAGACAAAACATACACCAACAAATAAATATTAAACTATACTAATTATGTTCAATCTCAATTTAAAAAATAAATATATAAGGAATTACATTAAATTAACATAATGAAAAAAAGTCAAATTTATATTTTATTATGTAATATATATTACGTTTCGAAATTCAAAAGTCAATAATATTTTAAATGAAATTCAAAAACGTTATATACTTTTTTTTCTTATATGAAACTTTAAATAATTTAACATAATATATCTGAATACTTTTATGATATATCAAAATATTATTATTACATTATTAAACTACTATGAAACCTTAAAAAAAGCAATTATGAAAAAATGTGAATGTTTATCCAATTATTATTACATGTAAAAATAAATAGTTTTTTAACACAAAAAATTGACATTGAAGCAATATATCACTTTGAATTATAAACATTAGAGAGTATAATAAAAATATAAGAGAAGATTTGATATATGAAATAAAATTAATAAGTTGTTAAATAAACAGTTTCAAACTTTCAAAATCAATTTCTTAACCATTCATTCATTCAAAATAAAAATAAGCTATAATACATAACTCTGAGATAAGTTACTCCAGTTAATAATCAATTATAAATAATAAATTTCACTAATTCATTATTTATGAGACAAATATTTGTTGCCAATAAATATTAAAAAAACACGAGATAAATATTCATTTTCACTAATAAATATTAAAAAGCACGGGACACATTTATCTCTGATAGATAAAAAAACATGGGACACATATTTATAGCTGATAGTACATATAATAAAATACAAATATTATTATGCAAAAAAAAAAAGACAAATATTAGTAACCGATACATAAACAACACGGGATAAATATTTGTCAATGATATATATATATATATATATATATATATATATATTCATTAATAAATAATTAAAAAACTAAAGAAAAATAAATTGTTATTGATATATAAAAAGAAAAACAAGAGATAAAAATATAATAACACAAGACAAATATTCTTTACCATTACTTTAAACAAAAAACAAGACAAATATCCATCACTAATAAATATTAAAAAAATATAGGACAATTTTTTTTTAAGGAAAAAAGGACAAATATTTGTCTCTTATATACAAAAAAAAAACATGAGACATATATTTTTAATAAATAAATTTAAAAAAACACGTGTAATATTTACCCCAAATACACAATAAAATCTGAAACCAATATACATCACTGAAAAAAAAAAGTTATTTTTCATTGACACATAAAAACACGGGAAAAATATTCGACAGTCATAAATATCAAAAAAATATTCCACAAATATTAATTCATGAATCATCTTTCAAACAAAAGAAAAATAATCACTAAATCATGAAAAAAAAAAACACAGGAAACTATTTGTTATTGAAAGAATTAAATCTATAGTTAGACAAATCTAACTTTTTTCTTATGTATTCTATGTTAATATTATATCAAGAAGAAAAGGAAACCAAACATTAATGATAAATATTAAAAAAACACTCAACAAATATTTAAAAAACACATGAAAAATATTAAGAAAACACTCAACAAATATAAAGAAAAGCGGGACAAATCTTTATCACAGTTTTTTGTGAGGTTTTATCACTGATAATTATATGAAAAAATAGAACAAATATTTTTCAATAATAAACACATAACATATATTTGTCATTATAAATATAAAAAATACGACAAATATTTATCATCAATATATAAAAAATTTGGATAAATTATTCGTAACCGACAAAAAACTCTATTGAAATACTACTCATTGATACATAACAAAAGAAACCAAAGATACACCTAGAATGGTTGCTTGTAGGCGTGAAGATTAAGGATGAAAAAAAAATAAGATGGGCAGTGAAGCGTTTCCATTTGCAATTTGCACCGGCCACAATGGGCATCTTTGTCATTTGCTCCTCACTTATAGTAGTTAGAAACATTCAAGTTTGGGTGACCTCAAGTTTTCGTTAACTAATATGTAAATTTTCCACTTACTTTCCACTTCATTGGAGTGGATTCCAGAAGCTCTAATTATTGCTTCTTTTTCAATGAAATAAACAAGGACAAAATCCATGTGTATTTTTTTATGTATATTTTTTAGATGTTTTTCGTATGATTTTAAATTAAAAATATTAATTTTTTTTTTTTTAAAAAAAAGGCTCTTTAGTTGAGAATATTGGTATTTTGTATATTTGTAGTATCTCTTATATCGGGTCGCTTTTAACTTACTACGATCAATATTTTTAATAAACTATATATTACGGTGTATAATTGTGAAAATTAAGTTTTCGAGTTTGTAGATATTTACCAAAAAAATAAGAAATCTTTGAGTTAAATATGGTATAATTTGTTAAAATAATAAAGAATTGTATATTAGAAATACTTTAACATTTATTTCATTTTTGAAGTTGAATTTTAACTCAATGGGTAAGTTAAAATGTTGCATGATTGCAGTATAATAAAACATCACATCTTCATCTAAATTATTAAGACATTAGATATATGGATCATTTCTTATATTTTTTAACATTTTTTTTATTCATAATTTGTGAAATTAAACGTGAGTCCAACAATATCTAATTCAAGATTAAGTATCCCACGTCTTATACTTACATCGCCGTTATTACCAACAGAACTTGCCTCTTGACTACATTGTTAGAAAGACTTTTGATAGAAGGATCTAATATCAGGACCTCACTCCCACGCTTCAACCAAGTTGAATAAGGGCACTCATTAAATTTATCGAAACAGATCGAACAACTAATATTTATCGACTAATTTAAAATATTAAATTATTATCTTATTGTCGAAACCATTATAAACTTTTCTTTATACTGAAAAACACGATTGTTCCGCTCTTTCTATAATACTCAAGCACAAGCCAACCAAACTAGATGAAGCAAATAACAATTTTTCCTAGAATCACTTCGTAAATGTACAAAATGTTGAAAGTGATCAACTATGTTCAAACTATCGGCCGAGCAAATGTCCAATCATTGACGAATAAGAGACCATATGCGCCCTAACAAATCACAAACGCAATATGTTTATATATATATATATATATATATATATATATATATATATTAAAATCAACCTTTTTATTATGAAAATAAAATTCAACCTTTAAACTTAAAAGAATAATTTGAGGAAATAAAAGGATAAATGAAAAATATAGAGTAATTTTGCCTAACATTAAACAACTTTTATATGTCCCCGTAAAATTAGCTCAGTTGGTAGAGACAATGCATGATATATGTAAGGCTAGGGGTTGAGTTCAAACCCCGACCCGACCACCATAAAAAAGAAAAAAAAAAACTTCTATATTATTTTATTGTTCCCATATCTATCTACGTATCGTTTCCAAAACGCGCTTCATATATTTATGTATATATCTGAATCGTTGATTTTCACCAAACAAAACACAAACAAACAAACAAAAAAATATTGATAATATATGAATGAGGTTGCCTTGTTATAATCTCTCTCACTTGGTCAAAAGCTTTAGCTAACAAATATTTCCTTCCTTCTCTCTTTTCTTCTTCTTCAATCCATTTTCTCAGCTTCCTTCTACCAACAAATATTTCCTTCGTTTCTAGCTGCATCATTCAGGTTCATACAAATATTTCTATATCTATATCTATATATCTTAGTTTTTTTCATTACAAGTTTTTACTATTCATTTCTTCTTTATTTTTGCTTCAAATTCTTCCTTCTTAATTAAAACAAGTTCTGGATTCTCCTACAAGGTTTTAGTTTAGCCTTTTACTATTTCTGTTTTTATTTTTTTATTTTTTTTTTGTATTCGTATTTGGAACAATATGTCTCTGTTTTTAATCTTTTTGTTTTGTCTTAAAATAACGTTGTTTGTTTGTTACCATGTAGATTCTTCCCATGTTAAACACAAAAACATGGTCATAGGTTTCATCAAAATTGTTTTTATTTTATTTTTTTATTTTACATGAGTTATTTTTTCTGGCTAGAACAATAAATATATCATGTTACAAGGGTATATATTTTATCAACTATGTAGAAATTCATCCTTGTTTTGTGGAAGATAAGTTTAAAGATTAGTTATGTCTTGAGAATATTTGATCAATATGAAATTTTTTGTTTCTTGAGCATTATGATTTAATTCAAAATTCAAAAATTTCATTTGGTTATGACAATTGGATGATGATCCAGCTAGTATCTGCAAAGTATAGAGATATGTCTATAATAAATATAATAATTATTTTTGGAACGATATAATGTTCTTTCCTATGTTAAGATGATCACTTTGTAAACCATGTCCATTCATGTTTTGACCAAAACTATCAAATAATTTTTTTCATAAATAACGGATGTTTGATAATGAATTCTTCTTACTTTACAAGTGAGATTATAGTTAGTATTTTAGTATGCTCAAAATCTTATTCATGAAAATCTCAGTTTGTGAAGTACTAAACTTGAATTGCATTTATTTAGTATGTTTCTGATTCTTTATATAGATCGGTTGTTTGTTCTAACCGAAAGCATCTTCTAATGTTGTTATCTGCTTTTGTTTATCCTATCTCAGCAAAGACGCCGTTGAAGATTCAGCTAAATTTCATCAGCGAGCAACTTGATCTATTATACTATTTCTATAAGGTATGTAGAAAGAAAGAAAAAAAATTGGTAAATGGATTATAGAATTTATAGCGTTTTCATGACTGATCTTTTTCCTGTTTTGTGTACAGACTGAACTTTTATGTGAGCTGATTGAATAGAACGCAAACTATGTCATTGATTATATCTCCGGAGCTGGCTGATGCGTCGTATGGGAATGCCAAGCTATACTCGTTAAAGGGAGCCGATGTTACACCTGGCTTGTCCTCCCATGATTTTGCTCCTGATAAGCATAGAAGCATGTATATGAATGATTCTTACTCGAGTGAGAGTTATGAAAAGTACTTCCTTGATTCACCTACAGAGGAACTGATAGAACCGTCTAGCTCTGGGATATCAGGAAATTCTGTTCATGCTGATGGTGATTCTTCGTACCAGCTCAGAGCTAATTCAGGAGGTTCTATGGTTACTGATAACCCGTTTGAAACTTATGTTTCGTCTACAAGGCAGCGTGATGCATATCAGTCCAACTTTGAATCAGATTTCTTGGAAAGTGAAAGCCCTGATTGTTTTGAATTTGACGGTGATATGCGATTGAAAATACAAGAATTGGAGAGGGCATTGCTTGGTGACAATAATGATGATTGTGATGACGAAGACGAAAACATGTTTAGGACTGTTCAGAGCATGGAGATTGATCCTGACTTTGCTGAGTCTGCCAATCCCATTCAGAACAAGTCGCATCATGACTCGCCAAAGGAATCTTTGTCCTCAGATTCAAATCTTAGTAGCACCAGTAGCACCAAAGAAATATCACAAAACTTTCCCCGGACCCCGAAGCAATTACTCTATGAATGTGCTAGCGCACTTTCAGAAGGAAATGAAGCAAAGGCCTCCGCTATGATCGATGATCTCAGGCAGTTGGTTTCAATTCAGGGAGAACCTTCGGATAGAATTGCAGCCTACATGGTGGAAGGACTTGCGGCTCGTTTGGCTTCATCGGGAAAATGTATTTATAAAGCTTTGAAATGCAAGGAACCTCCGTCTTCTGATCGTCTAGCAGCAATGCAGATACTATTTGAGGTGTGCCCATGTTTTAAGTTTGGATTTATTGCTGCAAATGGTGCTATTTCTGAGGCTATTAAAGATGATAAGAAGGTTCACATCATAGATTTTGATATAAACCAAGGAAGTCAATATATAACCCTGATACAAACACTTGCTTCTAGGCCAGGGAAGCCACCTTATGTGAGATTGACTGGCATTGATGATCCTGAATCCGTGCAACGGTCTGTTGGAGGCCTAAGTATCATAGGACAAAGACTTGAAAAGCTAGCAGAAGTACTCGGATTGCCATTTGAATTTCGAGCAGTTGCATCAAGGTCTTCAATTGTTACTCCATCAATGCTCAACTGTCGTCCCGGGGAAGCTCTTGTGGTGAACTTTGCATTCCAGCTTCATCACATGCCCGATGAAAGTGTATCAACAGTAAACGAACGAGACCAGCTTCTTCGCATGGTTAAGAGCCTTAATCCAAAACTTGTAACAGTTGTGGAACAAGATGTGAACACAAACACCTCCCCGTTTCTCCCAAGATTTGTTGAAGCCTACAATTACTACTCTGCTGTGTTTGAGTCACTCGACGCCACTCTTCCGAGAGAGAGTCAAGATAGAGTGAATGTCGAAAGGCAATGCTTGGCAAGGGACATTGTGAATGTCATTGCGTGCGAGGGCGAGGATAGAATAGAACGGTATGAAGTCGCCGGAAAATGGAGGGCAAGGATGAAAATGGCTGGATTCACTTCATCACCAATGAGCACAAATGTGAAAGAAGCAATTAGAGAACTCATTAGGCAGTACTGTGACAAGTACAAGATAATAGAGGAAATGGGGGGACTTCATTTTGGGTGGGAGGACAAAAACTTGATTGTTGCTTCAGCATGGAAGTGAAAATGACAACACTTTTTGTTAGAGTAAATAGTCATTTTGGTCCTTGAATACGAGTCATTGTCACTATAGTCCGTGAATGTTTGAAAATTACAAAACCATACCTGAATGTGTTTTTTATTAGTCTCTCTAGTTCTCGTATGTGTCTTTTGTTAATCAGTTTGATCATCTGTTGTGTCTTTCATTAGTCAATTTGGTCCACAAAATTACTAACAAAAGACATACTCAAAAATGTTTTTGTAATTTCGATAGCTTCAAGGACTATAGTGACATCGCATCACATCGCCTCACACGGACCAAAAATGACTCCACTTCTTTTTGTTATATAGACTCTTTTGGTATTTGGTTGCTTGTTTAGTCTATTTATGTATTTAGGTGTGGTCCAGAATATCCATATCAGATGTATACTAACGTGCAATCTTAAAGCTGATATGAACTTTCATGTGACACTTTATGTAGTACATGACAAACATAAAACAGCTATGCTTAGGCTTGTAATTACATTGTTGCTTGCTTGTTACCATAATTTTGCATCACTTCTGTTGAGTAACTTGTACGCATAAGGATGTCACGTTGTGATAGTTGTATCTAACTTGTGTGTGTTTGGATATATAACAAATAAAGTCTTATGATATAAGTATTAGTATATAAGATATTTTTATAAACAAAAGTAGAAATGGAATGATATAGCGAGATTAGTTGAGTCAAAATATTGACTATGGACAAATACAGGATTCAAAGATAATCATTACAAAAGTATGTGTCATCTTAGTCAATCATAATTGAAGTTTGAAACAGCACAATTTTATTTTGCCACTTTTTTCAAACATCTTCCAGTAGATTTTGCTTCTTTTTAGTTCTTAAAAATGGGTCATAGAAATTTTCTATCATCTATCTCGGATTTTGGTGCCATAATCAAGGATTGTAGACATCTTTTTTTAATGATTTTCAAAACTTGGGTTGAATTTCTTAAGAGACAAACCAATGAAGTTTTTCATCACTTCATTAAATCAGCCACAACATGGCTAGTTTCTATCTTTTTGATTAAGTTCCCACATATATTAAACATTTAATCATTAATAAAATGGTTTGTTGTTGCTTGTAAAATACTCCCTCCGTCCCAAAATGTAAGCAAAAATGATCAATATAAGTATATGTATTTGGTACAGATTTTGAACCAAATATATTAATTTTTGTTGACCAATTTTTGCTTACATTTTGGGATGAAGGGAGTAAAAGGTAGTGCTTAGAAACTATTTATAGAACTATTCAACATACTCACCAATACAAACTAAATTCTTCTCCAATCACAATTGGTAGTGCTCAGAAACCATATAGAAGATTATTTACTAGAAATGCAAAGTCAATCATGAGAAATAAATTGAACAGATTTAATTTAAGACCAATTGTAAATCTGGTATGAAGGAAAATACCAGTGAACACAAATGTGAAAGCCTAAAACAATGAATATTATAGGGGAATAAATCATCTATAACATTAGGGACTCATCAAAATTTTCATGATATCGTTCACACATTTAGAACTCTTGCCATGTGACCTAACAAACATATACATTTAGGACGTTAAGAATCAAAATTATGGCTGATCGCCGCAAGTTATAAAAATGAACTAAAGTTCATTTTGCATTCTTCTATAATCAGTGTTTTACACCTACAAAACACAAGGCTACTTCAGCTCTAGCCTGAAACTCTCCCAAGCTTTCCAAAATCTTCTCACGACCAAAATTACTTTCACCCTCCTCCGTAAGCATTTTCCTCAACCTTCGAAAAAGAAGTAAATAAGAGTTAAAAACAATTAAATTTCATCTAAATCTAAATCATAATATATGTTTGAAAAGTACAACACTAGCTTTGTTAAGTTTAAGACTCTTAGAATTCGTGGTTGGGCCTAACACAACCCCACAATACCATATTGTGAGGTGAGGACTGCCCCCACTTGTAAACACTTGTTCAAGCCATCTCTCGACCAATGCGGGACATTTTAACACACCCCTTCATGTCCCAATACTATTGGGCTTGATGTGTAGATATAAATGGTGGGTGGCCCGATAGCATCCCAACGGATCTTGGAGGAGACACTAATCACGTCTTAAAATTTGTGGTTGGTCCTAACACAGCCTCACAAAACTGACCCCCCCACTTGTAAACATTTGTTCAGGTTATCTCTAATCCAATGTGGAACTCTTTAACACACCCTCACGCCTAGCACTATTGGGTTTGGTGCTTGACCCGAATTATCAGTCTATCAGTCCCACGCTACACTTTGGGTAGCATTTTGAGTTTTAACTCAGAAATACAAGGACTAATTTGACATTCATACGTAATTTTCAGGGACCATTTGACTGTAACTATTTAACATTTTGGACATTTGAAATATTTGCTAAGAAAAGGAATCAATTTACAATTTTAGGAAATCTTGTCATTTTTTTAATTTCAAAGACCAACATGAAGGTTCACTTCATATTGTTTTCGAATCATGATATGTTAATATGCGAAAAAGCTATGCAATTTGTTGACAACTCAACATTTATGCGTGTAATCAAGTACGCAAATCAACAAATCCAGTGTAAACGAGGGTCCACGAGGAATCAATAAATTGCACAAGAAAATCTGCCAGTCGAAACTGACTCCTGTTTATGAAACTTCTGAATTTATCTAAGCAGAGACTAGTGTATACCCAGTTGAACAAATATCTATACAAAAACTCAACTGGGAAATATTTATATCCTTCTGGGGTTAAGCATTAACTTACACCTAGATTTCTGTAAGGTGAAAAATGTATAGCAGTAAAAAGAAAACAAACATATTTGGACATAAAAAAGACATGCATATCTTACCTGCGAACAACTGCCGTGTCTCCATGACCAGAGCAAACTATCATCATAGCATTAGTTGGTAATGATTTATACAGTTTATGAATTCTAACATCCATGCGAGCAACAATTTCCTTCAGTTCAGCAGATATATTCGACTTGAGGCCTTTCCCTTTCGAAGAACTCTTCTGACATGTATTTAATGCAATCATCTCTGCAAGTTTTTTATTTAAGCTTTCTGAATCCTCAGCTTGTTTCTTCAAGTATGAGTGTAACTCTGAAAATTGAGTCCAAATAAAATGCACCTTTTCATTCTTCAACTGAAACAGAAAAGGCAAGAAATAAGTAGAGACCATTTGCAACTCTTAATAAAAAAGAAGCCACTTGCAAACATAGGCTTGTTTTGGATTGGCTTGTTTGAGCTTATCTACTCTACTGATATAAACACTTGTGAGACTGCTTAGAAGAGCTTATGAAAACAACTTATAGCTTATATAAAACAATTTGACTTTATTTTATCTTTTGTCATAAAATTAGTTTGTACATAAGAAGTTATATGATAAGCGGTTATAGCCATGTAAGACATCTATTACCTCCTTGATGGTTTTTGAAAGTGCTTCTTCATCAGATGTCACCGGAATTGCATTAGAGGACTCAGAGGCAAATCGTTTTACTATAGATATGTCATCAATCATTGAAGAAGTCTTGCCAGACTCGCCCAAAATGGAAAGGAGCTTTTTTCGCGTAAAAGATGGAGGGGCGCCAAAGCCAGGTCCTATTTCAAGAGTAAATGCCGAGAGCATGTCAACGCAGTTATGGATAATACAAAAACATAAAACAATAGATAAACAAAAAGAAAAATGCATGAATCGTAATTCGTACAAAATTGTCCAGATATAAAATACTGAAAACGTAGGTGACAAGCAAGATTAAGCATAAATGTATGGGAATAAAGCTTCCTTAAAGATAATTTCTTGAAGCGTGTCAATCCAAAGAGTAGTTCAAAATTGTGATATTACTTATACTTAATATTACTTAAATGAGCCAAAATTTATTGCTTAATATATTACAGACATGGTTTTGTTCTATTGACTATAAGAATATATATTTCTATTAATAAAAAATAAGACAACTACACATGATAGAAACTGTATAAAACTAAGTGTCTATTGTTAGTAACTCCAAATTCCAAAATTGAAAAGGATAGGTAAGGAAACATGTTGATACTTCTAACTATAGAATCAGATAAACAAAAATGTGAAATTGGACAGGAATAATGAAAACCGTAAAACCAGTTGTACCCAAGATTTGCTTCCGTGTGACACAAACCATAATATTACAAACGTAATATTTCAAAAAAAAACAAAAAACTACCCAATGCGAGACTCTACCATCTTTTACACAATAGGTGCTACTCCAACATTCTCTAATCCTTTCATTTGTAATCCTATATTGTCTTGTGACTACTCATCCATCATAACACCATCTAAGCATTACAACTTGTTCTCTTGTTGGCTTTGTACTGCCAAATCCACAAAATCACAATGTTTGAGTTGTTTAAACATTTTCCTTTGGACTTGGGTAAAACTTTTCAATTTTATTACACTTGAGGTTATAGCTCAGGGTAAGAGTTCAGCCTTGTAACCTCAAGGTACTGAGTCTGAATCCCCTCGGGGACGGTTGTAAAATGGCCACCAGTGCCACTATGATTAATTAAAAAAAATATCAATTTTATCCAAGCTATTTGAATACTTTGACTGCTCCCCTTATTGATCTATCATTTTATACGATGGACAAAAATTACTCAAATCATTGACTCTAATTTTCACATCTACTGCCAAAATTACTATGCCTCTCATTAAACTTACGTTTAAGATAACTCGCATCCAAGGGTAAGCTATGTGCTTCCAAATTTTATCTCCATGGCTCTAACTTTCATTTATTATCTCTTGACTTTCTAAATATCATCTGCAACAATCATGCATGTGGCACTACCTCTTGGAATTAACAAAAATATCATTTTATAAATAGATCTCAGAAAAATAAGCATTTGACATTATTTGATCTGAATTTACATCAAAAAGTATTCTGCTTTTCAAAGAAAAGCCGAACAATATAAAACTAATATGAAAGATGAAATAATGAAGGCGCATTTTGTACATATGTAAAGAATAAAAATAAAAATATGAATGGTAACAGCTCTGTGGATAAGACCGGTTTGAGTCCAAATCAAAAACAAAATCAGAACTAAAAGATTTTATATCGAAACTGCATATGTACTAAAACCACAATTAGTTAAGTAACTTTCACACAGCTTGCAGAAATAATGCGTGTAGAAAAATTACTTGCCATTTCTGATCTTCAATAGTGCCAATTCCATGGTAGCCCTAGCATCTTCAACGCTGTCATGTCCGTCGCCAGATTGTTGTATCTCCCTTGAAAGAAATCTTTTAGTAAGAAACCGTAGAGCACTTTTATGGGACGACCCTCGGGGGTGTTTGTATAATACTGCTGTGTCAATGACCAAGTCGTGTGATATCTTCAATGCTAATAAATCATTTTCCAAAGAATGCCCAACAAGAATAGTTTCTTTGTAAACCATTTTTCGAAACTTTTCCTGAACATCGGAAGCAATTAAAGTCATGTCAGCAAAACATATAGTTCCAACTGAAATAGCTCAGCAATTTGTTCCAAAAACAGATCAAGACAATTCATGCAACACAACCTGAATGTCTGTCAAACTTGTCGTCACCCCATCTAACATCTCGGCCGTTATTCCACTAAATCTGCACGACATCAATATTACTAACTGCCGGCAATTTTTGTTCAAGTAGAAAGAAAGAAAAGATTATAGGGGGAAAAATTATTCCCGTCATTTTCTTTTGGCTTTCTTTTCAAATATAAAATTATAAATATAGAGAAACCTTACAAATATACATTCACCCAGCACACATATAACTCAAAGTGGGGGGTAAAATTAGAAGAAAACAGCTCACCTTGTATTGTAATCAGTGATAGGATTTGAAGGTTTAACCAATTCATCTAACAAAACCTGAAAACGTCAAATTTAATGGTTACAAATATCTGGAAAACAGTGATAATATTGTTGAGTTGAGTTGACCAAGTCTATGTAAAAAGGTTAAACTAGTTTTCAATGCAAACTCGGCTACCCTAAATAATTTGTTAGGAACCATGAACTGCATTAATTTTTTATGTTTAACTATAAAAGTAATAAATAAAATTGACATGTGCAACAATATAATTTTGTATTCTTTTTATCTTTTTTCTTTATAATTTTTTTTATTATCATTTGATTGTGATATTGTATCTCTAATAATCTAATTTGCATTTATTGATCGACCCATGATCTTACGGGTGAAAGATTATTTATTGGTCTCTATTATAGTCGAGAAGACCCGTGCGTCGCACGGGTCAAAAGTCTAGTAAGTAATCCATCTTACATTATACAAAAAATCAGTTCAAAAGAGAAACCAACGAGTACCTGTCCTTTGACATCCACCAGAGTAACTCTTGTTAGCTCAAACCCCTCACCTGTTATGCACTATGCATAAAAAACAAAACAAATGAAAAACAGAGAAAGCAGAGAATGAGATTGACCAAGATTACTTTTCTTCTTTAGATGAAAATTGACCAAGATTACATTCATACAGAAATATAGAAAATTAAGTTATTCAAAATATCTTGTATTCCAATAAAATCTGGGTTAATTCAACTTAATTCCATGAATATGAAATGAATTCAGTAGCATCGAGTTTTGCTTAAGAGGAGTGTTATGGACACTCTTTATAACACTCTCTAACACTCACTCTCTAATTGAGTGAAACTCACGTGCATCCCACATTTGGGAAATGGGTTCTACATAAAATGGTGGGATCCACGTGAGTTTCACCCAATAAGAGAGTGAATGTTAGGGAAAGTGTTCCTAGCATTTCTCTTTGCTTAAATAGGTAACACTTCGTGTATCAACAGCCAATCCTTATTAATCATGCTATTTTGCATTCAGAAAAACAAGCTGATAAGAATGATAAAAAAAGAAGTAAAACAATGGGATACAAATAACTCATTGTCTTGTTTTAGATACTCAGATTTCATGAGATTGTAAAAAAAGTTAAGCTTCATAGCCGGTTAATACAGCATACAATAAACGAAAATAGTCCTGCCCTTCGATAAACCTTGTCATTGTATGATCTTATTTTTCACATTGAGAAATTGAAAAAACCTGCATTTGATCCCACTAAGATTATGACACACGATCGACTAGTTTAAAAAGTTTGTTCTCACTCTCATAAGCAAACACTCTAAAGCAGGAATATCACAAGGGTCTTGCTAACAAGTACCCGAAGGGCATTGGTTCAGGATTCCATAAAGGGTAATTTTATCTTGAAAATAATGTAATAACTGCACCATTTTTTTATACAAAGTTACTTCTTTTAATTTTTTTAACCAATGCCCTTAGGGCACTCATTAGCATTCTCCATATCATAATATGAGCACATTTTCCTAAACAGAGAAATTCACTCTCCCTTACTGATAAAACATTGAAATTTAACAATATCATCATTAACAGTAATTTTATTAAACCAAACAGATATTGATTGACTTACCATCTCACAGTCGACTGCTAACATCTCATTATAGGGACACCCCGGAGGAGCAGGAAGAGTAGAAACAAAACCTGTACGAAATTGCCAGACAAAAAACTGTTTAGTATGCAAATGGTCATGAAGAATAACATAATAACCGGTAGCAGAATAAAAATTACCTGGCTTATTAACAGGATACTCATTCTCCTCCAGATCTCTCTCTGTTAGGGTATAGTATGTAACAGGGAAAGGTATGTCTTTAGTAAGCTCCGCAAATGATAGACTGCCAGTACCACCACGGACTTCTTCTGCACAAAGATGTTGCATGTTTCATACAGAGACCAAATTCATACTGTTATTAACTTATTGCTTTGAAATGAAACTGATAAAATCATGTTTATGGCCAGCAATTTCTCCATGAGAAGGATCACACTGGAAGCAGCAAACTTATATTAATGTCTATTAACTCTTGCATTAGAGCAGTAAAAGCAATTGCAGACCTTCACTTGCATTTGCACTGTCAGATTATAATATTTCTTATTTAATGTACGAAGGTGATCTTAAAATGAATTCAGAAAATATTCTAAAGACCTTGTTGAGATGCCAAAGTAGATTTCTTCGTAATTGAATCGCTTTCATCCCTTTTTCTTTTCTGCTTGCATGTTAGGAGTGCGTCTATTGTCTGCATACTATCTGATACACAACTAACCAAAAAAAGAAAAAATTGAGCGCAAAGAAACACTTTGAAGGAAAAAATATAACTGAATGCATTTTCTACAGACCTGAGAGCATGGACTGGTCTTGGTTTGCCACATGCTTTTTTTAAATTAGGAAGCACTTTGGACAGTGACAAGTACAAAGCTGCATCCAGGCCTGGTATATAGAGCATAACTACTTTGAGAATAAGAGGTTTATTCTGCAAATCATGAGTGTTCCGTTAGTAATAATTGTAGTAAACTAGAGACTAATATGCCATATTATAGGGGTTAAATTTGATGGTCTAACACGATTTTGAATTGACAAGAATTATGAATCCATTTATTGACATAAAGGATTAGCTTGCTGGTATTTAATCTAAAAGGTTTCAACCTGTTTTCATCCTTTTCTAAGTTTAGTGACACATATAAACTCACATCAAGTATAAAGATTTTAGAAGACTTGTCTTTTTCTTATACCGACCTGATCCCTGGTTAACTGTGTCTGCCATCTAGAAAATAGTTTTAAATCGTGGAGTATATCATTTGATGCAGCAACAGTATTATTGTGGTTTCAGCAGTGTTTGCAAACGCAAAACACCACATATGCAGTGTGTTTCACAATCATAAGAAAATCAACAGGTTTAATGGCCTACTTTGGAGCCTAACAAGCCTCAAAGTCTAAACAAAAACGTTCTTCATTCTTCCTTTTTCTTTACTTAGTAGGAAGGAATTTTCAAGGGTTAGGGGGTTTTAGGATAGTATTAAGTTGGTAATGAAGGAGAGATGGAATTTGAGAGGGGGATTAATGGATTGGAATTTTGAAGGTAAGTTATGATGAGTTACATTCATTGCAAGCATAAAATAAATTCATACTACAATGGCTAAAATACTCATCACAATAACCACAGGTCCCAAAATCGCGATGATTGCAGCTGCAATTCAAGACATGATCTAGACACTGACAGACAGCATGTCTGACTGTGTCACAAATCTCTCCACTGTCACCCAACAGTGGCATCATCAGGATTACTATGATTTAGATGATTCAACATGTGATTCCAGTGACAAAAGAATACTCCGAGTGATTTCTATCAAATGGGGTGAATTTTGTTGTGAAGATATTTACTGAAACAAAAAAAAGGAAAAGATAATTTGTACCTTGATAAAAACCCATGATGGCATAAATCCTTCACCAAGCACCCAAGTTACTAGTCCTTGAATGTCCTGTAAAATTGTCCCAGTCATGACTATTTTTTAAAATTAAAATTTCAATTAACACAGTGTTGGTAAGAGAACCTACAGTGAGACTCAAAGTTGAATTATCTTCTTCCGGTGACTTGAAAACAACATCTGCCTTAGCCTGCAAAAGCATAATAAGAGATTAAGCAACTCCACTCCAGTTAAATGTATATACCAATTAAACAACAGCCCTTGAATAAACAAACAACAAAAGCATCACATAGCAAAGTTATTGCAGATGTCATCATCAAACAGCATTTAAAAGACCAACTACTGCTTATAGAAACATATCACTTTTACTGTTTTGCATTTCAATGAACAAACTACGAAAAAAATTGGGGAAAATTGCACTCATCTTCCCTGAGATATGTCAAAACAGTGCGCACACCCCTTCTATTTTAAAAATAAACACTCGCTACCAGCCTTATTTGTTGGGCAAATTTTCACATACCTCCCCTCGTTTTTGATTAAATTACACACAACTTCTCAATTTTTACTAATAGAGAGTAGGATTTTAACATACATCAATGCAGGTAGTTGAAATTTCCCCAAAGACTTGGTAATGCATAATACAAAGCAGTATATTTCAAAACAAACAAAAGGAGTAATTTCACAGAACGAACCTAATACCAGAAAAACATACAAAACAGAAAACAAATTTATACACGACAGAACAAAAAACTCGACTAAAAATGAAATTTTTACACAACCAGAAAATTGGTAACTCTCAAACTATTTAGTCCAAGTTTGGATAAACAACTTAAATTGCAGCTTATAGCATAAACGATTATCATGATAAGCGCTTATGTATAGCTATTTCTATAACGAAAAACAAAACACAGTGAAAAAACTTTCGTAGAAACTATAAGCTATTTTCATAAGCTACCTTGGAGAACTTATGAAAATAAGCTAAAAACAACATATAAACATGTCATAAGTTGATTTCATAAGTTCTCTCAAACAGTCCATGAATGCTTATGCCAGTAGATAAGCTTGAGTAAGCCAATCCAAGCAAACCCTCATGGCCCGTTTGGATTGACTTATTTTTGAGCTTATGAAAAATAGTTTATTTATGCAAATAAAAAAACCTTTTATATTAATTCATAAGTTGGTTTTTCACTGACAAACTTATGAATAATACATAAACATTTTAACAGAGAATTAAAACCAATTAATGAATTAAATGAAAATAGGAAAAATGAAAAGAAAATATACTTGGGGACCATAAACATCATAGAAATTGTTGTTAATTGTAGAGCCATCTTCTTCTTCTTCTTCAACGGTAGATAGGGTTTTGAATTTATTCCCAAAGGAACCCATTTTCATAGAAGCTGCTACCTGCGGCTTACTGATGGAGTGACGCGGCGGAAACCTGACAGAGGAGTGTTGGCAGAAAGCGGCGGTGAATGGGTTGATTTGTATGACGACGTTCGCAAACATGAAAATGGTAGCAACTGTATGTGGGTTTTGTTCATAAGCGTTAAATATATGTTTTTAATCCTTACATTTTACACCACTCTCTAATCTAACAAGGACTATTCTTCTAAGTCACGTAGATCAAAAACATATTTAACCTTAAAATAATTGGCACTCAGCATCCCTTAGACAATTAACAGAGGGACTAATTTTGATAACGGAGATAAAATGTGAGGATTTTAAAAATATTTAATGAAATGGAGGGACTATTCTTCAAAGGGCGCAAAATGTAAGGACTAAAAACATATTTAACCCTAACTTTTAAATAAAAAAATGTTATTTTAATATTAATACATTTATTTTAAAAGTTAAATATTTCAATTTTAATACATAGAATATACATATTTTAATTCATTTCTCTGCTTTTATATATATGGACTTCACTAAAGTAAACATCAAATAAAAAAAACTGAAAAGTACATTTGCATTGATGAAATATGTTTGAGAAGCTTAACCAAATGATACTTTGGTGAAAGTACATTTGTATTTGATGATATGTGTTTGAAATTGAAAAAATGCAATAAATTGACAAAATATCACATGAGTTTGACGATGTGCCAACTAAACAACTATGGTATCACCAAAAAAAAAATCTAAACAACTATGGTAGTGTAGGAAATTTCATAGTAAGATTGGTCAGATAGACGGTCATATAACTATCGTTTTCTTATTATCGACTTGTTTGGATCTTACTTGGATCAAGTTTTTTACAGTAATATTATGTGTTAACTTTTAGTTATAACGTTTTAGATAATATTATGTGTTGTATTATTTTCTACTTCGTCATATTATGTCTATGAAAAGGAAGAAACAAGTTCAAGGATTTGTAAAAGGTTGCATATACTTGGTTCGGATTATAAAATTGAGCCACTATGTTAAGGTTTGGTTCTTTATAATATGAAAATGTAAATATATTGATACTCAAATAGAGTAAAAATTTGTGGACATGGGTTTTTGTACCATTCAAATTATGTAATCCAAACATGTCAAATACGGGATTTTTTTTGTTCCACAATGCACCAACAACTCATGTAGTTTTTTCCATGAATGATTTTAAAATTTGTTTGATTTAAAAAAAAAAAAATTGATTTAAAAAATATAAAACTAAATGTGATTGCTTCAGCTATTGTTAGTTGAAGCTATTTTTAAAAAATAATATGAAGCTATTGTTAGTTGAATTTTGGATGTGTTTGCTTCAGCTTAAAAAAATATAGTTTTCCTATGAAAAAAGATTTGGAGTTTTTTTAAGATTTCTAAAAGAAAACTAATGCTATTCATGTTTGTTTACTACCTATAAAAATTACGTTATAAAAAAAATATAAGTTTGGGAGTTTTTTTAAAAAAAATTCTAAAAGAAAACTAAAGTTATTTGTGTTGTTTACTACCTATAAAAATTACGTTTTTTTTAAAAATTGATTTTTCACTTGTTCATGTGTTACCTGATAGGAAAAAAAAAAGCTAATGATAATAGCTTTTCAATTGAGTTAAAAATGATTTTTTGATAAAATAATTTATTTATTTTTAAAATCCTAAACAAACACAAAATGACAATAGAACTTTTAGAAAGAAAAAAATCCAAAACAAACGCACCCTTAATTTGTAAAAGAACGTTAGATTCCCACCCGTTAACATGGGAGCGAAAAGTCAAGAAATCGTAAGTAAAAAACATGCATGAGAATAAAGGACACCTGGGATAATTTTTCAAAACTTGAAACAAACATTGAAATGTTACTTTCCAAATCTCATATTCCCATAACATTAAAATCTTTGAAACAAGAATCTTCAAAAATGGAGGGGGAGGGACAAAGGACCGCCTTTGTAAACATTCAAAATTACTACTTTGTATCCATACCTTTTTGAACAACTTGTAAAGGTTACATTGTGTAAATTCCTGATGATGAAACAAGAAACCATTCAGTTCCTCTTTTCTTCAGTTCCCTGTGCCAGACTTATCCACCACTGATGTACATGAACATATGCTCCCAAACAGTTGCAGTTTGCACCCCCAAAACATCAACTGATAAGGTTGTGTATTTTAAAAACACAAAAAGTATAAGTTACAACGGAAAATACAGAAAAACCAGCCCCATCCGCCAAACAACCAGCCAACAAATTTTCCATTCTCTTATATATATATATGTAAAAAAGAAAAAGAAAAAGACAGATTAGTACGAAGACCTATAACTACCCGACTGCATTCTGCCATCATCAGGGGTGTTGAAAGCAAACCAAGCATTCCTCATGCTGCACAAGATTATGCCTTTGTTTGGGACACATGTTGTCATAATTAATCTCGCATCTCTATGCATTTACCGTAGTTTTTTCAGAAGCAAGAAAGTTGAGTGGTGAGTATATGTGTGCGTGGTTACAATGTGATCATAAACAGGCACAGCAAAGGCTCTCGTCGACACTTCCTAATCAAATTGTAGATTATTAAAACCATTTACTGCTCCTAACCCACTAAGTAGTTGGCTTGACAAATCCTGCTGATGATTCATAGCTTGTTCCCGAGCAATCGATGCCATTCCTCCCCTTCCATTCATGACTGAATTATTTCCCATTCCAGGCCTCATTCCATTGGGTAAACCAGATGGTCCAAGACCCATTGCACCATAACCACCAACCCCAACACCAGAGTTACTGTTTACACCTCCATTACTCATCATCATGCCATTGCCACCATTGAGGCCTGTATTAGTATTCACCGGTAGGATACCATTTACATTCTTCATGTCATTTCCGAGAGAATTAGCACCTACCATTCCACCTGTTCCATTCATCTGTGAGGACATCATCATATCATGAATTATTTTCTGCACCGAGTTCTGAGCATCATTACTAGGGTCGGCTTCACCAGAAATAGATGTCTGCTGTTGTTGCATGGAAATATTAGCTGGTGAGTTTGCTGTACCCATGTGATTTGCAGATGTTAAGCCAGGGTGAGAAGTTTGTGGGTTGTTGTTAGATGAGGACGGTGTTGGTGAATGAAAAGGGGACGAGTTTGGTTGTGCCTGTGGCACTGTACTGCATGAACCTGGGGATGGAATATGGGCAGAACTACCTCCATATGGACTGCTTGCATTGTTCATTGAATTTTGCTGTCTAGCGTTCATAGAGTTCTGATGGAGAAGTCCAACAATGGTGCTTGTGGTGGTCGATGCAGATGCTGAATTGACATTGTTATTTACACTTGCCACACCATTGTTAGAAGGGATTTGCATGGCTGCAGCTTGAACAGAGTTTTGATCACCATTTGAGTTGGGGGCCACCATATGCTGTTGTTGCTGCTGTAATTGATCTTCAGACTGTTGTGCCTGATTATGAAGTCCAGATGAATTACTTGTTCTCCGAGGGAATTTGGCTAAGCTATCTGAGAGAATGAAAGAAAAATAAACATTTCAGTATTGGCATTGGCATATCATTACAGTCAAATAGCAATATTAAGCTCACTAAGAACACGGTTGACAATGTCCAGCTCAAATTATCCCAAAGATTAAAACTTTCCTTCACTTAAGGGATGACACTACATAAATATTTTGACTTCGACCTCATGACACTCTAAATATTTTGACTTTGACCCCATTTTCCCAACTAAGTCAAACAAAGTGATGCACAGTCATACATCTCAACTTTTATCTCGAAAAAAATGATTCAACTATGTTTTCTTACTTCTTAGTTCTTAACATCCACAAAACAACAAGTCAAGAACTAAAAACTCAAAATTTGCATCAACAAGCATATCATCCAAGAATGTGGAAAAATGGTTGCAGATAGCATGAGAACACGAAACTTCACAATGAGAATATACTGCATTAGTGTTATCAACAGGGCACTATAGCAGCATAGCAGCAAAGAGCAACAAGTGGCTGGTTTGCTATAGCAACATAGCAGAGTAATGAAATAAATGTCAGTGCAACTAGACATAAACAAAAAAAAAAAACCAACTATTGATCACAAGTGACTTGCATGGACCGACATGTGACACTTTTGCCACCGCATCATTAAAACAACATATGATGTTCACTTGCGTCATCATTTGATAATACTTTTTATTTAAATACCAGTGTATTTATCAACTTATCATGTGACATGATGAAATCTGAGAGCATGAACTATTTATAGTTTGGAAACTATGGATCTGTTTAATCAGTTTTAGTTGCAGAACAAAACAGAATTCGTATTATGAAACTATAGGGACTAATAAGCACTTTAGCCTAAATAATAATATAAATTGATAACAGTAAAGCCAGGCTTTCCACCTATATATGAAGCTTATTGCTCAATAGAAAACGGTTGCAAATAAACACAAGTGTGACAAGTTAGTGCCTTTAATAAAAGATGACACTATTTCATAACCATATTCATAAATCCATTCACGAATGTTATAAAAAGTAAACAGATTGTTAACTTACCCATAGGTCCAGTCCCTGTTTCTCTGCTATAATCTATCAAGTCTTTCATACTATTTACCACTTCTGATATCTGCAACACAGAAAAAAAAACAAAACTTTGTCAAGTTAAATTCTGCAGACCCTACTTAAAAAGTTATTGAAATTATACGAAAAATTAATGATTTTTCTGATAACTTCTTTTGCACTTTCCTCTCTCTATCAAGTCATCCTTCTCTAACTATCTAAAGATAACTAATTTCATTTTACCAACTAATTGGGTAACTAGATAACTGGGTGGGGCTACGACTACATGCAGGAATCTACTAAGTACGAACTTGAATGACATTAACACTAAAAATACCTAACAAAGAGACTACTCAATGCAATATTTTTGAAGTACTAAGCTAGTGTTTGGAAGGCAACCGTACAAAACATGTGTTCTGGTTTATGTTTGGAGCATTTCAAAAACAGAACAGGACACAAATTTTAAATAGTGGTACATTTTGGTTCCCATAGACAGAACAGGACACAAATCTTAAATAGTAATACATTTTGGTTCCCCTAGAAAGGTGGAAAAAAAAAAAAGAATAGTTCTATCCATGTGCTAAATACTACATGAATCTCAATGGCAAAAAGATTTACGAAATCAATGAAAAACGCTCTAAATATAAGTTCATCACTATATACCTGTTGGGGTATATAGTATAAGTTATAGTGATTTGCATTTACACTCTACACCCGCAAAAGTATGTATCAACTATCGTAATAGAAAATATATATTCTTGGGACAGTAGAGTATTAAACCAGTATTAACAAACTGATGCTTCACAACATACAATAACCTTTTTATAACACACTCCCTAATATGGAAGTACCTCAAACAAAACATAGATGACCACTGAATGAATACACACGCCTAAGCAAAATCTGCCAATCTATTTAGGTACAGGAGTTACAGTCATAAATCATAAAGGTTATGCACACTTTTTAAGAAAATCAAGTAGTGTACTAATTTCCATGATAAAATGAACTTCACTAACTAAAATATTAATGAAGTAGTTAGTGAGATAGTTAAATGCAATGCTTTAAAAATTGAGAATCTATGCAAGATCGGGAGTGGGTTGAAACATCATAATTCAATGATCGTAAATCTTAAGACCCTACCTTAATTACAAAATTCTACTTATACATCTACGTATGCATCGAAAGTCATATAGCTAAGAAAAATAGCCTCTAATCACAAGGTTAGACTAAAATTAAAGAATAACAATCAAAAGAGATGAAATATTAATGAAGTGTTTGGATTGCAGGATCGTGCCACAAATATACTCGCAATCTTACATTGGTCAAGTGTATTGAAATATAATAAATAAGGGTATTAGTGGTAAAAATGTAATTAATGCTTCATAGGTATTCCTAAAATGACAAATAATGAGATATGTTTAAAGATATGTTTAATATAAGATGGAAAGAGTACTAAAGAACATGTCTCAATAATTAGAGCCTTACTTGTAGACACCGCACATATCTCTTTGTATATCCTAAATCATTAACCAAAGGAACTTCTAAGGCTTTTGCCAGCTGACGGGCTGATGCAACAAACCTGAAAAAGAGGCAATGGAGCGTGTAAAATTAGACAAAGAAAAAGGGAGAATTCTAAAAACAAGTGCAGCTAATTTAGAACACACAGATCATGAAAAAGAAGTAGCGCAATCAAATTGGAAGAGAATGCATCAGAGCACGGCAGCACGCAACACAAGTTGCTGAGGCCCAATATATATGATGAGACCTAACATGCAAAGACACATATGCCATTATCCTAACAATGGTGATACCTGGGGTGTAGAAGTTCCAATAAAACCCAGGACAAAAATTTTATTTGGAAATAAAAAGAAAAATGTGAAAATGCATATTCCAAAGAAACAGCTCAGTTCCGTAAAAATAAAAAAATAAAAACACAGTTTTTCAGATAAAATAAAGAAGGTTGCAGATCCAAAAACTAAATTATCAGTTTAGGACATTTGTGATGGCGGGATAACACAAATGAAAAACTCTCGGTATAGAAATTTTAAACAAGGAAAAGAGAAATGTTTATATCATATCCAAGAGTCAAAAATCGGAAATCAGCAGCATTTGAACATGCAACAAGCCAAATTTATTCTTTCATTAAATTATTAACAAATTGAAAATAAGATTTCATTAGAAACTACTGTGAAGCATCACTATGAGATCTATATACAAATTCAAGACCCAAAAAGAAGGGTTGAGAAGACAACACAACAGATTAAAGACAAAAATTTAGAAGATAAGTACAGTGAAAATTTAACATTTGAAATCCCAACTCGGAAAACTTTCAAGTAAAGAAATTGCAAGATAATTAACGGGGCCCAATCCATCATCCCAAAGAAAAAATTACAAAATAATTAACAAACAAAACTTTCAAGTTTTAAAGAACAGCGGCATTGGCTATCTTAAGTTTCACAATTAGATAATTAAGGAAAAAAATAACTCCAGATCAGAAATAAGAATGAGAACATAAAATATATGGAAATATGGACTCACAGATTGCAATTGTTTTGTAACTCTGGAACAGATTGATTGGCTGCTGCATTTTGTGTACATGCCTGATATTTTTGAGCAACTGCTCCAAGCTGACTAACCTGATACACGAATTAATATTTTTTGAGCAACTGCATAGATAATCAATAATGTATAACACACTTTATTGTAAACAACAATTTAATTTCGTAAGTATTAATCTGTTAAAATCTTTATAAGCCATTATTAGCAAATAAAATTAACTAGCAACCAACAATGTATGGGTGGTGGCTGGCATGTATATTAACTATGAAATAATGCTATAGTCATATCATATGCAATGTTGTCAAGATTGATATCTTTCTTAGGATCGGGAGGGGGATAGCCAGACCGTAAAACATAAGATTGCAACAAAGATCATAAGATCCTTCCAAAAATTACCTAGGATCAAGAGGGAGTTGTAAGATTGCAAAACATAGGATTGTAACAAGGATCATAGGATCTTACCAAAATGAAAAATGACACATACATCAAATAAACTAACTTTTCCATTTAAAATAGTTGATTTAAGGAAATAAGAAAATTATTTGTAGTTAAGAAACATTTTATTTAAAATTAATTAGTTTAACGAAGAAAATATTAAAATTCATTTAATATAATAGGGAATATTTGAAAATAAGTCATAATTTTTTACTTAGGGGAGTACGTTGTAAAATCATCGCAATTTTGATAACATTGGTCATATGAAACAAAAATACCAAATTCATACAGCTCTAAAAATTAAATAGGAAAACCATCATAGCATAATATCTAGTGAGCATGTATTGATATTTGATAGAAGATCAGAATATAAAGAAAGTATTTAATCGGCAACCTGAGGAATTAACAATCTTCTAGGGATGAGCTCTTCATGACGCCGAGCACAAAATTCCCAAGAGCATATCTGCAAATGAAAGAATGAACAAAAGAATGTCAAAATCCTGTCGGATATAAAGATACTATCAAAGACAATGTTAACTCAAGTTCGGTTAAAAGCTTAAAATAATTATTCTTATCCATAACCTTCAGATCTGGAGAGAAAACTATTCGAAGTTGACCATCCCGAACAACGCGAAGTTGCTCAAAAACACTTTCTTGTATTGCTTTGGCATAATCTAAAACAATTTGGCCAGAGGAATTATGATATTCACGAGGCATGTCAACATACAGTAGCTCTTCTAAAGTACCGCTTTCATACTTTATTTTGAAAAGCCTTGGAAGAACCTCGGCAGTTGCCTCTGAAAACACGTCGAAAATTTCAAAAAGAGGTAATAATAATACAGTAATTTCGTGTGTTTAAACCACCAACGAGTTTGAAAAGTTTATAACAGCAATATTTAGATGTTAAATAAACACAACTGGAAAAAACAAAAAGAACTTACCAAACCCACGGCCAGGTTTGCGATTACATATTTCGCAGTGCCATATGTCCTGAAAATGTTTAAAAAATCAATAAGTTATCTTGAATTAATTCTTGATTTCATGAACCTAACAAGGCCGGCGCTGCAACTTGAATCTAATAGAATATTTGAAACAATGGCTGTTTGACTGTACGACAATAAAAAAAAACAAAACGAAGGTACCAATGTTATCGATGGCGGACCATGGCGGAAAGCCAAAAATCTGACATACCATTCGACATATGGCGCCACCATATTCGAGTATGGCAATGCCATCCTTCACAAATTGGCCATATTGGTTTTAAAAAAATCTGCCACCGATATCCGCCATGGCGCCGCCATGGCTGATATTCAACAACACTGGAAGACGCTAATAAATGAGTACAGTACAATGGGGATCGAACAATGAATATCATTCAATAATCGAGATACTAACTTAAATGTGGTTATACAGGCATTTAAATATGGTGTACTCTTGCAACAGACCTGAGGAAAAACTCCAGTTGTTTGTCTTCCACTTCCATACATGGAAACACACCACTTCTTTTTGGCATTCGGAGCAAAATACTCGGCAACAAATTTCCTCCAGAATTCGATGTTGTTATCCTACATAAAATCAAGTGCAAATGTATATTAATATGGTATGGTATGGTATGATGATAGATAATATAATATACATATTTAAAAGGAAAAAAAAGTCGTAAGAAAAATTATTACTTCAGGTCTATGTTGTTGCTGATACATGTAATGTGTCAGCCGCCTAGCACACATTCCAGGTTCATATGCTGGTTTCGCAGGAGACCTTACGGGCATATTTTGCTGTTGAAACTGCTGTGGTAGCTGGGACCGTTGCTGTGGAGGCATTGATTTTAAGAGTTGCTGTTGCTGTTGGAATTGCAAAATTCTCTGTTGTTGCAAAAGATTCATCTGCGCAGCCGTAGCCTGAGAGGTTTGCCTCGACATATGGAGGAGTTGTTGTTGCTGCTGTTGCTGCTGCTGATGCAAAAATGGCTGATCACTGTGCTGGGGCTCCATTTTTACAGCAGACATACCTCTCATTGTTTGAAGTTGTTGCGGTTCCATTTTCACCTGAGCAAGATTCCTCAGCGACGACAACTGATGCTGCCCAAACTGATCGTTGTTTCCCTGTGGTTCCATTTTCACAGGTCCGATACCACCTATCCCTCCTCGCATTGATTGAAAATGCTGCTGGTTCTGTTGATGTTGTTGTTGAGTGTTCATCGGAGCCGAAAACTGCTGTGCTGACTGTTGCTGACCATGTTGGAAATTTTGAACGTCAAGCTGTTGTGAATGTTGTTGATCGGACAACAACTGATTCCCTGAAGGGTTCGAAAATTGCTGACCCTGACCTTGTCCTTGACCAGACGAACCAGGGTTAGCAACAGTTGATTGTCCAAACGACGACGACTGATTACCAAATCCCATTCCATTCCCAACACCAGACAATGGGTCCTGCTCCGCCCCAGCATCCATACCACCCCTCTGACCACTTCCCATACCAGACATCCCCGAGTTCGGAATCCCATTTGAAAATGACTGATTCATCATGGAAGCAACATTAGACATATTCCCCAACATATTCATGTTGTTGTTCATGTTGTTCATGTTGTTAAACTGATTCCTCTGCGAAACCAACGACGGAAAAGAAGCTTGTCCTCCTTGACCTCCCATCATCCCCGAATTCGATCTCATAAGCGACGGCGAAACAGACTGGGCACCACCAATCGGAGTCGGCGGTCCCGGTGGCACCATTCTTAACAAACAACCAATCACTCACCAACACTAAACACAACAACAAAAACAACAAAAATAACTAACTTCACCTAAACATAACTTAACCCAAGTTATATATAATAAAAAACACTTCACAAAAATTCCCAAAAAGAAAAGAAAATATATCTTAACCTAAAGTCCTTAAATTACACTATATCGCCAGTGAAATATTCAATCTTCAAACAACTTCAAAATGAATCCCTGCACCAAAATACAGATCCAAATCATCAACAAAATTCCAAAAAAATCACTACACAATAAACCTAATTAAAAAATATATTACCATCATAAACCAAATTAAAAAAATTCAATAAAAATCAACAAAACCATAAAAAAAATAATCATGAGATAATACCAAATCAACTATTAGTCCAAAAATTAGCTTAATAGTAAGCTCAATTACAAATAAAACGTAAAAAAATAAACTAATAAATTAAAAAAAAATGCTGAGTTGATAAAAAGAATGAAACTGAAATAGTAGAAGCAAAAGATCGAGTTAAATTCAACGATCCATGACTCGGTTGAGTTGAACCGGAGAAGACTTACCAGAAGTTGAAATTGAAGAGAAAAACGATGAGAAAATGGAAAATGAAATTTGAATTGTGTTGAAGAAGAAGAATAATATTGAAGAATGAAGAAGAGTTTGAGATTTTTCTAGGGTTTGATTTTTTTTTCTCTTCTTCTTCTTAGAAGTGAAAAATGGACCCTATGGTTCTGTTATTATCTCGGAGTTTTTTTTAGAGAGAGAAAGTAGAGAGAGATATAGAGAGAGAAAGTTATATGTGTGTTGCGGACGTGAAAATAAATTGGATCTGGTTTATTTATTTATTTTATTTTATTTTTTTAATTTATTTCGCTTTATGGTTCTTCTTCTTCTCGTTTTTGTGTTTTGTAATGTAACATAACACTTGCACACACATACACACTGTCTTCTCAAAACAAGTCAAATCTTATTCTTCTTTGTGGCCTGTCTGTCCTTTCACATGTATCATGCCTTCTTACCATCCATCCATGTATCATAACCATGTGGCATGTTATGTATGTACTATCGGACCGAAATCTAGTTCAACCGACAATGTCAATATCATAAAACAAGGTGACACCTTGTTTTAAATGAAGTGACACATTGTTATATATCATTAATTTATGAATATAATTTAATTGATAATGTTGATATTGTTAAACTGAACGATATAATTGGTTAGTGTTCGTCAATTGGCTTAATACAAGGATAAAAACAAAATAGCATGGATCATTATTACATCATCACAATCACGGCATGATGTATGGAACATTGATGTATGTATGTATGTATGTAACATATGGATATGTGGCATGTATGTGATCTAAATGTATGGGTCATGTGGATTTGATGTCCACGTTATCATTGAGACATGTGAGAATTGAGATAAGAGACGCGAATAAAAAGGGTAAGCAATAGAAACATCATAAATTCTTTTATTCATGTGTTTCTTGCTAAATGATTGTAACAAATTAATAATATCTTTTATTTTATTAATGATTTTTAGATGAAAAAAATATATTATATTTAAATTCCAATTGGTTTTTCTACCAAAAGAAAAAAATCTAAGAATTTTTTTCGTTTGGTTCCGTAAATTATATTCTTTTTCAGTTGAGATAGATAATCGCATGATGTTACTCGTTGTAAGAAATCAATTAATTGGCGAACAAACTAACTAAATTTGGCTTATCTTAAGCTCTATTGGAGTTTTTGATTTTGTTCCGCATTTTATAACTCTTGCTATTTTTGCTTATACGCAAGCTGGGTTTGTTTCCCGCGTGATTTTTAGTTTTCGTGTCTTGAACTCTTAGTCGTTTACTTTCGCCACATAAAAATATACTTTGTTTCTTAAAATAATTTTTAATCCAAAAAAAACTATATTTCTATAATTGTTAATATTAAATTTAAGTTTTTACTTTATTTCAAAAAATTAAGTCTTTATTTTAAAATTTTTAATTTCAATATAGTTTTTTTTATCATTTTAACCTGGTGTTTTGACTTGGTGGTGTATGTCTTAGACTTATGAGTGTAATCATTTGTAGGTCTTAGACTCGAATCCATCACACGCTAACAATTTATGTTTTGGACTAGTCCATGCGTGATTTTGATTTGACTTGAATTTACTATCCACCGATAGTGCATCATGGGATATTGAGTGTAAAATAATTGGTATTTTAAAATTTGTTAATAATAAAGAGGATAAAATTCTTCTTATAATAAAATTGTATATATTTTAAAATTAATTATAATTACATTTATCATAATCTTTTTTTTACATTCATTTAAATTTATCTTTATGATTCTAATATCATTCTTTGATAATTTTAAATTTATTTAAATTATACACAATATATGTTACATGATATTGGTACGAAGTTTACAGAGCCATTTAACAGTGACTAATTTTTATCGGAGAATCTGTGAAACACGCAAGATGGATTCTGCACTCAACCGAATTTTTTATATATACATGAGTCAAAAACAATCTTATGTTCGTACTTTTAAGGAGTTCAAATCTCTTACTACATTATGTTTAACTATTTTATTAGTTTAAACTATTATATATGTTTTTATCTTAAGACAATTGTTATATTTGTTACCATTTGTAAATTGAAATAAGACAGAATCACATGGACAAGCTAGACTTTATTGCTCGTCCCGTCTACTAAAACATAGCTATTTTGTTTTTGTATATATTAATATTAGTCAATTGTTGATTTTCTTCGAGTGAATTTTTTTTTCTTCATGTGAAATGTTAGATGTTAAAAAATGTTAGCCAAGTGTATTGGCTGCCTTACTATCTAGAATTTCATGAAGGCAAATAACGAGTCCGATTGTAACCTTATGGTTGACAAATTTTATTAAATACAAATTTGATGTCTCTGAGCTTGGTGTAACCTTCTTCTAATAAGTACTCACCTTGACTTTTTGGTCAAAGTCCACTAGGGAATTAGAAAATAGAGGTATCTCAATAATCTGGTGACTCTATCTATTTTTTTTTTTCTAAGGAAGGAACTTTTAAGTCTATCTATTTATAATTCCACGTGAATATTTGATCTATTTTAAGTTGAATTGATTTCTTGTGTGAACTAGTAGCATTATGTGTCTAACTTCTAAAGTCGAACTCTGGACCGTCATAAGAAATACAATTTTAAGGGGCGACCAAGCCAGTTGAAGCTCGACATAACAAAATTTAATCACTTTGCCTTATAGACCTCGTGCTTGGGGCGGGGGGTGGATCGACATATCCTTAAAGGGTGATAATCTCGCCCCCAACTGTCATATGAGAATAAACCAACTCGGCAATATTTATTGGATAGGAACAACCACGACAACTCATGTAACAAACACAAGATATATTCGAGAAATAGGCGCCCCCCATTATCTTGATATACCACAAGTACATATGGCCCCCACCATGGGGCTCGGTAAAAGTTCTCATGCCACATCTTTTCCTCGGCATAATCGCCTCCAATCCATCCAAACTCGGCATCCAGGAAGGTGATGTCCTCGTCATCACAGTGTTGCCTCGCAACCATATCAGGTTTGATCTTTCTATACTATATTGATCAATCATCATGAAATCATATCGTTTTCCATTATTTTGAACGATTCAAACACAACTATGGAACACTTGACAAGGTTTCTTCCGATTTCTTCCTATATTCTACAAACTACGATGGTTCATCACATGGTAAGCATAAAGTTAATAGGTTATTATTTCAAATATGTTATTCTACAAATCACATTTTCACCACCACATATTCAAATTTAAGTTATCATATTATCCTTTGAGCTCTGCACATGATATATTTTATAACTATATATCGTGGAAGTTAAGAATCAGCCACACAAGGTAAACTATTTAATTTTAGAGATAAGGTATTTGGTGTTTTATTTCAGATAAATCTATAAAGAATTGAGCAGATCGGAGATAGAAGACATATGTGATATTATCGATTGAAATCGAGGTGTCGTGCTCGCACCTCTGTCATCTTCTCTAATGAATCATTCCTTGATGCAGTGGTCGCTCTTTGAATGCAATTTTGTTTCACGAAGGATGACAAGGGTTAGAGTTCCAACAAGAACGACGATGTGAGGCGTTTTTTTGATGCTGGAAGCTTTCCAAATAAGTGGGACCACTAGAAGCAACGATCCCTAAAACCAAGTCCTATTTTTCCAAAATTATATTTATATATACAACCTAGTTGATTTTACATTGACATCATCATCTCCTTTAATCGGGTCTTAGATATATTTCTGGCAAACATGATTTACATCGCATGATATTCAATTTTGGCTATCAATTATCAAGCCCTTCTATTATTAAACAATGTGAAGTAGTTATTTTCCTTCATCGTAAATTTAAGCTCTTATCTCTGAATGCAAAAATGAAAAAACAATGTCTTAGAGAATGTGCAAAATAAATTACTCCAATTAAATCATATGCTAAGTTGCAAACCATGAAACTACATTTTTTTTTTTTAGGGATGAAACTACATTTCTCTTTGACACATTTGATCGCGGAAAATGCTACCTAATTTCAGAAACAAATTATCCACCTATGATTAAAATCTCTACACAAATAAATAAATGTAAACTATGTGTCAAAAGTGAAAAACATAAGGTCTCTCCTTACTACAAGACAACTATTATATGTAAATATTTTATTTATTTTTTTATGAAAGGAAGTTCATTTTATTTTTGGTCAAAAGTAGTTTTTTTTAAATAAGCTAATTTTTTTACTACCTTCTAAAAGTGTTGATTTCCTTTTCTACTTATTATTTTTTGAATAAATTTCCTTTTCTACTTATATAACCATGTATAAAAAGTTGATAAATATATTAAAATAAATTAACTTATTTATATTCTATACTTTAATAATTATAAAATTATTTTCCAAATAAAAAAAAAAGATGATCCTCATCAACAAATGATCCATAACTTGTTTCAAATAAAAGTTGTTCAATTATTTATCATTTTATTTATGATAGGTGGGTTAAAAAAAGTATGTATCCTAAGAGCATCTCTAATGGGGGTTCCTTACTTAACAAGAATTACTATCTCTCTTCCGAGCAACTAACGGGTCTCACATTTAAAAAGAAATGGTGAATAGTGTTTTTCCCTCCTGTAATATATGTCATTTCCGATTCCCCCTATAAAATTTTCGGTTTGAAATTCGTCCTTTTGAATTATTATTTTTCCAGAATAACCCCTCCCACATCCAACTCAGCAAAATCTAATAGGTGGCGCTGACTTGACGTTTTTTTATTTTTTTAATTGGCCAAGTATAAAAAAAGCCTACCACATCAGATTTTTTTTAAAAAATATTTGAAAATTAATTTTAAAAAATCAGAAAAATACTAAGTTTGTTTTCCAAAAATTTAAAAAATAAAAAAAATAAAAAAATTCAGAAAAAACATTTAAGATTTTTTTCCAAAATTTAAAAAATTAGAAAAAAATTAAGATTTTTTTCCAAATATTTTAAAATAGAAAAAAATTAACTTTTTTTTTCTAAAATGAAAAAATTCAGAAAAAAATTAATATTTTATCCAAAATTAGAAAAAAATCAGAAAAATATTCAGATTTTTTCCCAAATATTTTAAAATAGAAAAAATTAAGATTTATTTTCTAAAATGAAAAAATTCAGTAAAAAACATTAAGATTTTTTTTTTAAAATGTAAAAATCTAGAAAAAATTGATTTTTTCGAAAATAAGAAGATTTTTAAAATTTCTGGAAAAAACCGATTTTTTTCTAATTTTTTAGACCATATTTTTAAGATTATTTTTCCTGATTTTTTTGAAAATAAAAAATGATTTTTTTTTCTTATTTTTAAGATTTTTTTATTTTTGAAAATTAATTTTCAGATTTTTTTTATTTCTAAATTAATATTAATGAATATATATTAATTTTTTTAAAAAAATCAAATTTTTACGATTTTTTATTTTCAAATTTTTTTCCAGATTTTTAATTATTTTTTAAAATTAATATAAATTCATTAATTTAAAAAAATAATAGGTACAAATGGCACGTGTACTCTTAAAAAAATAAAAATAATTATACAGTCAGCGTGCCAGATAAGCAGATATGCACAATCAGCGCGCCAGTGTGCGACATCAACAAATATGTGCAGTCATATGGGGGAGGGGGAGTCTTCTAGAAAGAAAAAAAAATTACGAGGACGAAATCCAAACCGAAAATTACATAGGAGGGTAAACCGAAAATGACCTATATTTGATGTATATGAGTCAATGCGAGAGTCGTGTATTTAATTATGTGAAGATGTGTACATGACTATGTGTGTTCATGTGATAATTGGTGATGGTGATGAAGTGTGAATGATATATATTCGATTTGGCGATAAAGTGACAATGTGAATACTTGTTGTATCTTGTGACGATGAGTTGAGAATTATTATGTCTATTTAACTGATCGAATGAGAATACATGTAATTATAGTATATTGCTAGGAAATGAATATGCGTATTTGTGAATCCTAATACTATGCATGATTTTGTATCTTCTTTATGTTGAGCGTATATCTTACCCTCTAGCGGCTTTTTGGTCGCCTACATCCTCGTGATGTAGACGTGCAGGTTGAAGACTCTTAGTCTATGTTTGGTTACCCGGTCAAAAAGCCAAAACGCGCGTCCATGCCTTTAAAATCGATTTTACAGTGTTTGGTTCTCCTCTAGCCCTCTACCGCCATCGTACATTTAGCTTTTCAGAATCAATTTTAGGTGAAGCTCCAATTCCTAACTTCTTAAAATCGATTCTCTCAACCGCACGTATGGAGTTGTTCAATTTCTCCTTTTTACCCTTGTGTGTACGAGTAAAAGGGTTTGATAGAGGGATTTAAAAAATAGGTCATTCCTTGGTTTGAGGTTCTCCTTTGCAATGGTTTTTCTTTTTTTATTGTGGATTTTGCAATGCTATTGTACATATATAGAAGTGGATAGATCGGCGTCGTGTTGAAGGTTGAAGATGAACAGGTTAACAATGGAGTAAGGAAGGAAACAAATAGAAAGAGAGAGAGAGATACGGTGCATGACTGCATGTGACTCAATTAAATGGAGTTTTAATCCAAACCGTTTATTTTAATCAAAGGGTTGTATTTATGACACACACTTTAAAACCTATTTTAGTCATTTAAACACCCAAAATCAATTTTGACACAATAACTTAGTTGACGTGAGTATTTGAGGACGGCTGACGCTTACTCGTCTTTTACGGTTTTGGAGTCTTAGCCAGTAGGCTCTGATTAGGATGTCGATGATTTTATTCTATCTTTTGGTTTTATTTTTGAGGAACCATTGAGTTCTCATTGATGATGGATCTGAGATTTAGAGATCATGACTTTATGTTTTTGTTAGATGTTATTTCCATTGTGACTGTTTATTATTACAATGATTTATGCATGTTTTGGATTTAGGATGAAGTAACACCTTGAAGTTTATATGGTTAATGTTGCATTTATGCTTTAATATTGTATTTGAGGTTCAAGGCTGTTTCAGTTAGGATTTTTTGAATCCCCTTTATTCGTTTGTTCAATAAAAATTAAAGTAACAGTCAAGCATTATTCATGGTTATTAAGAGTATTCTATAAAAGTGATGAGTTGCTTGAGTTTTACTACATACCAGCTGTTAAGTTACACATACGTGTCACACGAGTTTGTACGTGTGGGGTCTTGATCTCTTAGAGGTTTGGGTTCATTGCCTTGAAGCTGTTAGTTGCAACCTTACACAAAGTTTTTACATGGTTCAGTGTTTAGGGTTGTTAGTCTTATAAGGAGATACTTTTATGCGAGTAAAGTTACGTGTAGGTTCTTACTTTCTGAGAGGTATTTGAAACAATTACAAATATTAAGGTTCCAAAATTCTCAATGTCCTAAAGGTACTATTGTCTATTGAATCTTATAACATACAAATACTTTTCCTCACGGTAGTTCTACAAACGGGCAACCGTATCTCATCACGTTACCACAAATTCTAGAAGAATAAAGTTAACTAAGCTGATTTAAATATCAGATTATAGTGTTTTCGCTAATTATCGTTTTCGTTATCTTAATTACTTCCTAATTCGGGAAGGCTTTCGCCAATATTAGGTATGTCACATCTCTAAGTGCCGGTATCTCAGGGTGATTCGCCAAAAGAAGCAAAGTCTTACGAATAGTAAAATTAAATAGGATTTCCAAAATAAGTGAATAAAAACTTTAAATTAAAATATCCAACAAACAAAATAGAGACCCATCTTAGAACCCCCACCTAAAAATATTTAGTTACTCATGGTAACTAAAAGCAAATTACAAAAGAAATAAAACATACTATAGAGACCTATAGTGAGGAGAGAGACTCCTCTCTTAAAGCTTCTAGTGCTTGACTTCCTCTTGAACCGGTTCATTCTGAATGAATGAGTATGAATGAGAGGAGTGATATTTATAGGAAGAATTTCCATCTAAAGTTGGGCTTAAAAACCAAATTGTTTCCACTTAAAAATAGCAAAAACCAGTTATGGCCTGTTTTCTTCACACTTGGGATGCGTGACTGGGCGCCAAAGTGTATTTTTGCTCACACTTGGGGCGCATGGTCCATGCTTGGGGAGCATGGATCACACTTAAGGTCATAAGGTGCCCCTTTGCATTTTTTCCGCGCGTAAACGTTCGTTTCTTCGTATTTTTGGGTGTCTACTTCTATATAAGATGTCTTGGGAATTGGAAACATAATTTCTTCATTTGTAATGTCTTCGATGCCTCTCATAAATTCTTTTTGGGTGTTTGTTGATTTGCATGATTTATTCGTGACATCAAAACACCCTAGAATTGTTATGTTTCGGGAAAAATAGAATTACATGATTCAATATAAAAAACATTATAAAATATCCCGAAATCATAAGTAATTGCTCTAATACTTCTCTATTATGGAAGAAAAACTAACTAAAAAACATACTAAAAATAACGTTATCACAGATACACGAAGAACATCTTTCATGGAATAAGTAGCAAAATTTCTTCATATATAGTCTTACATAATTTTTTTTTACCCCATGTGAAATATTTTTTTTGGATTTGGTCCTTGTAATATAGGTCATTTCTTTACCCCATGTGAAATATTTTTTTTGGATTTGGTCCTTGTAATTCGAAGATTTTTTGTTTTAGACCTTCATGAATTTTGACTGTACAAAATCGAAGATATGGCAGAGGTAAACCAAAATTTGTTCAAATTAACAAGTGGGTAAATCGAAATTTGCTCAAATTACAAGGGGGTAAAGCTAAATTTGCTCAAATTACAGGGAGTGAAATTTTTCATAAAGGTCTAAAACCAAAAAATCTTCAAATTACAAGGATGAAATTTAAAAAAAATATTTTACAGGGAGAAAACCAGAAATGACCTATATTACAGAGGGTAAAACACTATTAACCCTATTAAAAATTATTCTTACATAATATTAAAAATTGTGTGATGCCCTTCTTCTTCTGATGCTTGTATGAAATTATTGGTTGTAATTTTTATATAATATTAGATGTTTCGACTTTCGATATAGTTGATAGACAAGTTTTTAAAACAACTTATGAAACACAACTATATCGAAGATACTTAACAATCAAACACAGTGATATAATATTTAGAAAGGTAATTATTGGGATCTTTTTCTCTGGTGCCAACCTCTCTACAAGAAGCTAGCCCTTCATTTGGTGAATTCCTATAGTCGTCTTAGAAGCAATATATAGTTACACTTTCTACAACTGAAGCAGAATTTATAGTTGCTGCATTGTTTGCTTGCCAAGTAGTGTGGTGGAGAAGAATAATCAATTCAAGAGATTAGGAAATTGTCAAAAAAATGTGTAATATGATGATGTGTAACAATATTTCTACTATTAAACTGTACAAAAATTATGTGCTACATGGCAGGAGTTAGCGCATAGATGTGAGATTTCACTTTCCAAGAGATTTAGTGACTGTGGTGCTGAAAATTAAGTAGCAGATTTCATGACAAAACCTCTCAAGATGGTTGGTTTCTTAAAGATGTTTGAAAGTATGAGACTTTGCAAAATGAGAAGACAAGCTGCAAATGATTAAAATGACTTCAAACTATCCTTAATTTGAATTTTGAAGGCCAGTTTAAGGAAGTATATTGTTGTGTCTACTATAATAGTTAACAGATCAGTACTTCGCATGTCCCTACTATAATGGCTGCTCCTATCGCGATATGATCACATCAACATATAAATAGAAATATAGATGTCGATGTGGTCGTTCTTTTAGACTTCCAGTTTTCCTTAAACATTTCCAAGTTCAGTAAAAGAAGTGGTTCTGAATGTCGCCAAAGAAAAGGTTTTGTATTTGAATATTGCATCTGTTTATAACTCCTCTCTTAAATTTTTTGTTGATTATAACTACTATTACTATTTTATTAAGGTACTTGATCTGCTAAAGTGTTGTTTGCTTTCTAAGTCATTTTTTGTGATGTTGAAATCATTGGCAATATCCAAATCATTCTAAAGCTAGTTATAAGAAAATCAGATGACAAGGTATTGTATGCTCAAGGGGAACAAGATTTTAAATCTAAGAGAGAAGGTAAAATTGGTAAAAATGGGATTCTTTGGAGAAGGGAAAGAGTGGTCCATTAAATTTATAAAAAAATGATGCACCAATTTGGTTCTTTAAGTTGATCAAGATCAAGCAATTGTCAAAGTTTCTCAAGAACACTAAATATTTGGTGATATAATTCTTTCTTTATTTCTAGCTTAGTTAACATTCTTTCTAGCTATTATCCATAAAGAAAATAGATAGTTAATCAAAAAAGGTAATTAGACATTTTTTAGTTGATGTATTTAGGCATTTCATATTCTTTTTTGTCGATTTTTTTGACATTTACTTTTTTGTATTTCTCTATAAACATCTTACAGTTTGTGGGAGGCTGTTAGAGATATAAAAATTTGTTACATGTTAATTAGATTAGTTATTAGGAGCTAGTTTGTCTAATTAACTATATAAGCCTTACTATACTATTTGATGTAAAAACTCTCCCATGATCAATATTATTTTCCATTTCACTTTTCTACACTATCCTCTCAATTATGAGTTCTATTGAATTGTAATAAATTGTTTTTTTTTTTTACTTCCAGTCTATGGTTTAATTGTTTAATTTGTTTAGCTTTGTATAATTGCTTTAGTGTGTGTTTGGGAAGGCGTTTGGAAGCTAAAAACCGCTTCCCAATGCACTATTCACGATTTCCAATGCTTAAAAAACGTTAAAAAATAGAAGCTCCAATTTGGAGCGTTAGCCAAAACGTAATTTCAATTGCTTGCACCGCAGAAACTAACAAACAATTGGTCATTCAAACATCTAAAAAGAATGTCCCAAAGTGGAATGGGAGAGTCCAGATCAATGTAAGCGATAATGAGAATTTTGTTGTAAACAACATCATGCATCTTAGCTCTCAAAAATAAATAAATCATGCATCTTAAATACTTTTGGTTGATTTTTTTACTAGTCGTCTATTTTGTTACAAATTTTGTTGACCGTTGCAACACAATGTGGTTGTGGGTCAATACGGTTGTTAGACGTATAGGATCATGAGTTGACTGTTTGTTTAGTCTCTTTAGAAGAAATAGATTGAGGTTGTTTGGTGCATAATTTGTGTTGCATTATTGTTCATACTCTCTTATTGAGATATTTATGATGCATAGTCTCTGCATGATTCTTTTTCAATGCGATATTGATGTTGCATTACTGTTCATACTCTCTTATTGAGAATTAAAGGACTAGAGATAGAATGATTTGACACTGTATAAACTCTCAATTGATGGAAAGTGATCATTTTAATCTAAACTCCATGATTATGCATGAAGTGCAAGCTCATGCAAGCAATGTTAATTTACTAGTATATTCTTGTTTTCTTTACTTGATGACTTAAAACACAACTATCCATAAGAGTACATTGAATTTTTTTTCTCTATATCTGTTGGCATAAGAGGTTCCTTTTTGTTCTCTTGGTTTTGGAATGGTACATTTCATCTTGTAGGGGGTGTGTGCTTGTTTTGGATATCTGGTGTATTGGAATTTGGAGGTAGCATTGTAAATTATGTATTGGCATATCTTATGCCATTTTGATAGTTGAATGAATTTCACTTTTGCCTTTGCACAAGAAGAAAAGAATATTGTAAGAATGTCTTGTACATCATAGACTTCTACATTCTAAACATCATTATCTGATATAGAGAAAAAATTCATTGAAAAATTAGACGGTAAATTACTTTTGCCATAAACTTGATAGAGTTAATAGAAAGTATCAACATCCATTCTTGATTTAATGACAAATAACACCAGAAGTATATCTAATTCCAGAGACCTAAATATTGAATAATTTGAGGTTCATTTGGGCCTAGGCCTTGATATAGTCCATAAACTCTGCGGTGGGCTGGGCTTAACCGCAATTCTAACGTGGTTAGAAATTGAGAATTTATTTTCGCACACTACAAACTTTTTACGTGCCTTCCGCAACTCCAATTTTACCTCTCTTTGGATTATATAATCCAAACAATTTTTACCATATTTCGGATTATATAATCTGAATCTCCTTAAAGGTTAAAAAATAACTGCAAATTGACATGGTTTCTCCAAATCTTGTTTCAACACAGTTTGGAAAATAAAACATAGAAAAAAACTAATACCAATTCAGATTATATAATCTAAAAGGTGCTGAACCCCCAACATATTAGTTTCAAAGACCAATTTCAATTCATAAGTTGGCACAGTTCAAATTATATAATCGAAATTGTGTCGGTATAGAAACAGAACAAGTGTTCATAAGTTTAACACATTTTTTTTGGCAAATTGAGCGCTGTTAGGACGCAAGGGGACATGCATCAAACATACATAACCAACCAAACAGTTAGGACACATCATGGCTGAGTTTGGAGCAGATCTTGGATGAGGTTTAAAAAGAGTTTATTTATTATCGTAGGAGGGAGGGGTTGCAAGGAGTGGCCACGCTAGCCAATAGTTGTTTTAATGTGTTGTTACATTTGGTTATTACTGTCATTGTTTTCAATTTATGTTTAATTTGTGTTGTTTCATATGCTTACATTATAATTTGTTTAGATTTATGTTGGAAGCAATTCACCGTCAATTTATAAAAAAATGTGTTAACTTATGAACAAAAACTCTTTCTGTGCTGACACATTTCAAATTATTTAATTCAAACCTGTATTTTACGAGTTCAGATTATAAAATCCAAACTGCGTCAACTTATGAACAATAATTAATCTTTGAAACTTGTTTGTTGGGGGTTTGACATATTTCAGATCATATAATCCGAACTTGTATTAGTTTTTTTTGGATTTGATTTTTGCAACCATGTTAAAACAAAATTTGGAGGAACCAAGCCAATTTGCAGTCGTTTTCTAACTTTTTAGTGAATTCAGATGATATAATTCAAAATATTGTAAAAATGGTTTGATTGTATAAACTGAACGGGGTTAAATGAGAAATTGAAAGGATCTATGTGTAGCTGCTAAAGTGGAAAAAGAATTTTGAAATTCAAACCATTTGGATTCTAATCACATCATCAACAAATTCAAATAGTGGATTTAGTCATTTCCTTGTATATTAGTTTAATCTTAATGGAATAAGTAAAGGAGTACATTTGTTTAACCATTTGGAGTATATGTACTTCGCAAGAAGGTTGAAGATGGGACAGAATCCTAAGTATATTGTACAAAAATATTAAGTACATGTACTAAGAATAACATAAATATTTGACCATTTTTCTACACATACTTCGGATTTTCATCACAAGTCGAACATAAGGAGTACATGTACTTCGCATAAAAGGTTGAAGATGGTACAAAATCCTAATATACTAAGAATAACATGAATATGTGACAATTTTTCCACACATAATTAGGATTTTCTTCACGAGTGGAATATAAGGAATACACATGTACTTCGCAAGAACTTTGAAGATTGTAATTGCTATTGATTAATCATAAGGACCTTATATCGTTAATGCAATTGTGTTTAGTAGTTAGCCTCATATTTGAACCTTGATGGATACCTAAATTGAGGTAGGACGACACTATTAGGGACGACCCTTGAACATTAGAGTGAGGTATTCTTGATTATAATCCTCTCAAGTGGAAAAGAAAAAACTTAGGAAATAATGTGTGGAACTGAACCATTAAAATATAGAAGTGATCATATTGAAATTTGAAAGAAAAAAAAAGGAGAAAGTTATTTAAGTGTTGAGATGTGAAGATTGAAAAAACAGGAGAGAAAAAATTGAGAGGATTAATTCCCAATTATCATCAACCATATCATCAAATCAAATTCCAAAAGAATTAATATGAAAAAATTCACCAATAAGAAAATATTATCAAACATTAAAATAATGTTAATACAATTTTGTCATTTTTTTTTGTCTTAGATGAAGTGTAAACCACTGAAATTAAACTCACACCACAACTATGAGGTCCCAGATTCGAACTCGGGTCATGACGTCCGACCTTGCAATTTTGTCATTCTTTACCCACCAAATGATTGATTTTTTTCCTTAAAAAAATGATTTATTTTTTTCAAATAACTATGCACAATTTTCTCAATTCCATTATGTTTTTAAAGAAATTATAATTTTTAGTGTTTATCCACTGAAATTTAGAAGGAATATCAACATTATTGAACAACTAAGCATGTGTTTGGTTCTGCGATGGTAAAAATTAAGTTTGATAAAATTGATTTTGATATAATTGATTTCGGTCAAAAGTGAGTTGAATGTAAATTGATTTATGTTTGGTTACATTGATGTGAAAGTGATTTTAATAAAATTGTGTTGTTTGGATAGTTTGGATCAAAATTGCTTTTGCATATATAATTACTAAAATGGGTTTTAGTTGTATTTAGAATATATATTTTATTTATATTATTGCATTATTGAATTTGATAAAACTATAAAAATTAGTAAAAAAAAATATTCAATAAAATTTGCATGTTATATTATAAATACGAAGTTGAACTGTATAGTATATTATAAAAGCACGTTTGTTTGTTTTTTCCTTAAAAAAAATAAAAATAAGCATGTTTATTCAATTATTTCAAATATTATTTTAATTATTGATGGTTAGTGTTACAGCAAATGGCAAATGCCTTGTACAATGTTCAATCAATGTGCCAATAACTATGATTTACGTTTTCATTTTGACGGACAAGTTTTTTTAGGGACAATGTTTCCAGCAAAACCATAATAATCATATAAATATAATAATATAAGGGGTAATTGGAGAACTTTACAATCTTTGGTAACATTGCATTTGTAAAATCGATTTCACCAACTGAAAAAGTTACCATTTCTTGCTTCTAGTGAACGTGAGTCTGCTACATAAGAATCAATTTTATTGTTGAAAGCCAAACAACTGGGTAACGTGAGTTTTCCCCTCATCACCGCTCAACCAAACATTGACTAATAATAGTTCGGTGATAGAAGTAAAAGAGATAAGAGAAAAAAGAAAAGAAAAAAAGAGAAGACAAATGAGGAAATGCAAAAGCTAGCCCATTAGAAACTAAAATTGAATAATCAACTGACTTTTGATCTGTGCGACTCACGAGTATTCTCGACTATAATAGAGACCAATAAATAATTTTTAACCCGTAAGATCATGGGTCGATCAATAAACGTAAATCAGATTATTGGAGATACAATATTACAATCAAATGATAATAAAAAAAGTTATAAAGAAAAAAGATAAAAACATACAAAATTATATTGTTGCACGAGTCAATTTTATTTATTACTTTTATAGTTAAACATAAAAAATTAATGCAGTTCATGGTTCCTAACAAATTATTTAGGGTAGCCGAGTTTGCATGAAAATTATAGTATTCTGTTTGTAAACGTATTAAATAAGTGTACAACAACTTGTCAAAAAAAAATCTACAGAAACAATAGGTTAAGTTGCTGCAGACCTAATAAAATTAATAAATAATAAGGATAAGGATTAAGATATTTATTAAATTTTTGCTTTGAAAAATATTCATGGTTATTAGAGAGAGAAATGAAAAACATATATCATACAAATTTAGAGGCAAAATTTTAGGACAGAGTTGTTGGAAACCTAATAAGAGATTTTTTTTTGGTTACATGAGAAAAAGTCAAAGAAAAAAAAAAGAAACTACTAGCCGCGATGATAAGCAACACCCATACTGTCTGCCATAAGCAATAAACGAAGCTCAACTGGAGGGTTAAGCACGATCAATAGATCACTTGTTGACCTTGTTCCAAGCTTGGCTAAGAAGTCAGCACACATATTACTCTCTCTGAGAGTGTGACGCAATTGAAAAGTCCAATCTTTAGCCATGTACTTTCTAATAATAGCTATCTCATTTCCATAGTGGTGAGTGGAAACATCAGCATACTGCATTAGGTGAATAGTATGCATGGAATCAGTGTAACAAATAATGTCTCTCAGACCTTCATCCCAACAAATTTGAATCCCATGCATTAATGCCAAGATTTTAGCATGAAGAATATTTGAGTAGCCAGTATTACCATGAAAGCCACGCATAAATTGTCCATCAAAGTCTCTAATTAAGCCACCAAATCCTGCCATCCTCGGGTTGGTTTGAGCACTACCATCCACATTAAGAATATATGAGTCAGGATGACCTTTTTTTCAAGAAATAAGTTGAGGCTGAATGCTAGTAATCTCCTTATGCACATTGTTGAAAGCTTGAGTAACATCACGAGTCATAACCTCGAACTTTGACAAAGCAGCCCTTAGGGGCATGCTTATATCATCAAAAACCTTTGCATTTCTAGCACACCAAATACTCCACATGGTAATAGGAATCACAATGCCAAGCTTGTCAACACTATCATGGGACCACATGAATATCGAGCTATCCTCCTCAGGTAAACCAAAACTAGGTCCCACCATCAAGTTCCATATAGTTTTTGCTCGATTGCAATTAAACAAACAATGAATTAAGGTCTCGAGTTCATTATCACAAATCGGACAAATGGAGTCTAATGGGATACCTCGATGATTCAATATAGTTCGTGTTGGGATCGAAAGATGCATCACTTGCTAAAGGAAGAATTGGATCTTGGCTGGGATTTTAAGTTTCCATACCCAATTCCAAGAATCTATAGGTAAAAGAGAAATTGTCTCTTCATCATTCAACCAACTATATGCATATTTTGCCGAGTAGGCACCAAAGGTACAATTATTCCAAATCTAGTTATCAGTGACATCATCCACTAGATGAGCCGTAGTTTCCAAAATCTTACTTCTGACATCTTGAGGAAGCATGGTATAAACATTTTGTAGGTTACCTCCATCCCTGGTAATAATATCTCGAATTTGAAGATCAATATCTTGTATTTGAACAAACGGCACAAGATGACATAAGGGATCTTTTAGAAACCAAGGTTCGTACCACACACTAGTGGTACCATTACCAATTTTGAAATGAAATCCATCCTCCTATACTTTAAGTGCTTTTACAATGGCATTCCAAATAGGAGAGCCCTTGCTATTTCTCGTAAGGAAAATATTAGATCCATGTAGATACCTTGCTGAAAGAATTTGAGACCATAGATGATTACTAGGTTTAAACATATCCCACACAAGTTTACCAAGTAATGCAATGTTTTGTTTCCTTGCAATTCTCACTCCAAGACCCCCATTCTTCTTAGATTTAGTAATTTTTTCCCAACCAACCATATTCATACCTTTATTTGTGGATCCTTTCCATATAAAGTTGTGAACCGTTTTGTCAAGATGGTCACACACATACTGCGGAAGCCATTGAATTTGCATGCTATAAGCGGGGATTGCAGTCAAAACAGAGTTAGCAAGAGTCACACGAACTGGTTTGTTGAGAAGTCTCCCTTTCCAAGATGCTAGCTTACTGGAGACTCTATCCATAATACTAGAGAAATCCTCTTTCTTGATTCTTCCACGGTGTATTTGAAATCCAAGATATTTCCCCAAGTTGGATGTGAGTGGTGCTAGTGATGCTTTCCTTTCTTCTTCTAGTAACACCTGCTGAAGCAAACACTCGTGACTTATCAAAGCTAACTTTAAGCCCTGAAATAGAACAAAAGTCGTCCAGAATCTTGTTAATTAGTCTTGCTTGAGATGGTTTGGATTTGGCAAACAACAACACATTATCTGCAAAAAAAGAGATGAGAAATGGTAGGACCATTGGCCGAAACTTGAAGGGGGAGCCATCTACCCACCCTAACCTCCTCCTGAATCATTTCCCCAAGCCTCTCCATGCAAAGCACAAAAGATATGGGGAGAGAGGGTCACCCTGCCTAAGGCCACGAGAAGGCTTAAAGCTTTCAGTTTTGCTACCATTCCATTACAGAGAAATAGAAGTGGAAGCGAGATTATGCATAATTAGAGAAATAATGGAAGTAGGAAAACCAAACATGAACAAAGTTTGTTTAAGAAATCCCCAATCCACTTTGTCATACGCTTTCTCCAAGTCAAGCTTGAACACCATGTCTCCTTTTTTCTTCTTTTTCTTATTCATATGATAGATAATCTCTTGCAAAATGATGGCATTATCTTTGGTACTCCTTCTCGGAATGAAACTACTTTGGAGAGGCGAGATAATATCATTAAGGAATGGTCTCAATCTAGTGACTAGAACCTTAGAAATAATTTTATATGTGACATTACACAGACTTATGGGTCTGAAGTTCGTAAAGGAGGTTGGGTGGTCCCCTTTAGGAATCAAAACCAATAAAGTGTCAGTTGTGGCAGCAGCAAAGGATCCCATCTCAAAAGCCATTTTAACAAAATGCCAAAGATCATTACCGACATCATTCCAAAACATTTTGAAGAAAATGGGTTGGAACCCATCAGGGCCTGGGGCTTTGTAGGATTTCATGGACATAAGGGCCTCATAAACCTCAATTTTGGAAACTGGTTTAGTAAGCGCCCTACGAGCATCATCAGACAAACGGGTTCGACATTCACCATCGAACCCCACCCTCACTTCACCATCTCTACTAAGCAATTCTTTAATGTACTTGACATCTTCATCTTTCCAAATATTATCATCATTGCACCAAATACCAGACGGTAGGTTTAACTCGTGTACTTTATTCCTCTTTCTTCGAATAATTGTTTGTGCATGAAAGAAGGAAGTGTTTCTACTACCAAGCTTTATCCACTTCTCTCTAGATTTTTGGAATCAAAATGTTTCTTCTTGGAATAAAATCTGCTCATACTCGTGTAAAAGCTTACCATGCAAAACCATTAAACTAGCTGAATCAATATTCTCCAATGTACGTTGGATCCCTTTGAGCCTAGCCTCTAACTCACGCTTACGTGCAAAGATATTCCCGAAGACTTCTTTATTAAATTTTTTAGAATCTTCAGAAACATTAGAAAGAGATTTAGCCACATTACCCTTATCACGATCCCATGCTTGCTTTACCAAAGGAGGATAATCAACATGAGTGCACCAAGCTGCTTGAAATCGAAATGGCCTACTTGTGGGGGCAGGACTAGGGTGACTGCAACGAAGGAGAAGCGGATTATGGTCAGATTGACGTCTTACTAAGTGCTCTACTGTGGCCTCTAGGAATTAAAGTCGCCATCTCATATCACACACTCCTCTATCAAGTCTTCGAGAAACAACTTGGTAATTTCTACATCTTCTTTGCCAAGTATATTGGGAACCAAAAAATTCCATATCAATCATATCAAAATTATTAAGGCAGGAGGCAAACCTGTCGGCTCGCGCATTACAAAAGTTCCCTCCTCGTTGCTCCAAAGGGGTTAAAATTTCATTAAAGTCACCACTTAGAGACCATGGAGAGGTTATAGAGTTCCTAATATCAATAAGATGTGACCATAAACTCAAACGGGTAGAATTCACAGGACTAGCATACACTCCTGAGCAAAGCCAATGAGAGTTGCCTTTAGAAATTTTTACAGTGATGCATTGGGACATTGTATGGACAGGTTGGAAGTGGACTTGGGTTGATGTATTTGATAATGCCCAAATACCGCCAGAGTGAACATTAACTTCTTCTACAGCAACCGCGATGTAACCTTCACGATCCCAGAACCTCTTAGACTTCGAGAACAAAATGCGGGTCTCGTATAAGAAAATAAGATCTGGTTTATACCGCATAATAATCTCATGCATATGTTGATTACTCTTCTTGCTAGCAAAGCCACGAACATTCCATGATAAGATAAAGAAATCTTTAAACTCAATCATCAAAACATTGACAAAAGTACAAGACTCCATGATCCCTCATTGATCAAGATGTGTTTCCTCAACCATATCATCACTCTCAACATCAAAGTTTCCACTACAAGCTACCATGGCTTCATCACAAACTACTCCCGTGTTTATATCCGGCGGTTTAGGATTTTCTGTGTTGCCAATTGTTTCAACAATTTTATTATTCTGCATGCTAGGGTCATGTCCTCCATGTTTATGTTGTGGTCAAGATGTCATAGGTGTGTGATGGGTACGTGCCAGCTGATGCCCTTGGAGACTAACACCACTATTGCTTTCTTCCATATAATTATGCACATTATTTTTCTTCAAAGTAGGTACTACCATATTTTTTTGCACATTATTTTTCTTCAAAATAGTAACATTTGACGTGGAGACGTCATTTATGGTTGCCTATCTAATATCATTGACTTGTTCAAAAACTTTTATGGAGTCATTATTGGTCCTTTTTGTCCATTTCCACACCTTCGGTGTCGGTTCACCATTTGTTCCAAAGTGGAATGAATTTCCACTAAAATTGGTACCCACGTTCAACTCTCTTTCTTCATTAACTTCCAATATTTGAAACTTATTTTTAGCCCTTTCACCGTTATTCTTTCCTTTATTTTCGAGCTTTTTTTCTGGTGAGATATCTTCGGCCTTCTAAATTTATTAACCACTAGCCAATTGCCATACATCTCTCCTAATGCTTGAACTTCAGGATTTCCGGATTTATCGCCATTAGAGTTAAGATTTGTTTTCTGTTGATATGCGTTCTCCTTCCCTGCAGATGCAAAGCCATACAGATTTGTTGTAGCCATCGTTTCTTGTTGTACCATGCTCCCTTTACTTTTTCCTCCTATTTTGGGACAACCTTTAGCCATGTGCTCAAAGATTCCACATTGTTTACAAAGAAGATGGACTCCTTCGTATTCAACATGATACCAATGATCTCTAAACCAAAGACGTCTAACCACCGGTTGATCGAGATTAATTTCGACACACATACGTGCAAACTTCGCTCTTGATGCATCTACTGTTTTGATATCTACCCTCACCGGTCTGCCCACGGCAGATGCCAAAGCCATGAGAACACTCTCATCATAGTACTCCATTCCAAGACAAGGAATTCAGGTCCACACTAAAGTCTTGTCTATCTTAACCTCTGATGCTATGAAATCTTGTTCCCATGGTCGAACAGCTAGACAATGATCAAATATCATCCATGGACCGCCTGAGAGTACCTTCTCTTTATCTGCTTCCATATCAAACTTCACCATGAAAAATCCGTGTCCAAAATCCTCCATATCGAAATTCCCGACGAGTTTCCACAAACCCTTTGCACGTTCCTTCATCGTTACATATCCAATATTCTTTCCTAGGAGTTTGATTATAATAGCATCCTTGCATGTCATGCATAAACCACTAACAACCTTCTCGTTTAAGTAGCACTTTGGCCTTAATCGATCTCCATCCTCCAGATTAATACGGAATAGTTTCTTCTCAACCAAGTCTATGTATTCCCTTCTTTGAGTGGCAGAACTCTCTCCCATTAATTTATCCCGGAACGATATATTTTGACGTTCAGTACTATCTCTTCCTCTGTCTGGTGGTTTCGGAGGCAAGGAGGAGAAGGAAAAGGTTTTCATGTTTTCATCAGAGCTTTCTCCCATCGTCAAAATTATCAAAGTTGTATTTCGGTTGCGGCTAGGTTAAAAATCGTATTATCGCTTTTCTCTCAAATAACCTAATAAGGGATTAGTAGAGGGAAAAAAATTTAGGTTAAGACTTAACAAAATTAATAAATAAGGATAAGGATTAAGATATTTATTAAATTTTTCTTTGAAAAATATTCATGGTTATTAGAGAGAGAAATGAAAAACATATATCATGAAAATTTAGAGCCAAAATTTTAGGATAGAGTTGTTGCAAACCTAATAAGAGATTAGTGGAGGGAAAAAATTACGTTAAGACTTAACAAAATTAATAAATAAGGATGAAAAACATATATCATGCAAATTTAGAGCTAAAATTTTAAGATATAGTTGTTGCAAACCTAATAAGGGATTAGTGGAGGGAAAAAAATTAGGTCAAGACTTAACATAATTAATAAATAAGGATAAAGATTAAGATATTTATTAAATTTTTGCTTTGAAAAATATTCATGGTTATTAGAGAGAGAAATGAAAAACATATATCATGTAAATTTAGAGCCAAAGTTTTAGGATAGAGTTGTTGCAAACCTAATAAGGGATTAGTGGAGGGGAAAAATTAGGTTAAGACTTAACAAAATTAATAAATAAGTATGACTTATGTTTGAATAGTTTAATGATAAAATTATACTCCTTCTGATCATAAATGTTTGCAATTTTATAACATGCATTATTCACATACAACAACAACAACAACCAAGCCTTATCCCACTAAATGGGGTCGGCTACATGGATCAAATTATGCCATAGTGTTCTATCATAAACCAAATTTGGATCCAACTCATTAACCTCTAAGTACTTTCTAATGATTTCTCTAATAGTTTTCGTAGGTCTTCCTCTACCTCTTTTAACATGACTCTCCTCCATTTGATCTACTCTTCTTACAACGGCATCTACAGGCATTCTCTCTACATGCTCAAACCATCTAAGCCTATTTTCTACCAACTTTTCTACTATAGGTGCTACCCCCACTCTCTCTAATGGTGTCATTCCTAATCCTATCATGTCTAGTCTTACCACTCATCCAGTGCAACATCCTCATCTATGCTACATTTACTTGAGTCTTGTGTTGACTCTTAACCGCCCAACACTCCGTACGATACAACAACGCCGGTCTAACTGCTGTCCGATAGAACTTTCCTTTCAACTTAAGTGGTACTTTCTTATCGCACAAAACACCTGAGGCTCTTCTCCATTTCAACCACCCAGCTTGAATACAATGGCTTACATCTGCTTCTATTTCTCCGTCATTTTGTACTATAGACCCAAGATATTTAAACCGTGTAACTTGGGGTATGGTATGATCTCCAACTTTCACCTCCAAGGTAGACCTACTTCTCCTGTTACTGAAGTTACATTCCATATACTCCGTCTTGCTTCTACTCAAGCGGAAACCATACGCTTCTAAGGCTTGCCTCCAGGTCTCGAGCCTCCCGTTCAATTCCTCCCTCGACTCCCCAAGCAAGACTACATCATCTGCAAAAACCATACATCTCGGTGCTAACTGTTGGATGTGTTCCGTCAGTACATCGAAAACTAAAGTAAAAAGATAAAGACTTAGAGTTGAACCTTGGTGCAATCCTATTGTTATGGGAAAATCTTCGGTAGTCCCATCATGCGTCCTCACACTAGTCGAAGCTCCCTCATACATATCCTTGATAGCTCTAATATAGGCAATCCTAACCCCTTTCTTCTCCAGGGCTTTCCACAAAATCTCTCTAGAAACTCTATCATACGCCTTCTCCAAATCAATATGCATTACTCACATAACTTACTTTTATTATATATTTTAACTAATATACAAATATAAATACTAATATGTAGATTTTTTTGAAGGTATGTAGATGTTGTTTGACTTCGCTCAATGAACATTTTTAAAATATCAAATTTGTATAATTTTTATTATAAATAATTAAATATATTAAAAATCAAAATTGTGTTTGTCAATATGTGCAGAGTCTATTCGACATATATTTATGAACAAAAGAAATATCTATTCAATTATATGAGTATGCATTGATCAATGATGAAATGCATAATCAATTTTAAGGCACACATACAATTTTAACTGATAATCAATTTTGATGCTAGAAACAATTTTGACTTAAGAAGTCAAACATTTTTGCGTAGTCAAACCACATTTGACCATTGCAATTCTCAAATTTGAGCCTTCCTCCGATTGTGGAAAAAAAACATTCTTATTTAATGTAAGAACATAGCTATCGAGAAAGTGGTGATTCCCCAACATCGTTGCTCGATGTTTCAGAAGGACCTTGAATTGCTTCAACAAATAAGAGTTATGAAGAAAGATGTTTCAGATGAATATTTTACGCCTGATTTGACAAAGAAGCAAAAAAAAAAAAAAAAAACTCAACAAAGTCAATTGTTATAACACTCGTTTAAAGGGTGAACCCAAAGGTGGTTAAGTAACACTTTTCCATTTTGGACCACTTTTCTACTTATTTTTTTAGCCTTTTCTTTTTCCTTTTTTTTTCTTCTTCTTACTTTTTAAGGATTTTGGTGTGGTCCTCTCTCTTGTATATATTTTTTCCTTTTTTAATACTCCTCCCGTCCCATAATACTTGACACAGTTGACCTTATTACGCATGTCAATGTATAATTTTGAACTTAAATTTCTTGAATAATATATTATAAAAAATAATGAAAATTTGATATTTTGATCCTCATCGAGACGAATCTAACGACATCTTATATGATATTATTTATCTTTGTATATTAGTAAAAAAATGTGATCAAAGTAAGTTAAGTCAAAATTACACATTTTCAAATGGTTCATCTATTGCATGAGGGAGGGAGTAATTTTTTTTGAATTAGAAGGCATATGATAGAGGTTACTTAGATGTACCAACCTCATTGGAATGTCTGACTCTCCCCTTAATATATGTCGTTTTTCCTAGCTTGTATATAAAAAAAAGAGTAAGAAAATAGATTAAAACTCTTTCCACTAGAGTAAAAAGATTAAAAAAATGTCACATTTGATCAAGAACCAACTTTTATGTATTATTATTTGATTGGATTAGAAATGGCCTAAGTAGGGTACCCTCAATCAAAACCCATAATGTGAGAGGTTGGATACAATTCACTTTTCCCAAAACCAATGTTGTCCGTATCTCTTATATGAACCACTTGAATTCTTGATGACGTTAACTGATAAGGTATTTTGGCCCCTACTGTTTGTTTGGATCCTGTCATCCTCAAATTACAATCCCAATTCACGACAACAATACCACTAAAAAGTTACTCACACACCTATGTCATTTTCCACATATTTTTATTGCAACAAGACAATTTTTCAGATTCTTTCACCTAAATTTGTTACAGCTACACATTTTAGCTTTTCACTTTTCAGCCAACTATATTTAACAGAATGTCACGAGCTTCTGTCAACAGAAGCAAGTTACTATCATTATCTTAAGATTCAAACATAAAAAACTCTCTTCAATACTATGTGCTCTGCTACAAATATATATCGTTTTTTTTTTTAAATTATTCTTAAATAATATAATATGAGTTTCGACCATCACAAAAAAAAATTTTAAAATTGGAAGAAACTCAAAATAATCCTTAAAAACATTTATGGTATGTTGCATTCACGGACCCATCACACATGTCACTGATGTTAGGTTGAGATTTCAATACAAGTTTCAATTTAAAAAATAAAACAAAAGATACCGAATTGAAATCTGGATCATCCATTCTCAATCCAACGACCACTCGCGATGACCGTAAGAATGTGTTAAAGTTTTGAGTGGAAAAATAATGGTCCCAATATATTAAAATTAAACTTTTGTTAGATAACAAACTCTTGTTTGGTTTGCAAAAACCTAAAGCACCGGACATAATAAAAATATCAGTCCTATGACTCAAAGTTTTTCATATATAAAATGTGGTATAAGTAATTTTTCAACTTAAGAGGGCAAAAATATTTCCACAAACATTGCATATAAATAGAGACTTCAAGTGTGAGACTTGGCATTTTTCGATACAAGTTAGTCAAATGACTTTGTGCTTTTCACGCATGTGTTTTTTGAAAGCAATTTTTCAGGAAAAAAACTATAGAAATCTTAACATTAATGTGACAATACTACTATCAAATACTTTTCTTTAAAAACTAATTTTTTTTAAAGGATGACCTCACTTACAATGTGAAGCTATGTAGACTCTTCTAATCTACACCATATTGATAAATTTCAAACAAAGCATGCATATATATCACAACATTGAGTAAACAACTCTAGAATTTCAATAGCCATATAACAAAGAAGTAAGATTACAACAAACCATCAATGCATATCATTAACATAGAATCCAAAACAAAGTGCTACTTATAAAATGGTGCCAAATAGTGACAAACATAACCGAGGTTTATGTTGTGTGTGTAAACAAGTTTTAAACTAACACGTGTCCTAAGACGTGTCCCCCTTGAGTTCTCCTTCTCCCATCGGTTTTGCAGTGCCCATTTCCATTGATTCTTCTTTTGTTGGTGTTTTTGCATTCCCTTTATTGCCACGGTATATGAAATACAATATTAGTTGCAATGTTCCTAAGAATGACCCCACTCCATTTGGTACCTACAAATCACAAAATTGCCCCATCATTTTGTCACTATCATTGCCAAATACAATGCAAATGGTATTAATATCAATCAGTCACATGCATGTCACATTTCATTATTCCTAGCACATAAGTTAAATTTCATATTCTATTATAATAATTGAAGTGATCATTGTGTACTTACAGCAATAAAGGGGTCACGTCCTAATAGGCCAAAGATGAACCATGAGGTACCACAGAGAAATACAAATAGTGAAAGGAAGAATGGCATGAACTCCACACTCTTAGTTTTGATCACTAGTCTCTGCACACATAAAAATTGATAAAAGAAATTGGACATCAACCACTATTTTATGGTCAAAATCATATTTATATAATGAACTATGTATAAGGACACATTCCTAAATGAATTTTGTGTAGGGTATATATTATTTTAAAAGTGAATGATCATGTGGAATTCTTACAATAATGATTAACAACAGGAAAAGTAAATCACCAAAATAGAAAAAGGACAACAGAAAAGGCTTGTAGATCTGGATTTAATAGGTCAAAAAAGGAAAAAGATTTCATGCATTAGGCATGATACTTTATTTAGTTAAACACTTGATTTTAACTGTCTCATTCAGAGATGACTCTTATTTAACTTTGTAAACCAGTTTAAAACATCAACATAAATAAGTTGGTATCGTTTCGATGATTAGTTTCATAACGGATCCAAAAGACTCGAGATCCTAATTAAGGTGGTTAACTATTTTTTTTATTAAAGTAATATATGTATGAAAAAAGATAAGGAAATGTACATGATTTAAATTCCAACGACAAGATAAGGATAAGGTAACAAACACAATAATTAAGATAGAAAGTATAAACAAAACTTACCATAATTGAGAGTGGTGAACCATACATGATGATTGAAAAAACTGCAGCAGCAAAACCACAAAACACTTTCCTTGAATTACCATGCAAAGCAAACAGAGAAATGAAAACAACAGCTGCAAATACTGTTATTACAAAGGCAAATAAGCCACTTATTTTCAGCTTCTCCTTCTTAGGTGCAAACACAATGAAAATCAAAACATATATGATTTCAATAACTGCTCCTGTTCCATTTATGATTGTTACAAGTATGTTGTCTGGTGACACAAATGGTAAACCATACCTGAAAATTGTTACATATACTCATATTAGAATATGTTCTATAAATTATAACTACTAGAAATTACATTAACATTTTCTTGAAATTTCCCTTATGTCAACAAAATCAAAAAGAAAATTAAGAAAAAAATAGATGTACCATATAGTAAAAATAATAGGGTATAGTTCTAAGCCATATATGAAGTTTATATGAAAATGATGCAAACCAAAGGAAAATAACAGAATTAATAAACATAACCGCCACAAGAACAAGAAAATCAGTTACCAAGAAGAAAGGAGACAGTTGAGAAGTGTCATAGGGTAAGGAACACCAGAGAATTTTTCAGTTGATTTGTTGACAATGATCCTCTTGAAAGTGATTCTACAAAAAAAAAAAAAAACAAATTTCACCATAAAGATTAAATTTTTATACACCATAAAGAACAAGAAATGAAAAAGATTAAAAGGGTCATTGCAAAAATATTCAAAAAGTGGAAAAATTTAAAGAAATGAATCTATACATTGGAGCCAAGAAGAGAAATAGGCCAAAAGCATTTCCTGCATCACAAGAAAGAAAATGAGAAACAGAGAAAACAGAATTAAAAAAAAAACCAAGAATTCAAAACAAGAATATAAAAAAGATTATGAACGTACCAAATAAACCGAATATAAAATGTGCAATATCCATGATCTTGATGATGAGGCTTTGAAGATATTAGAGAAAATATCTTTGAGAGAGATGAAGGAAAATTAAGAAAGCAAGTTGCTTGAAGAATGATGGATTGGTTTTTTCTTTTGTGAATGAATGAAAACTAACACTAATGAGTGGTAATGTGCAGTTGTAGAAGCAAGTATTTATAGGAAAAAATGGCAAGATTATTTTATTTTATATTGAAAAAATGAAATGAAGGAATTGAAATGTAACTAACAAGTTGTGGAAGTTTCCTAAGAAAAAAAGTTGTGCAAGTAAAATCGAGAAGAGTTTTTGAGAACCGTTTTTATTATTTATTTTTTGATTTGATTGTCTGGGCTTCATAACCCACTAAACATAAGTATTATTTTTGTAAATAAAAACCTTTATATTCAAAACTAAAAGAAGGAAAAAAAAATGAATGTTTTTTATGAGTCAACCATGGTAGTCAAGGTTTGTAGAAAAAAAAAAAACCATGGTAGATAGTCAATGGTATTATTGTATTAAATTTGATATTTCTTTTGATAAAATAATATATTTAAATTGTAAAAAAGGGCGATGGTGAGGACAACAGTCAACTTCGATCAATAGTGGTCAACATCAAAGCTCTGTCGTGACCTATTAGGTCTCTACTGTGGGATCACCGGAAAACCGCCGTGCTCCATCGTTGATTGTTAGAGCGACCACTGTTTGTCAGTGTTGACCGATGTTGACCATCACCACTAAATTATTTTAAATTTTGAATTTTAAATATTATTCTTTTTAATTTAATTTGTAGTCTATGGGCCAACTTTAGTTTAAGGGGTTTCAAGCCATGGTTCATACCGGAACCAAACCTCGTTCCTATTTCCAAGAACTTAATAGATGAAACAATTTTCTCCCCATACCTTTCTTTTTCATAATCCAAATTAAGTCTTTTCCCCTAAGACGACTTCGTATTGTCATGGTACGACTCCTCTAACCAGATAATTTTATTTGAATCCTCTCAATGGTTGGATTCCAAAGCATCAATCTTGTTGAATTATCTCCGATAGGCAATCCAAAATACTTAAAAAAAGTTTTGCAAATTTTACAATGAAGAACATATGTTGCCGCTTCTAACCATGACACATTCACATTTACACTGACTAATAAACTTTAATGAAAATTCACATTCAAACCCGAAATTAACTTATATAGTATAGGAATGAATTTGATGGCTCGAATATTTGCCAACACATTCAAACCACGATGCAATAAGAAATAGGAATAGTTATAAATGATCAATTTGTCGGAGCCCACTCGCCAATGAAAACTCGTTAGTGAGAGTCCAATTAACTAATGCAGAAGCTATATTTGTGGAACGTTTAAATATCCATCGTCTCCACATGTCTGGAAAATTCATTTTAGTCATTACTACTTGTCAATACGACCACTCCATTGGATCATAAGTTTTTTCAAAATCAACCTTAAACAAGATCAATTCTCTTTTATTTTTTCTAACTTTATCTACAATATCATTTTTTAAGAACTTATTGACAATGGGAAGAACTCATTGTTGAGATTATTGGACAAGACAATGCTCGACGCTTATGTGTCGGTGCACTAGCTGGGGATTGCATAAGATTTTTCATCGTATTTGTTGTGTAGCTCATTTTCTAGCCAAGCTTGCAAAACATAGCGAGGTTTATGGCTCTGTCCTACACTGTCTTAATTTCCAAAACAAGTAATAAAAACATTTTGAAAATACCTTAAACCATCCACAACATAGCACTTTAAATTAGGTGTTTAAATTGAATTCATATATTCACATCGCTCATTTTACTGTAATACTTAATAAACACCAATTTTCTCCAACCCAACACCTTAAAATAAATTATTAAATAGGTCCTACAAATAATTTTATATCATTACATTTCAACAAAATTTATTTATTTTATTAAAATTTATTAAATGAGACCCATGAAAAATGAAGAGAGAGAGGGTGCTTTCATAGCCACCATTCTCCATAGCCACCCATGTATTATACTTCACAATGGAAATGCCTATTTAATGTGGTGTTAAATAGGTGAAACACCCACCATTGTAGATGGTCTTATAAACTTACTTGATCATCGACATAACCTTAACAACTCTAATGAAAATGTTTGAGACTAAACACTAGAACTGAAATACAACTTTTTATTTTTAAGGTTCATAATTAGTTCTTTTATAAAGTCAAGTTTTTTGGGATTAGATTTTCTTAGGCCTGTTTTATATTAAATACATGTTTGGATCAATATTGAAATCGAGAGAATCACAATAAACTATAATGATTTTGCCAAACTCACAATCTATACAAATATACATTAACATGTTTGATATCACGATGAATTTGTAAAAATCATTATAAACCATCGTGATTCTAGTGAACCCAACATGATACTAAAATCATGCATAATATATTCGTGTGATATGAAAGTATGTTTTCTATATCTTTGCATGCATGAATCATGATCATTTCTAAATTCTTCTACTAACATCCACTATACAAGCAAAGTTTTTTTTTAAAAAAAATAAAATGAAAAAATAGAATTGCAATGTGACAATATAAGCCGACTACCTACAAAACTAAAACTTCGTTTTTTTTTTTTTACTTCAAGCAAAGTTAAGTTATTTGTTTATTTTTCTCTTAAAAATAATGTCACGGAACATGTTGTGTAATACATATATTTATATAGAAAAATGATATTTACACAATCATTTTTGTACAACTTTCTCATTCATACTTATATTATCTTCTTATTCTCTCTCTTCCTTTTTATTTCTTTATTGTTATTGATCAATAAGAAGAGAGAATAATAAGGTTGTCCAAAAAAATGTTCTAAAAAAATTGTTCAAATAACACTACTCATTTGTATATCCATTTACATTATAAATATTGGCACATATATCTATATATATATGGAGTCGATAGAATGCGTCCTCATTCCTCAATACTAGCGGTGCACTTCCAACATGTGTTCAGGGAAAGGCACCCTTCTCAATGTCCAAGGCCTATACTATATCTTTGCCCATCTTATATTGCATCTATGATTCAGTAATGTGATACGATGAATATAAATGCTCTTACGTTGGTGATCAAGTATACATCTAGTCGCAGATAATACAACAAATTTTAAAAATCATTTTTCTATTTGAGAGTAAGTCGCGACGTAATGAGGTTGACGGATTTAAACTACAACTCCTACATTTTATCGGAGAGAAAGTGGTGTATGAGTAAACACTATAACGATAAATTATATTTGAGGTTTTTAGGGTATAAATATTTGTACTTGGATAGAGGTTATGAGTTATCCAACTCACTGTAATATATATCAACATGCACTAAACTATTCTTATAGAATCATCAAAAGACAATTTTCTAAAAAAATATTCAAATGATAACTTTGAGAATTTGTAGTTTTCACCAGAAAGAATGAATAAAAGCACCGATTTATCTATCAATAGATATATATTTATGTGCATAGACATCACATGGACGTGGTTGAAGATTTTTTATTTTTTATGATAAACTAGAAGTATCATCCACACATAAATACATATACTAATTTCAAGTTCAATTCCTTTTGTTCATATTTTTACACCATCTTTTATGTAATGAAGTGGATCAACACACACATGGTGGATCATTTGTTTAAGAATAAGGTTAATACTTCATTAGAAATTAAAATTGTGTAATTTGCCAAAAACAAAGTGTAAATATCAAGGTTCTACGAAATAGGATACCAAAATTTGTTTGTTTCTATTATTTTTTGTCCTTTTTACCCCTAACTGACAAGTACCCTTTCCAGCTGCAGTCAGTAGTTTTCTTCACTTGGGTGGGGTCTGTGAACAAAAATAGGAAGGTTTTTACATACACCAAACCAAAATAAGTATCATGTCTATCATGTTGAATTCATGTGCAATAAAATTTGTAGGATTATCACCTTGGAGAAATAATTTTAATTGTTATTTAAAGTTGTTAATATGAATTAATTTTTTAAATAGACTAACATGTTATATCAACCATTAAAAAATGCATGAATTGTACGATAAATAAGCTTATAATGTTATGATAAATAAGATATGAGACTCTAACCTGAATTGTTTGAACAAGTTATTACCATTTATGAAAAGTCTAACTTGGTCCAATTCATTCTCACATTTATTCATAAACAAACACTTATGGATGAAATCAAACCAAAGCCACATCATTGACATATGCTAAAAAAATGTTGTAGATCACCATCAAGAGAAACTTCTGATTCAACTGAAATATGTTACTGAAGCAGAAGATTGAGACATGAAGATGACCCTAATTTTGAAAATGAAGATGAATTGGCCTTCATCTCAAAAACTAAATCAAAGAAAGCCAGAAACAAAAAAGAAAAATGGATTTTTAACATAAAGATAAACTCAAAAGTATAAACAAATTGGGAATATACTTAAAGTGTAGAACACAATCACACATAATCTCTATTCAATTTATCTCTTTCTTCATCCAAAGAAAATGTTAAGCAACTGCACACAGATGTAGAGACAGACTAGGGAAGAATTAGGTTAGACCAGAACTCAAAACCCGACCCTAACTTAGGTCGGACCAATTATTTAGACCCGAACCCAACCTTAAATTCAGTGTGACACATGTTCAATAAGAACGGGACGATACAAGGACAAAATCAGATTGGTCCCAAAATAAGCCACCTTAACTAAAACCATGTTCATGTTCTTTCATTTCACTTTAACTAATACTGCAATCACAAATTATGAGTGTAATTTAAGATTAAAAGCTCAAAATTTGAATCTTTGAACAATAAAACGTACTAAAGGAAACATATAATGAGTCATGAAGAGGAAGAGTTAAATGATTAACGATTACCAACAATGTTAGCAATAGTACTTGGTTCACTTTGTTAATTAAACTAGAAGAAAAACAGTAAAACAATGTTGTAATAATTAATAACTTAGTTTGCTAATGTAGTATGAGTTGCTGTAATAATAATAACGTATCATAGTCTTGTCCATTAGTCAATTTGGGTGAGAACATGTAACACGGAGAATAACCCAAACTCTGTCCTACTTCTAGTGGATAGCACTAAGGTGACATTGTGGTTGGTGACATTAGTGACATTGGTCAACCACAATGTTACAAGTGTACAAAAAAAAAAAAAAAAAAACCTTGTGAAAGAGAGAGAAAAAAGCTACTTGTAACATTGTGGTTGACCAATGTCACCAATCACAATGTCACTCAAGTGCTATCCACGTTTGGAGTGATGCTACATTGTGTAGCTTTCTTATTTTCACGGCAAAATTACCTAGGACGCGAGAATTCAGCAGTAAACGCAGATCCAAACAATACATCTACTATATTAGGAAATCATCGTAATATGTTAAAATGAAAAACAATACACAGCAAGAACATTGTACACTGACATAATAGCCAATTTTTAATGTAAAAATAATAATAAATATAATAAAAAGAGGTAGAGAAAGTGGGTGATTTTGTTGGTACTTAGAGCAAGAGAAATTAAACTTTCAACTTAGAGCAACATGTTGGAGAAAATTATTCAGCAGAGGAAAACAAACAAATATTTGTTAAGATGACATGCGTATTAATCAATGAAAAGTTATTTTGTTTTATATATACTATATAGATATATTACTAGAGGACAATGATAAACTAACATATGCTTGTAAAAGAATCAAGACTTGAATAATAGTAACAATAAAATACTTTATACAAGAAAAACTATACGCCAAGCTTATCAAGGCAAAGGTACAGGGAGTTTCCATTTAGAAAATTCGACCAAGTTTCTGTTTACAAACGATCCATTGTGCAACCAAAATGTTTCAGCTGATTGGTGAAATTGCCTTACTTTCCTCTGCAGTTCCCACATGATTCCACGCATTGCTGAACAAGGTTCAGAATCTGAAGCATAGACCCACATGCACCTAACTTGTCGACCGCGAGCTATTATTGCCTCTATGTCTTTATCTGCATAAATAAAATAATTTACATTCAAACCTAAGAAGGGGAAAAGGGACATGGTGTGTGGAAAAGGTAAATGGAAGAGCACTTTGACCTGGAATGGATTCCAAATACTCCAATAGTTCGGGACCTATTCGACTGGATGGCCACTTTATTGATATCTGACTGTAATCGATGACATTCTGGAATGGCAGTTCTATTTGATCTGATAATATAACTGGAACACATTCCTTAAAAATGGAAATACATGGTTATATAACTGCATTCAATTTCCAGTCTTTAGGGAGAAGAGTAAAGAAGGAGGCAATAAGCATACCACAAAAAAAGACTCATAAAATCGAAGGGTCCAAGACGACTCCCCTCGTGGGGCGAGGCAAAACTTGGAATTGCGCAAGTGTTCAAAATAATCCTTCCTTCCCAGCTTTTCCCCTCCACTGAATTTCAAATCTGGACATTCCAACTGTTTAAACCATCAATATATGCTTCATAAAAAAATTGTATGATCGTGAAGACTAATCCTAGCTTGAACAAGCACAATATTCCAAACCACAAATAAATGATACGTGTAGTTCTCCTGTTAAAAAAATTGTGATATGATTTGTCGATTTTAATTGATATATGCTGTAGAGGATAGTTGGTTTTTGAACTAGTTTAACCACTTCAGAAAATCAATTCAGAACAATTTGGAAAACCATTTCATAAAGTAGTTTGGTTCAAATATTTAAAACTGGTCCACTGATCCAAAGTTCTGGTTCAGTTTGGTTCAGGGGAGAGTACCATAAACACTTTGGTTTGACCAAACTGGTTTCTGGTTCAGTTCAATTTTCACTCCTGAACAAACCATGACCAAGAAAATGGATATTACTATCTATCAGCCACCACATTTTTTTTTTTTTTTTGAAAAGGATCAGCCATCATCACATTTGCTTTAGCATAACATTCTGAATGCAGGTAAATTTTTCATTTAATAGAACTCAAATTAAAACACAACCCTGGAATACAGTATTCTGCCGATAAGAAAACTTTACTCATAGAACTAACCAGTCACGATTAAAGATGACATACCTTCTCTGGAAATTGTTTGGAAAGCTCAATTAGCTGAAGACGACCAGCTTTTCCTTGTGCACGTCCTAAATAATTTGCCAAGTATTTCCTCTTAGACAGAGGCAAAGGCTGGACCATGGGAGACCCAGCCTTGGTCATACCATCTTCGATATTACCTGGGATGATTATATCTTTCCATGTATTAAAGGCACTGGTATCTCTCTTATCAGTGCGATCCCCCTACATTGATTAGCCAAAGAAATAACTTTAAGAGCAGATAACCTTTCACGACAACTTCAAGCATTTAACCATTATGTTTATGGAAGTCAATCCCTAATAGTTGAAGATATGAGAATATAGAGGCTTTCAACTAAAAAATATGAAGGGTAGGTTTGGACGAATAAAAGAATAAAGGCTAAATTGTACTTTTGGTCCCTTATCTTTATTTTAGGTTTCAATTTGATCTCTCTTTCATTTTTGTTCCAAAATGGTCTCTTATTTTTCAAAGGTATAATAAAAGAGGGACAAATTGAAAGTTAAAATAAAGATAAGGAACTAAAAGTAGAATTTAGCCAAGAACATGTAAGACTTCTTATTGTGGCAGTTATGGGCAGTTACTGTGTCAGTTATGTTTAATTTTAGGAATAAATAGGGAAATCAAAGGAGAAATTGATTAATGGTATATTTTTTCAATGGTTTTGGGAGGGAGAGACCAAGACTCTAATTTCTTGGATAGTAATTGTGTATAATATCGATTTTCTTAGTTTATGTGGAAATTCTACATTATCTATATTCTATAGTGTGTATAATTATATTTTGTAAACGCTTCCGCCATCAATAAAAGTCACTTTCTACTATTAAAATGTCTCTATTTTATTTCGTACAGAGGTCAACTATTTACGCAATGTATACAAGTACATGTATATGAACTAATGTTTAGTCAGTTGTACTTGATTACTACTTCTGTTCTGTTTATCGCTAGGGCTTATGTGGTCTAGGTTGTATCAGATAATTGCTTCTGTTCTGTTAGGAGCAAGTTATAGCTTAAGCTTCAGAGTCTCTACGACTCTTGTATTATATATAAGGGTTCTTCATAACTCATACTAAGAAATATAGTTTAAAATCAGAGAGCACTTTCTCTCATTTTCTCTCTATTCTCAAACCAACAACATTAATAGCGCCTCCACAAGTACAGAGGATCCTGTTTTTATGCAATGCTGCAGCAGGTAAAAGTAAGAGGGAAATGTGAGTAATTTCTAAGGATGCATTAGACAACCAAAATCAACTGTTGGCTCATGGACAGTACTATACGGGTAGATCAGTCAGAATATAGACATGATGAGAAAGAGAATAAGGAAATTTTGGTTTATCATCTCCGGATCAATGGGTATTCAAGGTGAAAAAAAAGCAAGAATGAGACACAATGGTGTCTTGCCCAAGAATACCAGAGCCTGGTCTCTCCAACTCAAAATTAACTAACCCACAGACCTCTAGTTTCTCTGCCTCCATTTACAACAGCCTAACTAATTTACTGTCCTAATATCTTTCCTAACAAGGCCTTCTCTTAACTCACTAACAAATCCTAACTTATAGGGTCTCACCCACTTGATTCTTTGCCCATTTGATGTAAGCTTTCCTAATTGGGATCTGTCCCTAACAGTACAATCTTGTAGCTCCAGCCAGATGACCAGAACTGCTTTGTTGCATATAGTTTTTTCACAAAAATTCGAAACTGGCATGACCATAGAACTCCCACCTGAATCCCGTTGCTCGAAGTGTAATGACCAATCTACGCTTGAAGTGTAATGACCAGTCAATGCTTGCTGCGTAGTAAGGTAAGTATCCTAAACACAGAAATAACTTCAACCAGGGCCCCATTGCAGCTGGAGTGACATTAATTTGTTGAGCAGTTGAGTTAATTATAGCGTGATGTTGTTGCCCAGCCTTTTACCTCTCAATTTTGGTAAAGAATTAATCCATTTCTGTGTCAAACATCTCAAATATTATCTTAAGTTGGTTATTAATATGGAGCTGAACTTAAATCTACCAAACAAGACCTTCCTGGTTGAATAATGAACAAAGTCTTCCCCTGACTATTCCCATACATCAAATTATATCCTGCAGGGACTATTCCCAGTGAAATAATATCCTGTATCCGATTTTCAGTCCAGAAACAGCTTGAGGTCTGAATAGTAACAGCATTCCACATCTTATATTATGAACTCTTGTGCTATGAAATAGGCTAGCATTCAATACAAAAGTTTATAATCTGCATGTCGAAAAATGTTGTGGATGATGTTCCACCCTTTTGGGCCCCCTTCTCTCCAGAAACCATTGAAAGATCAGTCCCCTGTCTGTTGATCTTGTTGGCCCCTTCGATGATTCTTTAGATAAGGCATGCGAGCTGTCTGGAACCTTGGGATAGTATTCCACTAACTGTCAATAATCTATGATAGGATAACTGTAGTCTGCAATGATTGCAAATCATCCACCATCCTCCCAAAGAAAGATCTCCTTCAAATTCAAGAATCCCCACATGTTCCTCCTTGAACACAAACTTAAGCTTGGCAGCATTCTCAACAATTTGTAAAGCATTTCCTTCTCCTTTCTTGAACAGACAACAAATAACTCCGAGTATTTAGGCAGCTCTAATACTGGAAACCATGTAGTTCAGAATATAGTGATGAAAAACAACCGTGTCTTCCCTAGGAATGAGAAAATCTGACCTACCACCTAAAACGAACTTACCAACCATCTAACTCACTCTAGCTTCTCTGCCATTGTTAATAACAGCCTAACTAATCAACTATTCCACCATATTTCCTTGCAAGGCCCTTTCTTAACTAAATACTAATTCCTAACAAGGCCTGTAAACTTGATTCCTTAGCCCAGCTTGATGTGATATTTCCTAATTAAGGCCTGACCCTAACATACCCACAAACTAAAGAGGGTGCCATTCAAACTTCACTTCTTGATTATTCCAAAGCTTATTATTTACAAATGTAACATCGCTATAAAAATTAAAATGCAACATTCTAGAACAAAACTCTTCATGACTTTCACATTCATGGGCAAGACAGAGGAATGTTAAATTCATTTAATCAAAGGCCGGGTACTCACTACTCAGTTCAGTTCATGTAAACTTTAAACTTTTTCCCCAAGTTCAATGAAAAGAAAGGACAAATCAAAATGAAAACCAACATAATGAAAATGGAGGCTAAGATAAATTTAAGTATTGCCTCATTGTTACATCTGTGTTGTTTCACATACATTACATTTGGTACTATTTTCCTCAGCCTGTTTCAAACTTTTCATAATTCCATCTACTAAATAATTAAAGGCACAAGTCAAAAACGTAAATTAAAGACATTATTACACTACCCCACTTAATGGGATAAGGCTTGGTTGTTGTTGTATTACACCAAACCAGTTTGGTTTACAACTGCAATTTCAGTGTTTACGGTAAACATAGAAAAACAACATTTTAAATTATGATTCACAACTACAACTGCGACCAAAGCACCTAGATTTCTGATCTTCGCAACTACGATTTCAGCCGAACTAGCCACATTTTCCATGATTTTTATTAAGCAAGCAACCATAATTTAAAACCTTCGATAAAACCTATAAAGCTATGAGGAAAAGTAAAAGTTCACCTCAGGGGTAAGAATAATGGAGCGATTTATATACGTTGCCCAAGACTTGAACAAGTGAGCTCCAGCTCCACTGAAAACAAAGCATATATATTAGCTAACAGGAAACCCTAACAATGTCTAAATCCCCCCCAAAAAAAAAACATGAAAATTCATATCTGTATTAAGTTATATAAAATACAATTACCACATGTTATTCACAATCCAATAAATAAATTCATAACCAGCATTATTACCTTGGGAAAACAAATATATGATTCCTGCCTCCAGATAACCGAAAATACGGCATTTGGCTAATAACCTAATCACCACATAAACAGAATTTCAGCTAAGTAATTCCTAAAATTCATTTAAAACATAAGCAATGCAATTTCAATTTAAGTACCAAAAGAGTTTCTTACTTTAACATAAGTATGATTAATTTCTTTGTCGTTAAGTCCACCCATCATACGGGCACATTTAACATACGATGGAACAAAGAACAAATCCGCTTCCTCCTTATTTCTTGTCCTGTATCTTGATTCTAAAAGTAACTTGTGGATTTTTACCTAAAAAAATAGTAATTAGCAAAATTTTAAAAATGATCCCAAAATACAACATGAAGGTTTCAATGTCTCCACAACTCCAACCAAAATTGAGGCTACATCAAATTCAGGTTGTATCAACCACCATCGACTGCAATTTTCCGCCATATCAAGAGTTGCAATGAAGCATGGATACGGACACGGACACCGGAATAATTTGAGAAAATCACATAATTCAGTGTAATTATGTGTCGGCATCGTGTCGGACACGACAACAAATGGATATACCTAATCCGAGAAGTGTTCGTGCTTCATACTTGCAAGCAATATAGAAACCCACACTTCAAATTAAAGGTGTGTACTGACATTGTCACGTCATTGTTATGATTACATCAATAACTTCCATGTGAGAGTAATTACATGTCAGTGTTTTGTCTAGGCATGTCCAATGTCGTCAATTGTTCAACACTGACATGACATGAATCAAAGCTTAACGCCAACCACAATTGAAACTACATCAAATTCAGGTTGCATCACCTGCATTTGACCATGATTTTTCGCAATATCAAGGGCCACAATGCAACACCTGCCACTTCAAATTAAAGTTGTGTTAAGTGTCCAACACATTCAATCACTTATATTTTCACAAATTATTACCAGTGTCTACACGCCAGTGTCATATCTAAGATGTGTAAGATGTGTCCAGTGTCCGGACACACGGCCGGACACAGACACACAAATGCAGTTACATTCAATTACTTCTATTTTCACTAATAATTACACTAATATCTGTCTACGTGTGAGAGTGTGTGAGTGTGTTTGGTGTCTGTGTCGGTGCTTTGTAGTTATAAAAAGCAGGTATAGTGAAATTACCTGACTACCCCACTGTCCTTTCAAGCAAGCCTCCGGCGTAATCTTCCCATCTCGTCCTTTCAAAAGCTCCTTTAATCCATCAATCTCATTCTCCTCATAAACATAGATCTTGACCGTTAATTCTTCAGATTCCGGTAACCGTTTAACACCAACAAACTTCCGCTGCGACACACCGGATGAGAAACTACAAGGCGCGTTTAAGAGTCTCGTGAAGAAGAATGTAGCGGCAACTAAGATTAAGGCGCCGATCTGGTGTGTGCGTGTGCATAGTGGTTGATGCTGATGATGATTATGCATTGTTCTTGATTTGTTGTTACTGCTTGAACCCCACATTAGATTCGAGAACGAAGACGAAAGAAGGCAGTGGTGCGGTGTAAAAGATGCAAACGCATTCTTTTACATTGATTACTTCCTAAAAACAACAATTATTAAAAAAAATAAAGTGCGCGTAACTCTAAAAATTAATCGCTGACCAAGAAAACATACAAAATATAGGACCGAAAATGAGTCGAGCCAAATCGAATATGTCCGAGTTCGACTCGATTTGATAAAAATTAATTCGGTTGGAGTTCAACACAAACTTTTTTTGTGATTTAAGTTCGACTCATTTAAAGTTCACGAACAATTTAACTCTACTCGTTAAGTTTAGTTCAGTAGTTTGAATAAAATAATTCAAAAAACAAATTTTAGATGTTTTTTCCCATTTTAATATTTTATAAGGCAACTATTAAATTAAAAACAAATAATTGTTTAATTACACCTTAAAATCTTAAACCGGCAACTAAGGAAATCCGCAATTAATGCATAATTTGCTTTGCATTGCTGCCTTCGTTAACACACATTGGTTTATCTTTTTTATAGAGAAATGATATTTGTACAACTATTTTTTAACAACTTTTGAAACTACCCTGTCTCTTATACTCACATGTGTATTTATTCTTTTTTTTTCTCTCCATTGTTTTTGTTCAATCACAAGAGAAGAAAAGTGCTTGTCATCAAAATTATTTAATATTAATTGTACAAATATCACTGCGCTTTTTTATATAACGATGCTCCTCTAGGATGTTTTGAAATGTCTGATGTGGGACTATTAAAATGTAAATTTAAAAGCTTAAACTAGAGATAGTATGTTACATCGTTACATATTTTAACATTCAACAAACTCTTCACTTCCAAATTTAAATATATATATATATATATATATATATATATATATATATATATATATATATTATCGAGCAACCTCATAACCAATCGAGTCGAATTACATACAACTTAAGTTCAGCTCATTTGGTTCATGAACCAAGTTCAACGAGTTATTTATTGAATCGAGTTCCGAACTATTGTCGAGTTGGTTCTGTTCATTGTCAGCCCTAGTTATAACAAAAAATTAAGGATAAATTTAAAAACTTGATAATCGATTAAATACGAGTGGAGTCGATTGTCCAAAGTTTTGGACGGTCGAACCACTATGTATGTGTTTTTTTTTCTCTCTAAAACAATCCAAAATTAATGATTTTGGAGTAGGTTTTTTTTTTTCCTTCAAGAAAACCCCAAAACAAAATTGGATATTTATAAGGATTTTTGAAGCTTTCTCATAGTTGATGATGTTATTGATTAACTGATATTCACAAATCGGTTTAGTTTGTTTTGAATAAACTTGTTCAAAACAATCAAAAGTAAATGAATTGGTTTGATCTTGATTGTTGTTCACTATGAACCAAATTAATAACAAGAACACATTTTTATGTTTGATTGATTGGATACACTACAAAACAAATGTACAAAAACAGTTGAGATCTTTGTCAAATAAAATAATATAAAATAAAAAAAAACTCTAATAATCAAAGTCTCATGTTAAATTAAAAAAAAAAGTGCGCATCCACATCACATACATCAATTGTACCATAATAAAAGCCAATATATTAAAACTTCCAAAATAAAAATACTTAAATGTCCAATTTAGTCGGTAGTTATCATAACATTATTTATAAAGGTTTCAGTTATCGTCGTATTTTTCACTTCTCGACACTTAAATTTGTGAATATAGCGACTACGTTATTTAACAAAAAAAAACTTATAATATGTTGTCATTTCTCTATATCTATGTTCGTGACTTTAAGAAGCAAAAAGATTATATCTTAACTTGTTTTTAATTTGACTTTAGTATATAATAAGTAAAATATTTTTCTTTTGAGGAGTAAGTAAAATATTAACAAAAAAAAGAATAACATGTGTGACCTTCTTAAAAAAAAATAAAAAATAACATGTGTGACCGACTTAATCATAAGAGTATATAATATGTAAAATCCTTTAAGAAAAAAAGTATATAATAGGTAAAATTTAGGAAAAAAATATAACATTTGTGACCAAGTTAAACATCAGAGTAATTGGGTAGAGATCTTAAAATTTGTTGCCTGAACCGTATATGATTGAGTTTGAGCGATTTAGTTCAGTTTTATGCTAGATCAAAACAATTTTGCAATTCAAACACTTTGGATTGGTTCGAATTACTGTTTGACTTAGTCTTACCCAAATTGAGAAACACCGTCTTAACCTTGTGAACCGATAAATCAAACAACCTCCTAAACCTCTCCCGAAGAGGGGCCGCCCCCACCCAACCGTCTAACCAAAAAAAGGTTTTAATACCATTACTTATTTTCATTTGAATGCTCTCGTCAAACCAACTGTCACCCTTAATCCCTAATCCTTCACAAATTTTCACAATCTTCCTCCACCAAGCGGACCCATCTCTCCAACCATCTTTAATCCGCCCCCCTTCTTGTCACCATAACGAGAAGATAACACCTTATACCACAAATCCTCCCTATCCAACAGACACCTCAAACACCACTTACCTAATAAAGCAAAATTAAATTCCTTCAACCGCCTCACCCCCAAACCCCCAGACTACTTATTCATGTAAATAGTATTCCAATAAACCCAAGCAATTTTCCTATAATCCTCATTCCCACCTGAAAAAAAAAACTAATTAAAATAGACTCAATAGAGGAGATTTTACCTGAAAGAGCTCTGAAAAAAGAATGGGCGTAGACAGGTAGAGAAGACATGACGGATTTAAGGAGAATCAAGCGACCACCAAAAGATAAATTTCCCCTCTTCCATTTAGACAGTCTAGCTTTTATACAGTCAAGTACCGACTCCCAAAAAATCAAGCGTCTAAGATAACCACCAATAGGAAGGCCCAAATAAATAAATGGTAACCGTCCAATTTTGCAAGACAGAACAGAGGCCGCCTTATGCACCCACGGCTCATCAATATTAACACCAATCAACATACTCTTGTGGAACTTTACTTTCAGTCCCAACATAGCCTCAAAAAGAAAAAAGACATTATGAAACATTCAAGATGTGGAAGAATAGAGGCGTATTTGAAATGACACCTATTAATAAAATTTAAATTTTTGAAGGTGGTAACCAGTTACCATGGGAGGTGCAACAATTACATCTTCCAACATTATATTTTTCAAAAATGCAACTCCTATAACCAGTTACCTGTCAAGGTGCAACCAGTTACACATGCCCAAAAAAGATTTTTCACGCGTTTTGGATGAATTGCTTCATATGAACTTAAAACTTTAACTTAAAAAAATATTTGAAAATGTTTTTTGAGCATTCTAAATGTATAAGTGTCATACTTACAAAATGTATAACAATGAAACTTAGGCCTTTAACATCATTCTTCAACTGAATCCCCCATAAATTTTTCTTCTTTTTGTGATGTGGTGTTGTTATCATCAAAACCTAGCCAAAGTTAGAAAGAGATTTTCTTCACACACAACACCCTAACTTCTTAGGTGAGTCTGTGATCATCGAATGTTTAATTCAACGATAAATCTAGTATCACAATAAGACAATTCAATATGTCTAAAACCATTATCCATTGAACATTTATCCTAGATCAAGTTTCAAAAGCTAAGGATAATAGTCATTTGATATTTTGAATTCATTTCATAAACTCGTCAACATATAAAAAACATAGCAAAGATGGATAACTGAATAAACTGACATAATCTTAAAAATCATTTTTTTTTGGGTACAAATCTAAAAAATCATTCTACTCATTATCAAAAGAGACATGACAACAAGATTAAGAAATTACACATGAATACACGTTAGCAAATTTGCGTCAATGTTGTTTTCAAGTTTAATATTCAGCCTTGAACCTCATAGAAATCGAGTTTCTCACCTTTCTATAATACATTTTCGACCCTTGGTTATGAAGTTGTCGCTCCTTTATATTGAAAAACAAAATATAATTTTTTTGCTATGCGCTTCGTGAAATAAGTGACCATGCACGATGTGCACGAGGAAGCTGTGTGTCGTGTGATTGTTCTCAATTCCTACACGATGTACGGGGCATGTTGCACAATGCACAACCTCCAAAATCTTGTATCAACAATTTTCTTAATTCCGTGTCCCGTTTTCATCACCGTAACATCCATAGTTACTATGCCCTAAGAAGGCACTTGATAATCTTCTAAAAATTATAGCACGACTACAGAATTGTCTGGTTAGGATGAATTCAATATGTTTTAGAGATCTTCAAGTGACTTATCAGTAATATGACAATTCCTTCAGCATTTCTGAAGTGAACTAAAACATCCCTAAAATTGACTCAAATGACAAAAGAATGACTCCAAAACGACACAAAACTCCATTTAATTTGGAGTCATCAATACATACTTGAATGTACTTAGGATGCATGTGAAATCACTTTCATTAACCATTTTCAAAATAATTGAAAACGACTAAAAAAATTCTCCTTGTTATTTTTATGAACTTTTTTTCTTCCATAATTTCTCCTGTTTTTACAATATTCTTCGAACAAGTATTCAATCATTTTTCTCAAAATTAAACCAAAATATAACTTTAACATAACATCCTCCCCACGGCTAAATCAGTGCCAAAAGTTCCAATATTCTTAAAACCCAATGAAACTAATTTTTCTTTTCTCAACATCACAACACTTGATCATTTTTATTCTCAACATAACTTTAAATCTCAATAGACATAAAGTTGCAAGATTGTCATTTAACTTAAAACTTTTCTTTACTTACAACTTAAAACCATATACCTTTTTTTTTTTTAATAAAATTATAACTCAATAAATTTGTATCAAAATAGCATGAACCAAATATCCATCTCAGATCCACAAGGAATAGTACGAAAAAGGACTATTTTTTTAAATTATTATTAGAGGTGTTCTAGGTACACCTTTTGCTTTGGAGACTTCCTATCATTTTTAATAAATACCATTTTTTATTGTTAAAAAAATATCATCAAATTATTTCTTTCAAGAATATCCATTATATATATTGGGTGTACTATTTTACAATATTTGTATATGGTTTGTAATTTAATATTTTTTTCTAGACAAGGAAGTCATCTTGGAAAATATTTGCAACAATCAAATATCAAGTGTTCCATCACAAAACATTTCTCCAGGTAATAACTTCAAGATCACATGAATATATTGTTTGATATGCATCTTTCAATTTGTGGCTTGCTTTTTATGTTTTCAACCGATGAAAAAGATGTACCTAAAAAGTTGTGCATGCTAGCTGACATAATTAATAAATTAGGTCCCAAAGAGACAACATGTCATCCGAATGAAAATACATGATAATCGAAAAAATAAGGATCAAAGGTAGAAAACCTAAATCGTCTGTGGAAGAAGGGTGCAAACATATAGAAAATGGATTTTCGAAAATAAAGGAGGGTCCAAAAGCAAATGTGATGAGCATAAAAAAGACTAATTTAGTGGACGGTATTGTTATTTGTGAACCAAAGGAAAGTGAAATGGAGGGTATCAATAATATTTCAATCAATAATAATGATGATGAAGCTAGCGTTGTTAATAAAGGAAAAGGGAATATGATTCAAACAAATGAAGAGTTAGAATCTTCATCCTCTTTGGAAGAAGAAGTCCTAGCATTTGCATCACATTTCCTACCCTTTCCATATGATACACTACAATTTGGGGAAGAAACCTCAGTTTTTTGAAGATGGAACTGATTCTAGGCTCGAACTCAATATTGGTGAACGTATCGAAGAAAATTTATTGGATGAATTTTACTTCCCTCCAAACAATGTTCAAGTAAGTATATCGTTCCTTCATTGTACATACAAAGCAATAACACTGGATGGTTATATACAATGACAAAAGGATATACTTACTTGGAAATTGTTTGGAGGGAAGTAAAATTCATCCAATAAATTTTCTTTGATACCTTCACCAATATTGAGTTCGAGCCTAGAATCAATTCCATCTTCAAGAAACTTTAGGGCACCTTCCCAAAATTGTAGTGCATCATATGGAAAGGGTAGGAAATCTAATGCAAATGCTAGGACTTCTTCTTCAAAAGAGGATGAAGATTCTAACTCCTCATTTGTTTGAATCATATTCCCTTTTCCTTTATCAACAACACTAACTTCATCATCATTATTATTGATTGAAACATTATTGATATCCTCCATTTCACTTTCCTTTGGTTCACAAATAACAATAATGTCCACATAATTAGACTTTTCGATGCTGATCACATTTGCTTTTGAACCCTCCTTTATTTTTGGAAATCCATTTTATATATGTTTGCATCCTTCTTTCACACTATTTTGGTTTTCTACCTTTGATCCTTATTTTTTCCATTATCATGTATTTTTCATTTGGATGACATGTTGTCTCTTTGGGACCTAATTCTTTAATGGGTTAATACATGTTTACCTTCCTGTAATATCAGCGATTTCCAGTTTACCCCCCTGTAAAAAAAATTGTTTAGATTCCAACCTTTTAATTTGAAGATTCTTTGGTTTTGGACCTTCATGAATTTTGACTGTACAAAATCGATGATATGACAGGGGGTAAATCGAAATTCTGTCAAATTACAAGGGGCAAAAGTACCTTAAATTTTGTAATTTGATGCCATGAAGGTCTAAAACCAAAGAATCTTTAAATTACAGGGTTGAAATCTAAACAAATATCTTTACAGGGGGTAAACTAGAATTCACTAATATTATAGGAGATAAACATGTATTAACCCTTCTTTAATTATGTCAGCTAGCAAGCAAAACTTTTTAGGTTTATCTTTTTTCAACGGTTGAAAACATAAAAAGCAAGCCACAAATTGAAAGATACATAGTAAACAATATATTCATGTGATCTTGAAGTTATTACATGGAGAAATGTTTTGTGATGGAACACTTGATATTTAATTATTGCAAATATTTTCCAAGATGACTTCCTTGTCTAGAAAAGAATATTAAATTACAAACCATATACAAATATTATAAAATAGTACACCCATTATTTGAAATGGATATTTTTGAAGTTACTTGAACAACCTTCTTGTGATGGAACAATATATGTGGCGAAAACAATTACGTGATAAGTTAATTTTAAGGTGGATAACAAAATCACAATGACATCGTGATACCAAAGAAACATATAATATATGAATAAAAAAAAGAGGTTTAACGATGGACATCTTTAACTTGAAAAGTCTATAATATAGACAAGATATAACAATTACTCAAGAAACTTGAAAAGTAATTTTTTTACTTATAATAGTGACCGGATGGTGTATTTCAATTAATTAGTTTTTGGAAGTACATGCTGTCAAAAAATTGAATTTCGGAAGACATATATACTTGTATTTTAGAAATTAAATTTTTTAAGAAAATTATATAAAATTATGTAATTTAAAAACTTTAAATAAAAGTATTTTGGATAAAAGATTTTAAAAATGATATTTTGTTGGGAAAAAATTGTGCTAAAGAGTGGCTTATAAGAAAAATAGGGTGTTGTAAAAGAAACTCCATCTAATTTGGCTAATTTATATGTTGCTCAACATGATACTCAAGATCGGCCCATTTCACAACATATTCCTTTGCTCAATACTATAGAGAGTAATGATATATACGTCTTTCGGCCATCGAGTTTAGACCTAATCTACTAGAGTAGGCAAATCAGGTATACAATCTTAGTACAATTTAGTTTTGTTTTTTAGTTCCAACGTTATTCAATTATATCGTGACATAAACACCTTGATTTATTCTTGAGATATTGCAATATTTTTTTTTGTGTGTGTGTAAATGGTAGTTTAAAGAATGAGACATGTCTAAAAATTAGTTATGTATAGGGGAAGGTATGGTGAATCACGTGAACAATGATCACCAAGGTTAATTCAAAGAAACAACCTCCTGCACATCACTATGTGATGCTAACACGAAATCAATTGGCAATTGGAAGAACAGTGATGCAAAGAATCAATTATATATTCATAGGTTATAAAACAAATCATAAAAATAAATTCTGAGAATTATTCTGTTAGAATGAATTCCAAAAAATTAAGGAGATGAACAAAATGAGATAGGAAAAGGAGAAATATATTGTCGTGCATAACATACAAATTGTGTACAGTTGTAAGTAAAAAATGATACCTTTCAGCAATGAAGATTAATTCTGCATACTTCAAGCATGTGAACAATTTTTTTTTTTTTAAAACTAAATCGCCCCTCCAAGCTACCGGCAACAAGGGTATATTGAACACATTGGAGCTAAGACGAGATAGGTTGAGCTTTTCCCAGAGCAAGGTGTTGCGACAAATTTCATTCCATGATTTGCAAACCATTGAGGCAACTGAAAGTTCAACAACATTCAGTTTCAAGAAAATTCTAATCAAGATATCTAAGAACAGATCTTGAATGGATATTCTACTAGCTGAGTTGCTATTCTTCATTGTTAACGTTTACTGCATGAAATATTAATTCAGACATTAATAAATATTTTACATTATTGAGTCAATTTTTCTCCCGTATGATCATGACATCAAAGAAAAGACAATAAATATGTGTTTAAAATTGAAGTGTAAGCAAAACACATGCAATCCAAGAGATGATATAGTGCCACTTGAACTATATAATTTTTTTTTAATGACTTGAGCTATATATTTAGAACTCAGATTTTCAAACCTAAATAATATGAACAACAATATCAATAAGCAAATCCAAATATTAATAGCTAAATCCAAGAAATTAAATAAAAAAATAATATTTTTTCTGCCAAAAGAAAAATAATACATTGATTTTCTTTGATCAAACTAACCGCAAATTCATTGGTACAAAATGGATCTAAATGTTAAATAAGACATATATACATTATCTGATCTTAACCCAACGATCTAAGTCCACAATAGTGTAAATTTACACTATTGTGGACTTAAATCCACATTGTGTATTGGTGTGACTACAAACAATAATGTTTTTATGAATACTATGAAACAATAAATATTTTTGTTTGTTCAACCTTAGGAAAAATCAAACAAAGATCACCAGATGCAAGTTAACAATGATTTCATGCAAACATATACAGCCATATATGCTAAATCTTAACCAAAATCTTGGATTTTATTTTTAAAAAATGGATCTAAAATCGATGTGGAAATTATACACCAGATCTTAGTCAAACGATTTAGATCCATAATAACACATCTTAAAAATCGATCTAAAAAACAAGCAGAAATTATACACTGTCAGATCTGAGTCAAACGATCAAGATTAACAGTGCAATGGTGTAACTATAGACAATAAATTTATGATGAAACCCAAGAATAATAAATATTTTTATTTGTACAACCTTAGGAAAAATCAGTCAAAGATAACGTAGATGCGAGATAACAATGATTTGATGCTGACATATATAATCATATCGGCTAAATCATAACCAAAACCTCTTTCATTTTTTAAAAATGGATCTAAAAAATGAAGTAGAAATTATACACCAGATCTTAATCGAACAATCTAGATCCAGAATAATGGATCCAGAAAATCTTGTATTTCATTTTAAAAATGGATCTAAAAAACATGCGAAAATTATACCTTGCAGATATCAATCAAACGATCTAGATCCATAGTGTAATGATGTGACTGCAAACAATCAATTTTTGATGATTTTTTTTTATGAAACCTGTGAAACCATAAATATTTTTATTTGGTCAACCTTAAGAATAATCAGATGCAAGATAATCACAATTTCAACAAGTAAAATCACATAGGAAATAGATTGATTTAAGCATACCTCGTCTCTTAAGCTCCTTACAAAGGTTTGAGTTAATAAAAAACCTATAGACGAACGTTGAAAGGACCTAGCAATGTCCCTCTCTTAGATATATGGGGGTGAATGGAGTAAGGACTGAAATCGAGACTACTTTGAAATATATAGTCAAAGACCTTGAAATGATCTCTTTACCACAACAATGCAAAAATATTTGATTTATTTTCTATCCTTAATTACTAGAATAATAAATCACACCTATTTGGAAGTAAAATTATTTTACCTTGGACGTTAAAATATTGTTTCAAATGGCTATCCAAACTTTTTCGTCACCGTTTAAAAAAAAAAAAAGTGTTTTGTCATTGCCATAAATGATTGTAAAAAATTTAATGTGGTTGGCTCGCATAAAAGTTAAAATGTTAAATATTTTTTATGTATTTGACTAATCTCCTAATAAGGACTATTCTTATCTTTGTTAGTAAAATAATGAAATTTAATACTACTACTACTACAAATAATAATAATTATAATTTTTTTTGATCAAGCATGAAATGATTTAAACATCAGGTGAGGCCTGAACCATATAGAAAAATTATCCAAAAACAAGCCTTTGAAAAGGCTGTCCAGTCATATCTCTAGCTAAAAGGGATAAAATAAAACTAGGTGGGAAATCCCACCACTGTGAGGCGAAAGGAGATAAACTTTGTCCGTGAGTAGCGAAAGCATTGGCAACTTGATTGCCTTCCCTATGTATGTGAGTGCATATACAAGTTATGTTCCTAGCTTTTGTCAAACAATTATTCCATCTGGTTCTGACACACCAAGGAACCGACAATCTTTCCTGAAAAGCCTGAGTTGCCATTGAAGAGTCACATTCCAGCCAAATATTATTCTATCCCTTCTCGGAGGCCTTTTCCATAGAAAACATTAGAGCACATATCTCCTCCATATAAGCAGAAGCATGACTGATATTATGAGAGAAACCTCCCAAAAATTCGAAATTAGGACCGTTGAAGACCACACTAATTGAAGTGCTGACAGGTTTGCCTATAGCAAACCCATTAGTGTTAATTTTAACAACATTATTGGCAGGAGGAACCCAAAAAATCTCAGTAGTGTGAACAACTCTCGCTACACTAAGAGAAAGATTAAACAACCGAGAAATTTTAAAATCTCTTATGGAGTTATTTCCAACTCCAGGCATCTGAGAGTAGCTGATGTGAATTTCAACAATGAACTTATGAAAAATGCTAGCAAGAGGAGTTTCCACTACTTGAAAGCATCTGTTGTTTCTCTCAATCCATATGCCCCATAAAAGTTGAAGGATATCAGATATAATTACCTCCTGAGCAAGCTTTCTCAGGGGGCTGATCTATAATTACCTCCTGAGCAAGCTTTCTAGTTTAGAGCTATTTTACTACAACATCTTTTTGGTTTTCCTTTTCAGGATAAATAATGAGGAGAGGAGAACATTTGGCTGAAGTATGAACAAGGAAAGAGCAAAAAGCAAAAGAACTAATTAAGCTAGAAATACGCACGACCATGTGTTCCAAAGAGCACGGGCGTGCACATTGTGCATGTTGGAAAGGAGAAATTAAAGAGAATAACGGACGGTGCGTGCGTTTATAGTGCATGATCATGCATTTTGGTGTGTCCTGATGCGCAGTCTGTGCGTTTTCTCTACTCGGAAGCTGAAAAGTGCTCGGTCTAATGTGCAGACGGTGCATTTTTGTTGTCAACTGTAGCTGTTACAAAACTCTTGCAATTCCTATTTTAAAGCTTGTAAATCCGAGTTTAATGCCTTGTCTAAAGGTTTTAGACTATAAATAGTTCCTTGATGAGTCAATTATTAGTCATTTTTAAGTGTTGATTTCAGTCTATTTTATTTAGATTTTAATCGTTTTTATTTATTATTTGGAACTATTTTCCTACAATTACGTATTATTTAATTTCACGAACGAATATATGAAAAGATTGATTCTTGCGGAAAAATAAAGGGTTTTGAGCATGATTCAAGGAGAAAAGGATCTAAAATATTATTTGGAGGTAAAAATATAAAGATCCGGTGCAAAAATATCCACGCCGTCAAAGTTTCAAGCCAAATGCCAACACCATAAGCATGGCACGGCCCATGCCACCACAGGCACGGCCGTGCTCGATGATTGGCCCTTTGTTGCTTCTTTTTCCAGAATGTTAGCACGGCTCGTGCTGCCAGTGGCACAGCCGTGCCAAGTTCCCAGCTGCCTTGATATTGGAAGGACTAAAATGTGAAACTTGATATTGGAACAAATGAAATTAGACAAGACTACACAAAGCATGATGGGAACACCCCAGAAGAAGTCTTGAGACAATAAGATTCACACTTAAAGGGTCGCAATAATAATCAACCATGAGAATAAGTTTGGTTGTTATTGAGATACATTTATGTATTCTAAGGAAACATAAAATACAAAAAAGAATCTTGTCTTTAGAAAAGAATTTAACATAAGATAGAGAAATAAATTTGGAATATTTATGATTTAGCATTATCATAAAACCAATGATCCCATGACGTTTCTTAATCTGAATTTTAACCAAGAAATTATACAACCAACCATCTTAATCTTTTCAGCTAATCAAAACTAAAAATAAGATTGGTAATTACATAAACTCCGTGTGGATTGATAACTTTTTACTACTCGTTATAACAGTATACTTGCGGATTCGCATGAGTAACAGAGAGAAGAAGAATTCAAAGAGGGGTTATTCAAAAACCTTTGAATGATTTAGCTCTTAAGTTGAAGAAAATTGGAATAGAAAGAAATTTCGTTTTTGAAGGAGAGTTCTTTTTTGAGAGTGTTTGTGTTGGTGAGAGGAAATTAATAAGGAAATGAGTAAATATAGGGATTTTATGTTCTTAATGGGGGGAGAGAGAAGTGAAAATCTTACTAACTTTTTTTTTTTTGAGAGGAAATAGCTTATAGCTTTTCATTAGAAATTAAAGATTCATTATAAGGAGGTACAACATTAAAATTTTGGGGACTAGCTAGGAGTATGGCCTCTCTTGCAAGAGTAAATATAGATTCCCTCATCTAACATTCTATTCAAAACGTCTCTTCAACTATTACACCATACTCATCATACCTGTGCCGCAAGTCACCCCAATTCCCCACATAACTCATTCACAGATGGATTTTACGATAATACTAGCTCTTGTGATAAGTTACGGACAAATAATTTTCATCATTACACATACATAATTTTATTTGACAAATTTTTTGCTCCATATTTCAAAAAATAATAATGAGATCAAATTCTCATTATACGCGATACTAAATGACAAACTTCAAACAACAAATATGACAGTGTCAGACACTTAAATTCGTTTTTAACTTGGTCATTAACATCTACAAGAATTTCTGTAGACCAAATGAATCATAGCAGACAATTTAAAAAAGATCATGTTTGCACACATCATAAAAATCATATTCAGAAATAACACACAACTGTCATAAATAGTTAAACAAGTAGAAACTTAGGTTTACAACACTTCTACGCTTTATTCCTGAAACAAAAGAAAAGGACTTTTTTAAAATTATACATTCTTGAACATATTCCTCAGAATTAATGCGCAAGAGACCTAATCTCGTCCTCACGCCAAATATCCTCAAAAACCCCAAATGGTCCTCTTAATGGATCGTTCCCATTTCTGCACCTGAGGCACCTTCTTCTATTACAAAACATAAGCTTTTGTAGACACGAGAGACTCAAATGGTTTCGCAAATCACGAACAGTGTACACTTTAACTACACCTTCTACTCGATCCCAAATAAAACTGTGGCAAATATTTACCACCTCCAATTTTTCCAAGCTGTTGAGTATGTTGCATAAAGCTCTTAGGTTCACCATTATGTTTCGAACACTCAAGAGCTTCAAATTTGGGGTGTATTGAACCACAAGATCTGCTTCACTTATGCCGAAGTCGCCAATAAATTTCAGTTCATAGATGTTCATGTAGTACTTACTAATGGCAGAAAAAATGCGACTCGGCTTGACCATGGAGGTTATGGTGATGGATTCAAGGCCTTCCCATGATTTCATCGCAATATCTACTGCATTTTTGGATAGTTTGCCTGTGAATGGCAATACTAATCTTTTTAGATTTGGCGTCCTACAAAATTGGAAACGCACATATTAAATTACCACAAGACTAATAAAGAGTGTATAGTTGATTGGAGCCAAAAACATAAGGGTTGCAGACAAGTGTTTTTGTAAAATGATGAAATTGACAATCATAAATACACATCTTAAAGAAGCATTATCTGCTGCTTCAAACAAATAAACACTTCAACTAGTACTGTGATAGGTTGTACCCTTGTACTCCATTTTTCTATATATCCGGTTTGATATTTTTTCATACAAAAAAAGAGTGCAGTTAAATTTTAATAGAAGTGAGATATTTTTATCTAAAAAACTAAAAACTTAGTCCCAAAAAATAATGTATTATATATTCATTGGTTATAAAACAAATAACCAAAAATAATTTTGAGAATTATTCTGTTATCATGAATTCCAAAAAATTAAGGAGATGAACAAAATGAGATAGGAAAAGGAGAAATAAATTGTGTACAATTTGTAAGTAAAAAATGATACCTTTCAGCAATGAAGGTTAATTCTGCGTCTGTCAAGTATATGAAGAAATTGAACACTAAACAGCTTGTATTGTAATTGCTCAAATGTAGAGCATACTTCAAGCATGTGATCAATTTATTTTTTGAAACTAAATCGTCCCTCCAAACTCTTGGCAGCAAGGGTATATTGAAAGCATTGGAGCTAAGTCGAGATAGGTCGAGCTTTGCCCAGAGCAAGGGGGTGCGACAAATTTCATTCCATGATTTGCAAACCATGGAGGCAACTGAAAGTTCAACAACATTCAGCTTCAAGAAAACTCTAATCAAGATATCTAAGAACAGATCTTCAATGGAGATTCTACTAGTTGAGTTTCTATTCTTCATTTTTAACGTTTCCTGCATGAAATATTAATTCAGACATTAATAAGTGTTTAAAATTGAAGTGTAAGCAAAACACATGCAATCCAAGAGATGATATAGTGCCACTTGAGCTATATGAAGAACTCAGATTTTCAAACCTAAATAATACGAACAACAATATCAATAACCAAATCTAAATATTAATAGCTAAACCAATGTTTATTCAAGAAGTCAATAGTATCTACTGTTAAAAAAATCTAGCAAAAGATACTTTTTTTATAACGTTAATTGTAATTTTGTATTAATTAATTATCACTTTCATCAATATCGTCATTCATTTGCAAAACCAAGTCTGCGCTTCAAAATAAAACATTTTGCATGCAATTAACACAAATTTTGGTAGTTGCTTGCTTCTACTAGAGAAACATTAAGAACAAGTTGGCATGAAATTGATATATCTTCATTTTGTCAACAAATTAAAGTTTGGACCATTAGTTTAATCTTAACAAAGTATCTGGTTTTATTTTATTTTTAAAAAGTATTCAAAATATGAATTGAGAATATCACCATATGAACTTAGTCAAATTATCCATATCCACAATGTTTCTTTGTGTAACCACGTACACTCCATTCGAAGTGGCGATATACACGATACGATCTTACCAAAACGGTCCATATCTACAACTATGTATTTGTGCAACCATAGACAATACATTTACGATAAACCTAAGAAACAATAAAAATAAATATTTTTTCTAGCAAAAGAAAAATAATACATTGATTTTCTTTGATCAAACTAACCGCAAATTCATTGGTTCACAATAGTGTAAATTTACACTATTGTGGACTTAGATCCAGACTGTGTAATGGTGTGACTGCAGACAATAATTTTTTTATGAAACAATAAATGTTTTTGTTTGTTCAACCTTAAGAAAAATTAGACAAAGATCACCGAGATGCAAGTTATCAATGATTTCATGCAAACATATACAACCATATATGCTAAATCTTAACCAAAATCATGGATTTCATTTTCAAAAAATGGATCTAAAATCGAAGCGGAAATTATACACCAGATCATAATTGAACGATCTAGATCCATAATAACGCATCTAATAAATGGATCTATAAAACAAGCGAAAATTATACACTGTCAGATCTGAATCAAACCATCTGGATCCACAGTGTAATGGTGTAACTGTAGACAATAAATTTTTGATGAAACCCAAAAAACAATATTTATTTGTTCAACCTTACGAAAAATCGAACAAAGATAACCCAAATGCAAGATAACCATGATTTCATGCAAACATATACAATCATATATGCTAGATCTTGACAAAAACCTTTTTCATTTTTCAAAAATGGATCTAAAAAATGAAGCGGAAATTATACACCAGATCTTCACCGAACGGTCTAGATCCATATTAATGGATCCAAACAATCTTGTACTTCGTTTTAAAAATGGATCCAAAAAACATTCGAAAATTATACACTGTCAGATCTCAATCAAGCGATCTAGATCCATAGTGTAATGGTGTAGCTGCAAAAAATCAATTTCTGATGATTTTTTATGAAACCTGTGAAACCATTAAGAATAATCTAACGAAGATCACCCAAATGCAAGATAATCACGATTTCATGCAGACTAATTCAACCGTATATGCTAAATCTTAACCAAAGTATTGGATTTCATTAAAAAAATGGATCTAAAATATGAAGCAAAAATTATATACCATCAAATCTTAAAGCGATCTAGATGCATAATAGTGTGATTGTATAAGGGCAATCCATTTCCCAAAAATTCAACTTATTAGAGAGAAAAATTTCTTAGATGGGGGAGCATATTGAACATTTTCAAATAATTCAAGAAAAAATTGGACTTCAACAAGTAAAATCACATAGGAAATGGATTGATTTAAGCATACCTCGTCTCCTAAGCTCCTTACAAAGGTTTGAATTAATAAAAAACCACTAACGAACGTTGAAAGGACCTAGCAATGTCACTCTCTTAAATATATGGGGTGAACGTTGAAAGGTTTGACTACTTTGAAATATATAGTCAAAGACCTTGAATTGATCATTTTACCACAACAGTGCAAAAAATATTTGATTTATTTTCTATCCTTAATTACTAGCATAATATATCACACCCATTTGGTAGTAATACTGTTTTACCTTGAGCATTAAAATATTGTTTGAAATGACTATTCAACCTTTTTCGCCACCCTTTCAAAAAGAAAAAAAACTTTTTCGTCACTACCATAAATGATTGTAAAAAATAAATGTGGCTGGTTCGCATAAAAGTTAAAATTTTAAATATTTTTTAAGAATTTGTCTAACCTCCTAATAAGGACTAATCTTATCTTTGTTAGTAAAATAATGAGTTTTAATACTACTACTAGTACTACTACTACTACTACTACTACTACTACTACTACTACTACTAATAATAATAATAATAATAATAATAATAATAATAATAATAATAATAATAATAATAATAATAATAATAATAATAATAATAATCTATACTATATATAAAGAAAACTACCATTTTCAGCTCTTTTGGATTGGATTTTTTTTCTCCAAAATTGTCCTCAATTTTCAATACAAATAACACATGTAACAAATAGATAAGAATAAATTTAAATATTCAAATAAAAGTGCAACAAACACAAATGTCCATGTTGGCATTTAATTATTATGATATCATACTAAATATACATATGGAATTATTACTTTTCTTTCTGTGATAATATGTAACTATTACTAAACCTAGACCAAGAATATTATACAATATTAATTCTGTCAAAATAATTTTTATACAACATTAAAATAAGAAAAAGAAAAAATATTTCATTGAATTCTTTGTCCATTTAATATAAAAATATTCATGATAATCAACATCCAATTAGTATGCATTTATGATAATATGCATAGCATTGACCTTGAATAATGAAGGAGTGCTACACTTCATACTGTTTAGAGAGTTCAAGGTAATGTTTATGGTTGTTGAGAAACAAAATATTGTTAAAGGGTGATGTGGGCGATATCTCAGTTGTTATATATCTAGAGTCAGAGTTAGAGAATTAGAGCTAAACTTTGTCTCGATTTCTCTCTTAGTGTTCTAATTTTTTGTTGTCTTCAAAGTGGATGACACTGTTATGATGGGATTGAGTATCCCTTAAAAAAAATACACATTTATGATAATCGTGACCTCTCATAATCAAAACGAAAATATATAAAAAGTGACTGTAATAAATTTAAAGAACAAAATTATTACGAAATTTTAAAGACTAAAATACATTGAAAAACACCAAAATTGTTTTGCATTAATACTTGATACAATTGAAGGAGAGTTATTATTATTATAGACTAAATTCTATTATTCTGCAAACACATAAAATTATTATTTTAAAATGTGATCATTGAATTCGGGAACAATACAATGGGTAGTGATATTTTGGATTGGTAAAGCCACACTGCATAATCCACTTAGCAACACATTGCTCATGAAAAACATGCATGCACTTGGTACGAACAATGTGTTGTTCTTCTGATCCACAACAAAATTCCTCCAAACAAATAACACATTGTTTCATTGAAGAACTAGTATCAATATCTTCCAATTTAACCTTCTCCAGGCTCGTACTAGATCCCTTTTGGCCAACCAATACATCCATCTCCAATATTCTATCTCCTTCAAAGTTGACTTTGCTCATATGCCTAGAATAGTCACCCATAAGAAGTAGAGTTTCTTCCAACACTTCATCAGGAAGCACCAAGAAAACGTTGCGTAACAAGGTATTGGACAAACTATTTGGATCCACAGATTCAAAATCATCGTAATCGCATAAGATGTTACGAGGAATGAGGAATTTATAATGGTTGAATGAATTGGAGTGAAAGTAGTGAAGTTTAATGATGAAACATTCATGTGGATAAATTTTTTGTGGGACGGTGTCATATGATTCTTCAATATGGATGAAAGAGGATTCACTAGAGGACGACCTGAATGATATGAATGAGATTACAAGTGATCCTTTAGTATGGTTAAAGAATTTGAAGAATGGTGTAGTTGGCATTTCATTTATATAGGAGAATTTTTTTTCAAGAGTCTTGATTAGTCAAGGGTGAACACTGTTGATTTAATTTCTTTTGACTCACAAAAACTACTAGTTTGAATTAGATACTTCAATTATAGTTAGAAATTTAATTTGAAGCACAATTATACTTGATTTTTTTGACTCATAGCACACAGTTATAGTTAAAATGTAAATATCCGGAAGAGCCAAAAAGTGGTAGCCTTTTGCCTGATTCAGAAAAAATATTATAGTTAAAATATAAATGCGTAAGACATGCATTAGAGTCTTCAAAGTCTTTTCTCTTTGGCTAACACAGTAGATTTTAGACAAAATTACATTTAGTCCTTAACTTAGGTAATAATTTCATCTTTATCTTTTTTCTTTTCAATTTTGTCCTTTTGGTCCATTTTTATATGGATTTTCAAGCTTAAAAATCTAATACTTTTATACAACAATGATGAAGACCATATATTTGAATATTAAAAGGCCATAAGAAAATGAAATCATGAATTGAAGTTTGAAAACTCATGCAAATGGATTAAAATGACTAAATTGAAATGAAAAAAAATAAAGGACCGAACTGTTACCTAAAATTAAGTTAACGGACTAAAAGTGTAATTTTGCCTATATTTAGAATGACCCTAGCAATTTTGCAATCGCTAAGTGCACCTAAAATTTCACCTCACATAAAACAAATTAAAAAACCTATGAGTTGCATTGTACAAAAAGAAATAAAACAAATAAACAAATTGCCAGTAAGTCAAGCGAAATTGCCTTATGAAAATTTCGGCAAGTGTACCAAATGTGTCGTCAAGTAATTTCGTCTATATGACTAAATTATTCTAGGGATCCTTTAAATTTGAGGTTTGTAATCCTTGAAGTTATTTTAGTCAAATATAAGTATTTTGAGTTTGAAGTTTGTAACAAATTGGTCATTTAAGTTCGTTTCCATGGATTATTGTTTTTCTACTCAGCAATCATATAAATACTTAATTTAAACAACATAAAATTAGGGGTTTATCATAAGATTTGTTGCTTGCAAGGAAAATAAAATAGAACTAGTGTGTAAACCCGTGCAATGCACAGGTGCTAGGCTATATTTTTTTTTGTCTCTAAAAATATAATAATTTTTGCTGAGTAAAAAAAACAAAGGTGTCCTTAAGGAAAAACAATGTTTCAAATATTTATTTAAATTAAATTTTGTTCCTCATAGTTAATATAAGTTAGATGTGCTTTCATATAAAGAGATTAAATGGATAATGTTATTTAAACTAAATTTTTAGATCCTATAAATATATGATATTTTATAGTTTGTCCTTATATCGAGTTTTACGTGTGTAGAATTACAAAGACAATCAAAGGTACGGATGAAAAGCTTTCACAACGCATTTGTTTTAAGTAAAACAATAGAGGGAATACAAACTAAGTTAACCATATTTTATTTTAGATGATAGTTGTTACATGAAAATAGGTGTAATTAAAAAAATGATGGTGTATCAGAATCAAATATTAGTCTTGTATTCTTTATGTATCAATGACAAACATTTCTCTCGTGTTTTTTCTATTTATCAATAACAAATATTTATCTCATGTTTTTTACGCATCACTAACAAATATTATATCCCATGATTTTTTTTCTTTTTTTATATTTATTTGTGATAAATATTTGTCTCTCTTGTTTTTTTTTTTATCATTGAAAAATGCTTCCCCTTTATTTTTTTTTATATTTATCAGTGACAAAATTATGTCTCATTTTTTTAGTGTGTGAAATATGTGAATAATCAATATTATATAGTGTCACGTGTACTTCTTATATTGTTTATTCTTAAATGTATGTATATATGAGATATGAGATTTCTTTGTTTGTACTTTTTAAATATTTTTTTTTTTGATAGGCAAACAGAAAGGTTGGGTATTAGGGAGAGGTTGAAGCATCCCAACTAGGTTGACACCCATCAACAACTCCCATCCTTTAAATATTTTGTTCATAAGACAATTTCAATTTTAGTTTTTTATTTTGACAAAAAAAAACATTTAATTTTGCAGATTTAAAAAATTATAATTCTATTTTTTTTATTTTGAAATTATGTCATTTTATAAAATAATTTATTTAGATTATTTTTCAAAATTTTGTTGCTGAAATATTTTATTGGATTGTTCAATATACTTTGTTACTTTAGTATGTCATAAACGGTGTTATTAAAAAAATTAATGTTTTAAATAGTGGATTGGACCATGATTTGTATATTCAACCTTACATTGACACATGTAACTTTTATTTTGTATTTGATTTTGATATGCAATGTGTATTGTTCATTTTAAACATTCTCAAATGTATGGATAAAAATCGGTCAAGTCATCCACAAAATGGCTATGGAGAATAGACTTGAATCGATAACTGAATATACCATAAACATTCGTGCTACTATTCTGTGAAAATATAGATTTTATAAGTTTATTACATCGACAAAGATTAATGAAGTAAACAAACTCATTATTTTCTAGATCCATAGAAATAATCTTCGCAAGCATATTTTTGTTGACCATAAAAATTATAAAGTTACTAAAATGAAAATGCAATCAATGATATTTTTTGTGTGGTCTTTACACGGTTTCAAGACACAAAAAAAGTCTTAGTATCATAGTCAACAGTTTCAAATCACAGGAAATCTCATTCTATTTTAATGTTAATTAATAGACAAAGTCAACAGTTTCAAGTGATTTGTAGAACCAAAAAATTTCATGAATTTGTTTTCTTAAAATAGGACATATGACATTTGTACGTATAAAGGATATTGGATTGCCATGTGGATTATGCATTTTGAACATTTGCATTTGTATGTATAGAGGATTCTAATAGAATGATTTGGATTATGTGAATCCCCTCTATTTTCACGTTTTATAATAGAAGTTATTAATTCAGTTGCAATTTCGGGTTTATGCTCATGGCATTTAACAAACTTAAACCTATTCCAATCACAAGTCAAGACCCTGTTTATCTAATCTAATATAAAAACCCTATTCCTAGGCGAATCTAATATTTTCAATGTCATCCATTTTTTTTCCCAAACTCTTCCTCTCTCTTCCCCTCCTTCATTATTTTCAATGTCATCGTAAACAAAACCTAATGGGAAAACTATCGATGCCCTTTCTACCTCGTGCGCGTTGAGCACCTTATATCTTCAAGAAGACAATTAAATCCATTTGGTCCCAAACCTTTGTTACCATCTGCTAAGAGCACCACTTCCCTAATCTTCTCTACTTAAACTGCCTACGAAGACTTAAATGTTGATAACCAGAGAGACACAAGAACTCAACCCCATCTAGTTGACGCCAATTCCACCTAACCTCCTCAAAATGACTTTAAGAATGCCTCATGATCTCATTCCTAACCTTCACCAGAGTAAGTTTGTGGGGAAAGAGTAGCGTTGACTAGTTCTGTTCTCACGTCTATTCTCGTTTTCTATACGTCTCTCTTCAGTTATCACCTCAAGTCTTTGGTTTCGCCTGGATTGAAGTCTCATTTTGAAGAGATACGTAGTGGCCAATACCCAATGGGTTATCTGCACCGATGAAAATATTTTTTATTGGAGGGCTCTTTGAATGGAAAATACTGATCGCTTTCTAAATGGTAATCCTGCAGCCTTGGGGGGGCATCTTCCATGATTCTTTATCAGGTTTTTTTGGGTATTTTTCTAGTTCGCTACAGGTCTCTTCTATGTTGCACACAGAGCTCTTAGGTATTATTATTATTGCTATTGAGAAGGCTCATCACCGAGGTTGGATTCGCCTTTGGATTAAGAGACATTCGCAGCTAGCTATTCACGCTTCCAAATCTCATGATATGCTCCCTTAGGACCTTCGCAATCGTTGGAGCAATTGCTTTGCCTCTCCTATGCGCCTCCTCTTCTCCCATGTTTTTAGATAAGGTAACACTTGTGTTGACTTTATTTGGTAGGACACAATTCATCATGATCTCTATGGGGAGAGATCGTTGTAATCTCCCGAATTACCAGCTTTCTTAATTTTTTTTTTTCTTTTTCTTCTTTTTTCTTTTCTCATTTTTTTGGGGTAATGGCCCAAGTTTGGTTGGGATAGGATTAGAGGCTCTAAGGGGTGCCAATCTGGTTGGGATGTCTTCCGGTCTTTTTGATTTCATTACACTCTTGATGTATCAAAAATTAAAAAAAAAATATTGCCAAGCTTCCATTAAACTTTTATGGTTCATTTGTACAATGACAGTCTTGTGTTGATGAATGATTATAAAATTTCATCGATTCTTGTTTGTGCCATGACAACTCTAATGATAGCAGATAATTCAGTTTCTCACATTTTATTGTGGCATTTTATTTCAATCAGAGATGCATATGCAAATAACTCTTGTTAAGGCTATTGAAACGTTCAACTTTATGAACAACTCTAGATTGACTCATGGTCAGGAAGCATTTAGTGTACTTTTGACTGCTCTTTGTAAATATAGTAACGTCGAAGAGGCTGAAGAGTATATGCTAGTAAACAAAAAGCTCTTCCCGCTTGACATCGAGAGCTTCAACATTATTATTAATGGATGGTCTAACATAACAACCGATGTATATGAAGTGAAAAGAATTTGGAGAGACATGTTAAAATACTGTATAACATCAGATGCTACTTCAGATAGCCACATAATTTCTTGCTTTTCAAAGCCGGATGCTCATAAGATCCAAAGCTTAATAAGCTCCTTCATAAAAAAGTACCTGAAAAATGGTGTTAAAAGAAAACAAATTGTTAAAAAGGCTAACAGTGATAAAGTGCAAGAGTTCTGAAATGGAAAAATCATCGAGAGCAGTGAAGATAGGAAAGTTCTCTGACTTGGAATGGAGAAACATAAGCTCCCGATTTTTATCTTGCCATTCTACATTCTACCATTGTGAATATATCTGACAACTGACGTGCTTCGTAAAGGCCCTCACTGTGATACTCCCTTGTTTTGATTGTCTTGTGGTTCATCATTCAACAACACATAAAGTACATATTTTGGTTGTGTCTCCCTGAGAGTTCTCCACTGTTGATTAGTTGTCTATATCTTACATAATCGCAAAGGATTTATGTTGAAAACACTCAGCTTGGTCCTGACCTTGTATGTGAGTTCAATTTTCTCACAAGTTGAGTATAAGTCCAAAACACTCCTTGACATATAAACCTCCTAGCCTATTGATCCTTAAACAATACGACAAAAAATTTAATATGTACGTTTATTATAGTAAAACATAGAATATGTATCTCTAAAAGAAAAACATAGAATATGTATGTTGGAAATAAATAAATTAAAATAGTGACAAAATAGTGTTTGAAACATTCTGGCATAGGCAATTAGGTTCAGTATTAGAGTAATCTCCATCCTTTTTGTAGAACAAACTTACAGAAAATTTCATATACTTTTCTTGTCATTGGTGACATGTTTGCGCACTCTAGAATGGTTTCTTTATGGGAAGAGTTGTGAAACCACACCTCATATTCACATGTTTTGCAGTAACCACAAGATTAACAAGTAGTACTATTTTGTGCTTGTTGCTTGGGATGATATTTCAGGTTGATGTATGTCATACCCCCAATTTTTGACCTAAGACACCACTGACACGCGTCATTCGGTCTGAATAATCTCCGGCTTTTCGAGCGAAATTTCGGCAGAGAGGTATTTTAAAATACCTCATTTTTTGTTCCGAGTCGGGCCCTCCTCACATTATTATTATTATTATTATTATTATTATTATTATTATTATTATTATTATTATTATTTTCATTTATTTTAAATCCAATTTCCATAATTCATTTTAAATCTCTCAATTTTGGTTCTTTTTAAATCTTTTTTTTAATTAATTAGTCACTTTCTATTTCTTTTTTAATTAATTACTTTCATTTTTATTTATTATTTTATTTTTATTCAATTATCCAAAATCCAAAAGTCAGTCCAAATCCAATATCCGGTACAGCTGCACGCACGCGGATAACGCCGAAAGAAACAGATTGCTATACCAAATCCGAATGCCAAAATTCTCTGGGTTTCTCAACAAACCCTAACCCAAACTCAGCAGTATAAAAACCAAGGCAGCATACACGTAGGGGGACGGAAAATCACAAACCCAGCACAACACACAACCACACGACAGCAGCAACAAACACTACGCGCATAATATCACAACCACTGAATCATCACAGTCCTTGCATCACATAACCAACACAACAACCCATGGCCGTCACCATTCACGGCGCAGAACAACTCACACAATAGCCGCACGCGCGCGACGACGACACAAAGCCAGAACCGCATAGCCAGACACAACATACCCACGCACAACAACACAACAGAACCGGATTTCTTTTTTCAAAAAGGTAGTCTTTTTATTCCTTTTTCTAGATCTAGGTTAAGTAACAGTCTTTTTGGGGATTTTAAGATAAGGGATAGGAAGAAGGGGAGAAATTGGAAAGAAACAGTTGAAAAAAGGCAAAAAACAAACAAACTTCTTTCTTCGGCGTGGCGGCGCAGCCGCTAGGGCTCGTCGGCCACCGCGCCAGAGCCGGCTACCACGTCGGAGAAGAAGACGTGAGGAAGAGAGAGAACAGAGAGAGTTAGTGTGAGAAGGAGAGTTTAGAGAGAGAAATGGTTGGGAAAAATGAAAGAAAAGTGGGTCACAACCTACTTATACTCCCCAAACCGGTTCGGGTCTCTTAGAACCGATCCATGATCCGAACCGGTGTCTCATCTTGAGCCCAATTCCTTCTTTTATTTTCTGCAACCCCCTATCCACTGCCTGCACCTTCTTTCCTGCATTTTATTCATTCAGCTTATTCTTGCATTGCATATTTAATTTCCATCACATGTCATTAGTTTCTTTACTAGGTTTATCATTTTATTTTTCATCCTTTTTCATTTTATTTAGGCATTTTATTTCACCAGTAAGGATTTAGATTGTATAGTAGGCTTTGGCGTAATTCATTCATGCATTTTTTTCATTATTTAGTTTTATCATTCATGCATTTTAGTTATTCATTTAGAATGTAAAATAGGCCTCAATGTAATTTATTTATTTTTATCGCAGACCATAGAATGTATAATAGGTTTTTTTTTAATAGCTTAGGTATATGTGTGCGTGAGTGTGTGCATGTCTTATTCTTTTTCTTGCTTCGTAGTTTAGGTTAAAAGGTTCTCGTGGTGGTCCAACGCCACCGTGAGTTACCTACGCTTTATTTTCCTTGCTCCGTTAGTTTTAACTTTACTTTAGTCAATATTCAAAACAACAAAAACATTCAAATAACCAAAAATTCACAAAAACATTTTCATAATAAACCTCGACTTTCAATCGGGTGATCGTTCATTTTAGTTTCTTTCTTAATCAAATATCAATCAATTTAACTTATTTTGAGTCCACTTTCTTTAATATTAAAAAACACAAACAAATACTTTTTTTGCCACTTTGGATTTCTTTTATTTCAAACCTTTTTCAAAACTAATAAAAAACACTCAACAAATCAAACGGTAATTTTTACCCCGAACTACGAGGTTCTGATTCCTCACGGGTACGTAGGCAAAGGACCTAGTCCTTCCGAATCAATAAAATGTAGATAATTAGGTCTTTCTCGTAGAGTACTACGAATATTTAGGGTGCTAATATCTTCCCTAAATATAACCAACCCCCGGACCCCACCTTTAAATAAATTTTTTCAATCAAAAGTCGTGAAATAAATTAGTGAGTCAAAAGCTAATCAAATAGCCTTGATCTCCGAAAAACGACGCGACAATGTATAATATAGCTTATGTAGAGACAAATAAGACATTAGAAAAAATGTGCTTAATGTGAACCTGTGCATCTCTCAGGGAATTTCTACTTGCTATGTATATTGTGGTGAAGTGTGGGAAATAACAATCAATGATTTAACAGTAGATTGACAATATTTATTACATATTAGAGAACCAAGTTGATTTAATCCCAAGGACATCAACCATGGAGACTAAATACCTACTGCAGTATGATGGAAACAATAGTAATATTATGGCCTTCATTGATACAATACAAGAAACCATTTGAAAATTTGCTAAAGTACAAAATTCTGTCATTTTGTATGTCTATAGAATTTTTTTCATCTACTTGCTTAGAATATTTATCTTCTGTTGCTGGATGGACTGACATCGAAGATCAATACTCTAAATTTGGAACGTGTTGATCGATTGAAAAGCAGACTTGTTTCCCTGACTATGAGAGTTAGAAGGTGATATTCATTTTATGGTTATTCCTTCTTCACAGTTGGAAATGACAATTGATAGGTGCCATATTTGCTGAGTTAATATTTTCTTTTTGGATAGGCCAAGAGAAAGATTAGGTATCAGGGAGAGTCTGAAGCATCCCTATTAGGTTGGCACCTAACTGAAACCCCCTTCCTCTACCACCTTTCCATACGTAATATTGTGGATGTGCCAAGTTAGAGACAAAAAAGGGAAGCTTATGGCTGAAATGTACCTTATAGAGATAGAGAAGAGCTATGGTTGGATATAGATAAGTCGATGGTGCATCCATCTCTTCTCCGGTCTCTCTTGTTTCATCGCCACCTGATTCTCGGAGGCTTGAGAAGAGCTTGAGCATTGCTACTTATGACGAAGAAAAAGCTTTCTGCAAATAAAAAAATAGTTGCTACTTATGAAGAATAAACTTTCTGCAAATTCATAACAAAAACCAAGGTCAATTGAGGACTCTTAAAAGATTCAGAATATGGGACACTATATAGCTTATAAAAGTTTTTGAAAAAGTAAATTTTTCTACGTAAAACTTATTTATTTTGATTTTTGAATCCTTAACAAGTGTGCACTTGTTAGCAAAACATATAAAAGATTTATATTTCTCCAGACACAAAAACAATTATTCTCTTGTTTCAATTCCATATAATGTTCAAAAAATAAGGGATATAAGTCAAAACTGTGATCTACCAAAGAAAAAAGAGGTTCCAACTTACTGAGCAAATGAAACAACACAATTAAACTAGAACAAGATTTATAATCCATGATATGGCTGGTTTATACGGTTACATTAAAAAGCACATAAATAATAACAAACCCACAATTCACATCTTAATGAGTGCACCTATTTTGAAATATATCTTTATTATATATTATATGAAATATGAAGTGAAAATTATACACCATCAAATCTTAATTGAACGATCTAGATCCATAATAGTATGATTGTATAAGGACAATCCATTTCTCAAAAATTCAACTTATTAGAGAGTAAAATTTCTTAGATGGGATCATATTAAACGTTTTCAAATAATTCAATAAAAAAACGGACTTCAGCAAGTAAAATCACATAGGAAATGGATTGATTTAAGCATACCTCGTCTCCTTAGCTCTTTACAAAGGTTTGAGTTAATAAAAACCTACTAACGAAGGTTGAAAGGACCAAACAATGTCACTCTCTTAGATATATGGGGTGAATGGTGTGAGGAATGAAAACGATACTACTTTGAAATATATAGTCAAAGACCTTGAAATGATAATTTTACCACAACAATGCAAAAAATATTTGATTTATTTTCTATCCTTAATTGCTAGAATAATATATCACACCTATTTGGTAGTAAAATTATTTTACCTTGGACATTAAAATATTGTTTCAAATGGCTATCCAACCTTTTTCCTCACCCTTTCAATTTTTTTTTCGTCACTGCCATAAATGATTGTAAAAAATAAATGTGGCTGGTTCGCATAAAAGTTAAAATTTTAAATATTTGTCAAACCTCCTAATAAGGACTATTGTTATCTTTGTTAGTAAAATAATGAAATTTAATACTACTACTACTACTAATGATAATAATAATAATAATAATAATAATAATAATAATAATAATAATAATAATAATAATAATAATAATAATAATAATAATAATAATAATAATAATAATAATAATAATAATTTTATAATAATAATAATAATAATAATAATAATAAAAATAATAATAATAATAATAATAATAATAATAATAATAATTATTATTATTATTATTATTATTATTATTGTAAAAGGGAAGATATGTAATATTTTATTAAAATTTGATAATAGTGGTAAGATTTCCTTTTTAAACATTTTTTAGAGGTTCATATGATCGACCTACATTTCATATACACTATCATTAGAATAAATATTTGTTTATATTGTCAATCAATCATATTCATCGACAAAAAAGCATTTGGTTTGTTGGTTAAGCTATGCCTTGGCTTTGTTGCTGGTCTAGTGTTCAACTCCCTCAAGTTGTGCTTTGGGCTAATTTTGGTGTTTTTCATTAAGAGGGCAAGTAAATATGTATCCATCTGTTGTGTATTAGGAGTTTGTTTGTGCTTGTCTTGCTTTCCAGTCACGGTTGGCTGCTACGCCAGTGACCTCATCTTTTGATGCTCATGTTTTTTGGCGGTGAGGAGGTGTTGTGGTGAGGAGGTGTTGTGGTGAGGAGGACGTGGTTCTTTGTGTAGGCGGAGGCTATAGGGTGTGGTGCGTCTGTGGTAGAGATGAGGTTATTATGCGTAGTGTCTTGAGGAGGTCAATGAGTTTTGGTGGTGACCGGGGTGGTGGTTCTGTTGGAGTCTCGTGTGGTGGTGGTGATGAAGCGTTGGATTGCAGGAGGTGAGATGTGTTAAAGGACTAAAAGTAGAATCTTGCCTGGATTTTAGGATGGCCCTAGCAATCTTACAATCTCCGAGTCAAACAATAAGGCACCTAAAATTTCACCTAACATAAAACAAATTAAAAAACCCATGAGTAGCACTGTACAAAAAGAAATAAAATAAACGAACAAATTAACATTAAGTCAAGCAAAATTGCCTTGATGAAAATTTTGGCAAGTTTACCAATTGTGTCGTCAAGTAATAATATTATAAATGTTCGTTTCCATGGATTGTTGTTTTTCTACTCAGAAATCATATAAATATTTTATTTAAACAAAATCAGAAATTGAGGGTTTTTCATAAGATTTGTTGCTTGCAAGGATAATAAAATATAAGTCTAATAGAATGATTTGGATTATGTGAATCCCCACTATTTTCTCATTTTATAATAGAAGATATTAATTTAGTTGCAATTTAGGGTCTATGTTCATGACATTTAACAAAGTAGACTTATCCCAATCACGACTCAAGGCCCTTTTAATCTAATATTATCAAAAGCTTTGAATCACATTAAAGAGAGCTATGCTAATTAATCTCTTGTTTCTAGGGGAACTACCTTAGAAAATAATATATCTATATCAGGTTATAAAACCTATCGTAGGTAGTGAGCTATAGCCTAGATTCAATTCAATGTTGATCAACAATTGAAAATCATTAAGAACAAGATATATTAAATAAACATAATTCAAATTTCATTAAACAAGGACAATATAGATTACATTTAAAAACACCAAAATTGTTTTGCATTAATAGTAATACAATTGAGAAACATGATAGAGGCTAAATTATTATTCTGGACTAAATTCTGTTATTCTGTAAAAACATCAAATTATTATTTTAAAACGTGATCATTGAATTCGGGAACAACACAATGGGCATGGATATTGTGGATTGGTAAAGCCACACCGCATAATCCACTTAGCAACACATTGCTCATGGAAAATATGCATGCACTTGGTACGAACAATGTGTTGTTCTTCTGATCCACAACAAAATTCCTCCAAACAATAAATAACACATTGTTTCATCGAAGAACTAGTAGCAATATCTTCCAATTTGACCTTCTCCAGGTTCGTACTATATCCCTTTTGGCAAACCAGTACATCCATCTCCAATATTCTATCTCCTTCAAAGTTGACTTTGCTCATATGTCTAGCATAGTCACCAATAAGAAGTAGAGTTTGTTCCGACGCTTCATTAGGAAGCACCGAGAAAGCGTTGCGTAACAAGGTATTGGACAAACTATCTGGATCCACGGATTCAAAATCATCGTAATCACATAAGATATTACGTGGAATGATGAAGGGATAATGGTTGAATGAATTGGAGTGAAAGTAGTGAAGTTTAACGAGGAAACATTCATGTGGATAAAAAATTTGTGGGATGGTGTCATAGGATTCTTCAATATGGATGAAATAGGGTTCACTAGAGAACGACATGGATGATATGAATGAGATTACAAGTGATTCTTTGGTTAAAGAATATGAAGAATGGTTTAGTTGGCATTTCATTTATATAGAGAAAAAAAATTCAAGAGTCTTGATTGGTCAAAAGGGAACACTGTTGATTTATTTTCTTTTTGACTCACGAAAACTATTGGTTTGAATTAGATAGTTACAATTATAGTTAGACTTTTATTTTGATGCACAATTATACTTGAGTTTTTTGACTCATAGCACACAGTTATAGTTAAAATGTAAATATGCGGAAGAGCCAAAAAGTTGTAGCCAAAAATTAAAGATGTTGTTGATTCAGAAAGACGAAATGTATTTGTGGTACCACAAGCTTCCAAGTAATGCGTAAGATGTGCATTAGAGTCTTCAAACTCTTTCCCAGGGAACCTGTTGTCCCTCAAAGAAATGAGGACATAATTTTTTTATGTTAAACGAGATTCGGTTCACTAGAGTAATATGTGGAATGTCTCCCATCTCTTATTTTTTGGATGAGAAATTACAATCTCCATGGAGTGGGATGGCTGCGACTATGGTTGCTTCATTCTCTTTGGCTAACATAGTAGATTTTAGGCCAAATTATATTTTTAGTTCTTTAACTTAATTTTATATAACAATTTTGTCTTTAATTTTAGGCAAAATTATATCTTTCTTTTTTTAATTTTATATGGATTTTCAAGCTTACAATATAATATTTTATGCAAACATAAACGAATTTGTTACCTATATATTTGAAGCTTAAAAGGTCAATAGAAAATAAAACCATAAATTTGAAGCTTGAAAGCTTATATGCAAATGGACCAAAATGACAAAATTGAAATGAAAAAAAAAAAAAAAGATAAAGGACCAAATTGTTACCTAAATTTAAGTTAAAGGACTAAAAGTGTAATTTTGCCTACATTTTAGGATGGCCCTAGCAATTTTGCAATCTCGGAGTGAAACAATAAGCACCTAAAATTTCACCTCACATAAAACAAATAAAAAAACCTATGAGTAGCACGATACAAAAAGAAATAAAACAAACGAGCAAATTGTCATTAATTCAAGCAAAATTGCCTTGATGAAAATTTGGCAAGTGTATCAAATGTATCGTCAAGTAATAACATTTATAAATGTTCGTTTCCATGGATTGTTGTTTTTCTACTCAGCAATTATATAAATACTTAATTTAAACAAAAACAGAAAATTAGGGGTTTTTTCCATAAGATTTGTTGCTTGCAAGGAAAATAAAATAGAATTCTAATATAATGATTTGGATTATGTGAATCCCCTCTATTTTCTCGTTTTATAATAGAAGCTATTAATTCAGTTGCAATTTAGGGTTTATGTTCATAACATTTAACAAAGTAGACATATCCCAATCACGACTCAAGGCCCTGATTATTAAATATAAAAATCCTTTTCCTAGACTAATCTAATATAGTAATATTATCAAAAGCGTTGAATCACCTTAAATAGAGCTTTGCTAATTAATCTCTTGTTTCTAGGTGAACTACATTAGCAAATAATAGGGTTAATATGTCTTTACCCCCCTGTAATTTGGGCGAGTTCCGGTTTTCGCCCCTGTAAAAAAAAAAGTTTAGATTTCAACCTTGTAATTTACGATTCTTTCGTTTTAGACCCTGACGCAGACGTGGCATGCTGAGTGGCGCGCTGACTGTGCATATTTGATTATGTGGCACGCTGACTGTATAATTAATTTTTTATTTTATTTTTTTAAAATAAAAAATAATATAAATGAAGTTATATTAATTGAAAAATAAAAAATTATTAAAAAATCAGAAAATTAATTTTTTAGAATAAAAAAATCGTAAAAAAAATATTTTCCAAAAAAATAAAAAATTCTGGAGTTTAATTTTTAAAATTAAAAAAAAATTAGGAAAAAAAATTAGAAATTAAAAAATTTCTAAAAATAAGAAGAAAAAAAATCTGGAATTTTGATTTTACGAAAAAATAAAATTTTGAAAAATTCAAGAATTTTTTTTACTACGAAAAATATTTTCCAAAATTTTTATTTTTTGTATAAAAATGAAAATCAAGCTTTTTAATTACGAAAAAAAAATCTAAACTTTTTCGAATTATATTTTCTAATTATTTTCGAAAATTTTGAAATACATTAAGTTCCAAAAATTTTCATTTTCGTAAAAAATAATTATTTTTTTTCTAATATTTTAGTTTTGAAAAAGATTTTATAAAATTTTAGGAAAAAAAATTTGAATTTGTTTCTGTTTTTTTAAATTTAAAAAAAAATCTGATTTTTTCTTCCGATTTTTTCAATTTTAGAAAAAATAATCTGATTTTTTTTTTCTATTTTTAAATTTAAATGAATATAAAAAATTATTTATTTTTTAAAAAAGTCTAATTTATTTTTGTTTTTTAAAAAAATCGATTTTTTTTCTTATTTTTTAAAATAAATTTTCAGTTTTTATTTTTATTTTTTATCTTTTTAAAAATAATTTTTTAAACCATTACACACATGTCAGTTTTTTAAAAAATTAAAATTAAAATAATTACACAGTCGTGTGTCACGTCAGCGTCCATTACACACGTGTCAGGTTTTAAAAAAAATAAAAATAAAAATAATTACACAGTGGCGTGCCACATCAGCGTCTGGATGGGGTCAGGGGTGTTTTGTGGAGAATCTTTATATTACAGATGTGTTTTGTAGAGAATCTTCATATTATAGGGTTGGAATCTAAACTTTTTTTTTTACAGGGGCGAAAACCGGAACTCGCTCAAATTACAGGGGGGTAAAGACATATTAACCCCAAATAATATATCTATATCCGGTTACAAAACCTATGGTAAGTAGTGAGCTATAGCCTAGATTCAATTCAATGTTGATCAACAATTGAAAATCATTAAAAACAAGATATATTAAATAAACATAATTCAAATTTCACTAAACAAGGACAATATAGATTACATGGTGCTGAAACTTTGAATGCGGCTCCTGCTGTTGTGCAACCAGTAGCTGTTAGCGCTGTTGCCTCTGTTGTACCAGCTGTTGTTCCATCTGTTTTACAACCAGTAGTTGTTAGCGCTGCAGCCCATCTGCGGTGGCAGATTCCTGAGCATGGCCACATGAAGTACAACATTGACGCGGCATTCTTTGTTCACCGTAACATAACCGGCATTAGTATTTGCATCCGTGATGAAGGTGGAGTCTTTGTTTTGGCTAGAACAGTCAGTTTTTCTGGTGTATGTCCGGTTGATATTGGGGAAGCATCGAGTCTTTACCATGCTCTTCAATGGGTGAGTGATATGCACCTTGATAATATTGACTTTGAAGTTGACTCTAAAACCACAAAAGATGCACTTTACTCAGTCGGGAAGACATAACTGAAGTCGGTAACATCTTCACTGCTTCCCGGTCTTTGCTCTCGTCCAAGTTTACCAACTCTCGGGTGGAGTTTGTTTGGCGACAAGCAAATGTGGTGGTTAATACTCTTGCAAGGGAGGCCACATTTCTCGCTAGTCCCGCTATTTATTTTCATATACCCAATTGTATCTTTGATTACTAATGAAATGATATAAGCACTTTTCCCTACAAAAAAAAAAAAAAAGATTACATGGTTCAAATGATTTTACAGAGGTTCACCACCCACCCACACACGCGCGCGCGCACACACACAAATAAATAAATAAATATATATATATATATATATATATATATATATATATATATATATATAAAATATATAATTCAGGATCCGTTGACACCAGGCGTAAGTCAAAAGACTTACACCAAATCTCAATAGTTAATTTTAGTTAATCTGATGGCTTACAAGTGAAGCACACGAGTTCCCTTTTTCCCTTTCACATGTGATAGTAGCAAAACAAAACACCAAGTCTGTTGAGAACCACTGCCTGTGTTGTAACAACGATGAATAACAACTTTGTAGAGATCACGTCACTACTATCTATTTAATCGAAACATTTATCAAATTGGGGATTTTGCTTTTCGATATTACAATTTTAATATCTATACTTCAATGATTAATTTTCTTCCATGGATCTTGGTGTCAATTTCTCAAATTGGGGATTTTGGCCACCCATGACCGATCAGTGCTTCTATATTACTTTCACAAAGCTAAGATTAGAATTTATTCCAAAAAGCATCAATCAACCCTTTAATCAAATTAGGGTGTAATATTTTGGAGCTTTTTATTCCTTTTCTTTTTGGCGGTGGTAAATGGGAAGTAGGTTCAAGGATTATGATGTCTGGCGTAACGGAAAGGGGCAATGTTTCCATACATGACTATTATTTGTTTTAAATTGTTCCATATTTTGAACCACATGATTTATTAAAATTAACGGTTGAGATTTGGAAGACTTACACTTGGTGTCAACGGATTGTGGCGCTCTCTCTCTCTCTCTCTCTCTATATATATATATATATATATATATATATATATCTATAATTTTAGGTCACCTTTGGACACTATTTCAAAATGGGCTTTTCGTTCTTGAAGTTATAAGGTGCACAGCGCGCACGAGGTAGAAAGGGCATCAACAATTTCTCTTTAGGCTTTGTTTGCGAGTTTGGAGGGGAAGAGAGGGGTTGGATTTGAAAGAAAAATAAAATAAGGAGCAAGTGGAAAAAATGGATGACATTGAGAGGGTTAGACTATGGGGGTTTCATTTTTCTTCATAAAACAAAATCCTCCTTATTTGGGGTAACTCAAAAATTGTATTGGGGGAAAGTTTTGAGGGGTTTTGGTGGATTTAGATGAATTCTTCAAATTTAATCGATGTAGTTATAATATTCTTAAAATTTAAAATATATTAATCATAAACATTAATTTATCATTCTCTAAAAAATTACTCTTTCATAAAATGTAAAAGATTTTACCATTTTCACCTATATCTCAAACCCTCCAAAGCCTTCTCTTCCCCTCTCCACCAAACTACCAAACAAAGTCTTAGGGTACATCTTTCTTGTGCGGAGTGCACACGAGACAAAGCAATATCTCTTGTATTCTTGGTTCTTAATGGATATTTCTCCTTTGACATGTGATGGGGACTTAGGACATAGTTTCCCTAAATTTCTTTGACTTCTTGCTTCTATAACTTCTATAAGATTTCTTTGATCGGATCAACCTCACGGTATATACCATAAAAAATACTTACAAACAACTGCTCAATACAAAACATTACAAATCCTATACCAAACCATGAGAAACTCATTATAAATCCTCTAGAAAATTCTAAAATAAGCAATAAAAGACTCGATGAAACTCTAAGAAGCATTATATATGATGACGAGTTATCACTAACCGCCTTTTTCATCAACAAACCAATCACATTCGCCACCAATAAAAATAGGAATTGGGTTAATGGATACCCTTTTTCAATTTTCTCACAAGTTGAATATAAGTCCAAAACACTCCTTGTCATATAAACCTCCTAGCCTAATGATCCTTAAACAATACGACAAAAAATTTAAAATGTATGTTTATTATAGTAAAACATAGAATATGTATGTTGGAAATAAATAAATTAAAATAGTGGCAAAATAGTGTTTGAAACATTCCGGCATAGGCAATTAGGTTCCGTATTAGAAAATTTCACATACTTTTCTTGTCTTTTGTGGGCACAAGATTCACAAGTAGTACTATTTTGTGCTTGTTGCTTGGGATGATTTAAGGTTTATGTACAATATAGCTTATGTGGTTTGTTGATGAAAAAATCACTAGTTGTTTCTTACGAAGAAATTAGAGAAAAAAATACATAGAAAAAAGGCTAAAATATGGTTTTAGTCCCTGCAAATATGCTTCGTTTTAGTTTTAGTCCGTGTATTTTTTTTTTATAGTTTTTGGTCCCTGCAAAATATTTTGTTTTTGAAAATAGTCTTTGACCCTGCTTTTGTGATGATTTGCATATGTGGCACTTGATGATTGGACCCATTTTATAGTTTTTGGCAAAATATTTTGTTTTTTAAAAAAGTCCTTGCAAAATATTTTGTTTTTGAAAGTAGTCCCTCCAAGGACCATTTTAAAAAACAAAATATTTTGCAGGGACCAAAAACTACAAAAATCTTTTACAGGGACTAAAACCAAAATGAGGCATATTTGCAAGGACTAAAACCATATTTTAGCCTAGAAAAAATGTACGAAATGTGACCTGTGCATTTGCTATGTTTATTGTAGTGAAGCGTGGGAAATAACAATTAATGATTTCAACCATGGAGGCTATATACCAACTGCAGTATGATGGAAACAATAGTAATAGTATGGCCTTCATTGATATAGAAAAACAAGGTTGATACAAGAAACCATGTGAAAATGTGCTAATGTACAAAATTCTGTCATTATGTATGGCTATAGAGATGGATGAAGATGAAGAAAAGGAAAGAAAAATTATGCGTTGGTTGTTTATCATAGATTTAATCGTCTTTTATGTTTCAATGGTATATTTTGTTTTAAAATGATTAAATAATGCGTAAATTTTATTAATTAAGGGATCAAATGTCCAATCAACAAAGTGCACACTAGTTAAAAGATTCATAAAACAATCATATTATCCATATACAAAACAGGTATTCTATTCTATCAATTCTTTATAATGTTCAAAAAATTAGGGATATATGTCAAAACTGTGATCTACCAAAAGCAAAAAAAGTTTCCAACTTACTGATCAAATGAAACAACACAATTAAACTCGAACAAGATTCGTAATCTATAATATGACTGGTTGATACGGTTACATGAAATAGCACATAAACAATAACAAACCCACATTCTGCACCTATTTTAAAATATATCTTTATTATATGAAATTTGTTTGTGCAAATTGTTCAGACAATAAGCAAAAAGAAGAGGCAAACTCTACATATATAAGCTATTTCAGTAAAGTACTTCGAACAACTTATGAAAAATAAACTAAAAATGGATACATCTTAAGCTATTATTTCAATTCTTTCGTTCAAATGCTTGTTGTAGAAGTAATTAATCTCTTTCTAAAAAAAAGTAATTAATCTCATAAAATAAGTTTTATGGTATTCAAAACAAGACTTTAAAAAATATGGTTCAACATGTTTGTAGTCCCTATAAAATTCACAATTTTTCAAGTTGATTCTACATCAATTTTAGTTAATTTTTATCCCTATGACTAACTGGGACTACAAATACATACTTTTTTGTTCTCCATAGAAACTAAAATAAAATAAAGTTAACCTTATGACTACAACTAAAAAGTCATAGTTTTATGATGCTTAAAATCTATTTAAACCAAAAAAATAATTAAAACCAATTCTATGAATGTATAGAAAGGCACAATACGATAACAATTTGTTTAAGGGACTAAAAGTCATAGTTTTATGATACTTAATATCTATTTAAACCAAAAACAATGATTAAAACCAATTATATGAATGTATAGAAAGGCACAATAGAATAACAATTTTTTTAAGAAAATGCTAACTAGTATCTTCGGAACACTTGTTAAAAAAGCAAATATAGTAGTTATTGCATTAGAAAATGTGCAATCAATCCATAAAAAGTCAAAAAAAAATATCCTTTTCAATTTATGATTTTATTTTTTGGTATCCTTAACCAAGTGCATGAAGAACCTGTTAGCATGACCTATTTTTAATCATGAAATTATATTGTAAAAATAATTTTTTTTTATAGATGACGAAAAACATAGTACTGCACTTGGTCCCCTTCATCTATGACCTTGCAAGCTGTCAATCATGCTAATATGATTTTTTAAAAGGTTTTATGTCTTGTTGACAATATGAAGTTCCCACTGTTCTTGATAACGGTTCATGAATTGATGATGTAGTTTCCATCATCAAACCTTCCATATTATGACTTGTTTCCGGAATGTTAGTAGCTATTTCATTCATTGATGAAGTTCCCGATGCTGTGCTTGGAGTTGTTCTTGTCATCAAGAAAACAAAGCTTGCACAAAACAAAACAAATAAATAAATAAATATGACAACAGATTTCAAAGTAATCAATAGAGATAGAGAAGAATGAAGCATACCGGTGAAATTATTTGATTGGAAATATAATTCTTACTGGGTCTCCCTCCGACACTTGTTAGGTGCTCAAACCCATAAAGGAAGAAATGAGGGTGGTTTTAATTGTGACCCTTAGATTTTTTGGCTGCTTCGCATCTTTGAGAAGATGGTCAAATATGATGATATGAAGTATGTATAAAAATGAATTTGATACGAGAAGATATTTGATTATTTGCTTGCTTAAGAACTATCAAATAAAGAGATGAAGGGATAAGATAGAGAAAATGACACAAATAAGTTGTATTGGTTAACGTTAACTAGTCATGTTCAATCCCCACTAATTATGAGATTTTCCAATATCATACGTACCCTCTCAGATCCTGCATATTTTCTCTTCTTTTTTGGTCTACCTGACCTTACAAGTTTCTGACAACCTCTTAGGATTTAGCATTACAACTAAGTACACAATTGTTTTGTGATATTGATCTTATAGTGACCTTTTTATCTTTCTCTCTAAGTTCAACATGATGGGCAAAAGGTGAATTTGAACTTTTCTATCTAAGTTCAATCTGATCACACTAAGGTGAATAAAAAAATTTCAAATACACGTAAAGATATGTGAAAGATATAGTGGAGGCTTGAGTGTATTTAGGATTTCTATCTAATGGTTGAAAGTGAATCTCAACTTGAAATATGATACTCATCTTTTTAAAAGCAATCTTTTTTTTTCAAATCTTTTTGGGATCGGATTGTGATTCAGAAATGAGAGACGTTGGGTATGAGAGATATATTCTCTTGATTCGAATGATGGTACCCTTTATAGATTTTTGTCTTTGTGACCAAGTCAAAACTAGTTGTTGAAAAGTAGCTGTTTTTTTAATGATTTAGTGGCTTGCCTTTAGCGACTTATGTAACACCCCAATTTCCCGTCTTAAAAATTTCATTAAATAAATCACATAAATCAGAGTACTTCTCAAGAGGAGTGTCACATTTCATCTTAATAACATTTAGATAATAATTTATCCTTCGCAAAATAGTCATTTATAGCAGCGGAATTCTAAAGTCACATCTTCATAAATAGTCTTGGCTCAAAAGCCAACGAAAACGTCTCAAAATATTTAAGTCTCACACCAATAAAATCTTAAAGTCATCATTTATTCAAACATGATACATAAAGGAATAGACTCTACAAAAGACCCCATCCCGTTACGTATCAGAGCAACCCTACTTCACACAGACTCCTCGCATCAACGCATCTAAGACTGGGTACCTGCACTTGCCCACGAGGCGGCAATTCCAGCAGAAGGGGTGAGATTCACAACAATAATATTAATATATAAATCAAACGTCAAGATTAACAATCATAAATCCAACTCATAACTTATACATTATAGCACATCATAACATCATCATAAACAACATCACATCAAACATCAACGTCTCAAACTTCATCTCATGTATGTCACAATTGACTCGACTAAATGCAACACCTAACGTCTCAACATCATGCATGTGGTACCATATGATTATAGCATTAATATGCTTCACCGTCGCTTTGAGCAAATGCTCCATCGTCGCTTTGAGCATAAAGCTCCACCGTCTCATAAATATGCAAATGCATGGACTCGTCGTTTAACAACTTAATACACCATCTCAAACATCATTACATTTTCAAGACTGACACATGCAGTTATAATAATTACATGGCAGAACATCATCTTGTTATTCATACATATTGCAACACTTAGCATCATTCACATATCATCATACTCATACATCACTTATATTCAACAATATATCATTTATCAACAGCTCAAGTAAATCATCAGCAATCATCTTTACAGAATACATTAAAGGGTATGAAACCTCACTAACACTACCCAAAGGGCTCCTCTCAAAGTCTCATGCGAAACAGATCGCAAAACAACAAACAGTTCAGGGAGGCACTAACTCGCCACGGCGAGTGCATCTGCTCGCCACAGGCGAGTATTCACATCAGCTTACTCGCCAAAGGCGAGTTGGGGGCGAGCTGGAGGCGAGAAGTCCTGGGTGCTCTCGGCCTTTTTGATATTTTTCACCAAAAATCCTCATTTTAAGTTCCCTAAATCCAATTTGGCTAAACCAACTTCACAGGTCATCTCTATAAATATTAAGGCACTCAAAACCATCTAAAGTTTGGCAAAAATCCTAAGTTTAAGGGTCAAGCTCGCCACGGCGAGCTACGCTGCTCGCCTCGCGAGCGATCAAGGCTTACTCGCCACGGCGAGTAGTCACTCGCCACAGGCGAGCGATCTCAGAACCACTACGGGTTCAGTCCAAAACTCACCAAAACCTGCCAATTCTCTCCAATCAAACCTCTAATTCGTCTACAATGTCGTCCTAGGGAATAATCTAGGTTCTGTATCCAGTTCTACAGCCTTATAACTCAATCTATCATCAATTCATCACAATTTCACCAAAACCCTAGTTCATAAAACCCATCTCAATTCCTCTCAAACTCTATGCCAATCAATAACAGATGATTTACAATCAATATTAATGGAGTTAGGCTCACCCTTACCTGGGAAAATTGCAGAATTTGCAGCCTAGCTTTTCCTCTTCCTTCAACCGTTCCTCTTCTCTAATTCCAAAGTCTGATAACGCGTTTCTATATTTCTCTTAACCTAATTTTCTTTTATACCACCTCCCAACTTATCTTATCCTATCTCAGCCCTCAAAACTCTTCTTATTTATAAATATAACCCCATCTCTTAAGATTATCTATTTTTCCAACAAATCTATTTATTTATCAAATAAATATCCATATAAACATCACTTATATTATTTTATTAAACAATAAAATAATAACACGTCATACGTCACAAATACGTCACATAATCATCAAAATCATATAATATATAAACATATACCATATCATCTAATAACTCTTTTGTCGACTCTGCGACGCTTTCATCTTTTCTTGAATCATTCTCACCTTCTCAGTAGTCTGTTGAACGATCTCCGGTCCTAAGACCACTCTTTCTCCCGACTCAAACCAGCACAACGGAGTCCTGCATCTCCGACCATACAAAGCCTCAAACGGTGCCATTCCAATACTTGAATACTATCCCATTTCCATTCTGGCACATCTAAAGGTACCATCATACCAGTCAGTTTCTGATGTTCAATCTTCGACTTTTGACAAACCAAGCAAGAATACACGAATTGTGCCACGTCACGTTTCAAACCAGACCACCAAAACAGCCTCTTTAAGTCATGATACATCTTTGTAGCTCCCGGGTGAATACTCAAGCTACTTCTGTGACTCTCTTCAAGAATCATCTTCTTAATCTCTTCATTGTCAGGAATGCAAATCCTACCTCGGAATCTCAACACTCCTTGATCATCGACCTTAAAGTCACCATCCACAACCTCACTACCAGCAATCAACAAATCTACGAACTTGACATCTTCTTTTTGTGCTTCTTTGATATGTTTCAGGAAATCATTATCGACTCTCAACGTTCCCAGTTTAATGCTCTGAGGTGTCCTTTCACACACCAAGCTCAAGTCTCTAAACTGTTCTAACAATTCAAATTCTTTCACCATCAACGCGGACATATGCACAGTTTTCCTACTCAGGGCATCTGCCACTACATTTGCTTTACCAGGATGGTAATTCAGACCAAAATCATAATCTTTAAGTAACTCAAGCCACCTTCTCTGCCTCATATTCAACTCCTTCTGATCAAATAAATATTTCAAGCTCTTGTGATCACTAAACACCTCAAACCTCGAGCCATACAAATAATGTCTCCATATTTTCAATACAAAGACCACGGCTGCCAACTCTAAATCATGCGTCGGATAATTCTTCTCATGAATTCTCAACTGTCTGGAAGCATAAGCTACTACCTTACCATCTTGCATAAGAACACCACCTAAACCCAGCTTGGACGCATCACAATATACCACAAAAGGTTCATCGGGCTTCGGCAAAATCAGCACTGGAGCCGTCGTCAGGCGCTTCTTCAATTCATTGAAACTATTCTCACAATGCACATCCCATACAAAAGACTTACCCTTACACGTCAACTGCGTTAACGGAAGAGCCAACTTGGAGAATCCCTCTATGAATCTTCGATAATAACCAGCTAAACCCAAAAAGCTTCTAATTTCCGTAATCGACTTAGGAGTCTCCCATTGCGATACCGCTTCAACTTTTGACGGGTCAACCGTGATACCATCACCAGAAATAACGTGGCCAAGAAAACTTACTTCCTTTAGCCAGAACTCACACTTTGACAGTTTATCATACAGCTTCTTTTCCCTCAACACTTGCAAAACAGTCCCCAAATGTTCAACATGCTCCTCTTCAGTCTTGGAGTAAATCAGTATATCATCAATAAACACCACCACGAACCGATCCAAAAATGCATGGAAGATACGATTCATATACTCCATAAACACTCCAGGTGCATTGGTAACTCCAAAAGGCATAACCTTGTACTCGTAGTGACCATAACGGGTCCTGAAAGCCGTCTTCTGCATATCTTCATCCTTCACTTTGATCTGGTGGTAACCTGACCTCAAATCTATCTTGCTGAAAACACGTGCACCCACTAATTGATCCATCAGATCGTCAATCCTCGGAAGTGGATACCTATTCTTGATCGTCACTTTGTTCAGCTGTCTGTAATCAATGCACAGTCTCATACTGCCGTCTTTCTTCTTTACTAGTAACACTGGAGCTCCCCATGGTGAAACACTAGGTCTCACAAACTTCTTATCCAGCAAATCCTCTAACTGTTTCTTCAACTCTGCTAACTCAGAAGCAGACATGCGGTAAGGTGCCATCGACACCGGCTTCGTTCCAGGAACGAGATCAATAGAAAACTCAACTTCTCTCTCTAGAGGCACATCAGGAATTTCATCTGGGAAAACTTCAGGAAAATCACACACCACTTGCAGTTTATCAATTACCGCTTGATTCTCTAAGGATAAGGAAGCCATCAGCGAAAACATCAACATCCCATCACGTTCTAGTTGCTTCAGCTGCTTAGTAGATAGGAACTCTACGCCCCATTCTTCTTCGACAGAAGAAAAATGCACCGTCTTTCTAAAACAGTTGATAAGAACACAGTTGTACTCTAGCCAATTCATACCTAGAATCACATCCATACCACTTAAAGGTAGGCAAACTAAATCCATCACAAAGTCACGGCCAAACATAGATAAAGGACAATTCAAACATACGAGAGAAGTAGTCACCGAACCCTTAGCTGGAGTTTCGACAACCATCTCTCCATTCATATCAGACACATCAAGACCCAAAGCAGAAACACAGTCTAAGGCAACAAAACAATGCGTAGCACCAGTATCAATAATAGCAACTAAAGGAGTATTATTAATATAGCAAGTACCTCTGATCAAACGATCGTCATTCTCAGTCTGAGTGCCATTCAATGCGAACACTCTCCCAGCAGTCTTAGTCTTCTTGGGTTGCTTACACTACGAACCAATGTGTCCTTGCTCATTGCAGTTGAAACACACAACATCGCCAAACTTGCAGTTATTAGTAATATGCCCTTTCTGACCACAACGGTAGCATCTCTTCGCATCAACAGTACACGCATTACTCTTGTGGCCTTTCTCGCCACAAGTGAAGCAAGTAATCTCAGCAGGAGCAGTCTTCTTCTGAGGCCTTCTCTCATCATTCACTCTCTGCTTCCCTTTATCTCTAGGGGCATCATAAGGTTTAGGGCGACTCTGCTGGCCCTTAGCTTTCCTCTCATTCACGACCTTGTAGTGAGCCTTGGTATCCTCTTCATAAATTCTACAGCTACTCACTAACTCAGAAAAGTTGCGGATCTTCTGATAACCAATGGCTCGCTTGATGTCAGCACGCAAGCCATTCTCGAACTTTATGCACTTCGAAAATTCAGCCGTCTCAGGGGTATAATGCGGGTAAAACTTAGCCAGCTCCACAAACTTTGCCGCATACTCAGTCACCGACATGTTTCCTTGCTTAAGCTCCAGAAACTCTATCTCCCTCTTCTGGGAAGTATCTGTTAAGGAACTCCCTCGTGAAAACAGCCCACGTCACCACAGCTCCGTCTTGCTCCAAAATGGGTAGGAGACTAACCCACCAATCATCAGCCTCCTCCGCTAGCATGTGCGTGCCAAAACGCACCTTCTGCACATCATCACATTACATGACTCTGAAGATTCTCTCTACTTCCTTGAGCCATGTTTGAGCCCCATCTGGATCATAGCGCCCCTTGAAGGTAGGCGGGTGATTCCTCAGAAAGGTCTCCAACATCCTAGTCCTGTCGTTTCCACCAGCATTGTTCTGATTACCCACAGCATTAACCATTGCTTCCAAAGCAGCAGCAAGGGCAGCATCGTTTCTACCAGCCATCTTAGTTCTCTGGGAAAACAAACATAAGTCAGAATAATACGATAATACTATTCTAACTCTAAGACAACGTCACTCGACTCTCTACTTGGCCGGACGGACCGACCTGCTCTGATACCAATTGTAACACCCCAATTTCCCGTCTTAAAAATTTCATTAAATAAATCACATAAATCAGAGTACTTCTCAAGAGGAGTGTCACATTTCATCTTAATAACATTTAGATAATAATTTATCCTTCGCAAAATAGTCATTTATAGCAGCGGAATTCTAAAGTCACATCTTCATAAATAGTTTTGGCTCAAAAGCCAACGAAAACGTCTCAAAATATTTAAGTCTCACACCAATACAATCTTAAAGTCATCATTTATTCAAACATGATACATAAAGGAATAGACTCTACAAAAGACCCCATCCCGTTACGTATCAGAGCAACCCTACTTCACACAGACTCCTCGCATCAACGCATCTAAGACTGGGTACCTGCACTTGCCCACGAGGCGGCAATTCCAGCAGAAGGGGTGAGATTCACAACAATAATATTAATATATAAATCAAACGTCAAGATTAACAATCATAAATCCAACTCATAACTTATACATTATAGCACATCATAACATCATCATAAACAACATCACATCAAACATCAACGTCTCAAACTTCATCTCATGTATGTCACAATTGACTCGACTAAATGCAACACCTAACGTCTCAACATCATGCATGTGGTACCATATGATTATAGCATTAATATGCTTCACCGTCGCTTTGAGCAAATGCTCCACCGTTGCTTTGAGCATAAAGCTCTACCGTCTCATAAATATGCAAATGCATGGACTCGTCATTTAACAACTTAATACACCGTCTCAAACATCATTACATTTTCAAGACTGACACATGCAGTTATAATAATTACATGGCAGAACATCATCTTGTTATTCATACATATTGCAACACTTAGCATCATTCACATATCATCATACTCATACATCACTTATATTCAACAATATATCATTTATCAACAGCTCAAGTAAATCATCAGCAATCATCTTTACAGAATACATTAAAGGGTATGAAACCTCACTAACACTACCCAAAGGGCTCCTCTCAAAGTCTCATGCGAAACAGATCGCAAAACAACAAACAGTTCAGGGAGGCACTAACTCGCCACGGCGAGTGCATCTGCTCGCCACAGGCGAGTACTCACATCATCTCACTCGCCAAAGGCGAGTTGGGGGCGAGCTGGAGGCGAGAAGTCCTGGGTGCTCTCGGCCTTTTTGATATTTTTCACCAAAAATCCTCATTTTAAGTTCCCTAAATCCAATTTGGCTAAACCAACTTCACAGGTCATCTCTATAAATATTAAGGCACTCAAAACCATCTAAAGTTTGGCAAAAATCCTAAGTTTAAGGGTCAAGCTCGCCACGGCGAGCTACGCTGCTCGCCTCGCGAGCGATCAAGGCTTACTCGCCACGGCGAGTAGTCACTCGCCACAGGCGAGCGATCTCAGAACCACTACGGGTTCAGTCCAAAACTCACCAAAACCTGCCAATTCTCTCCAATCAAACCTCTAATTCGTCTACAATGTCGTCCTAGGGAATAATCTAGGTTCTGTATCCAGTTCTACAGCCTTATAACTCAATCTATCATCAATTCATCACAATTTCACCAAAACCCTAGTTCATAAAACCCATCTCAATTCCTCTCAAACTCTATGCCAATCAATAACAGATGATTTACAATCAATATTAATGGAGTTAGGCTCACCCTTACCTGGGAAAATTGCAGAATTTGCAGCCTAGCTTTTCCTCTTCCTTCAACCGTTCCTCTTCTCTAATTCCAAAGTCTGATAACGCGTTTCTATATTTCTCTTAACCTAATTTCCTTTTATACCACCTCCCAACTTATCTTATCCTATCTCAGCCCTCAAAACTCTTCTTATTTATAAATATAACCCCATCTCTTAAGATTATCTATTTTTCCAACAAATCTATTTATTTATCAAATAAATATCCATATAAACATCACTTATATTATTTTATTAAACAATAAAATAATAACACGTCATACGTCACAAATACGTCACATAATCATCAAAATCATATAATATATAAACATATACCATATCATCTAATAAAATAATTAAATAATTAGAGAGGGCGTTACAATTTAGGCATAAGTGAAACACCTGATCTAAATTTGAAGCTCTTGAGTGTTCCATTTTCCAACTTCTGATCTTTGATTATGATATTCTTGTGTATCTTTAGACATTTTCTTCCCTCAATTCATTTGGTGTTTTCTGAATCTTTGCTTCTGATGTCATTATAATATGCTTATAATATTTAGAACTTCAATCATTTGTATCCATTGACTTGAAAATATGATACACCAAGTACAATTTTTTCTATTCCTTTATTCAAACAGTTCATTTTGACTTTTGAGATGAGAATAATGTTGAACACCAATTATGAACTTCCTAGTTTAGACATGCTAAAGTGCTTCTAACCTACAATTTTGATTTGATGACATGCATCAGTGCTTCTTATGTTTATCATAAATTTCCTTTTTATTTAAGAATTGTGTTCCTAAGATTGACATGGATCATTGGTCAATCTTGTTGTTTAATATTTTAGTTTTCATGAGATGTTTTTGATTTCATTCTAACACTTGCAATGGGTAAATAACATGTCAAGAATTAAGATACAACTATTGCATGTTAGATTGGATTTTGGTTTGAGTGAGGAAGTGATCATTAGCTATATTTTTTACTATTTTATATTGTGTTGCTTGATTTTCATATGCACTTAATGTCATTGTGATTTTGCTCACCCACCTTAAAATTAACTTAGCACATAAGTGTTTTCACCACATATATTGTTCCATCACAAGAAGGTGTTCCAAGTAACTTCAAGAATATCCATTTCATATAATGGGTGTACTATTTTACAATATTTGTAAATGGTTTGTAATTTTAATTTTTTTTTTTTGAACAAGGAAAACTTTTGAAAAATATTTGCAATAATCAAATATCAAGTGTTCCATCACAAAACATTTTTTCAGGTAATAACTTCAAGATCACATGAATATATTGTTTACTATATATCTTTCAATATTCGGCTTGCTTTTTATGTTTTCAACCAATGAAAAAGATGAACCTAAAAAGATGTGCTTGCTAGCTGACATAATTAATGAATTAGGTTCCAAAGAGACAACATGTCATCCGAATGAAAAATACATGATAATCGAAAAAAATAAGGATCAAAGGTAGAAAACCTAAATCATTTGTGGAAGAAGGGTGCAAACATATTGAAAATGGATTTCCAAAAATAAAGGAGGGCCCAAAAGCAAATGTGATGAGCATAAAAAACACTAATTTAGTAGGCGGCATTGTTATTTGTGAACCAAAGGAAAGTGAAATGGAGGGTATCAACAATGTTACAATCAATAATAATGATGATGAAGTTAGCATTGTTGATAAAGTAAAAGGGGATATGATTCAAACAAAAGAGGATTTAGAATCTTCATCCTCTTTGGAAGAAGAAGTCCTAAAATTTGCATCACATTTCCTACTCTTTCCAAATGATGCACTACAATTTGGGGAAGGTGCCTCAAAGTTTTTTGAAGATGGAAATGATTCTAGGCTCGAACTCAATATTGGTGAAGGTATCGAAGAAAATTTATTGAATGAATTTTACTTCCCTCCAAACAATGTCCAAGTAAGTATATCCTTCTTTCATTGTAAATAACCATTGAGTAGTGTTATTTCTTTTGTATGTGATTTTAGCTAGTAACCATTCTTATATTCTTTATATAAGAATGGTTACCAGCTAAAATCACATACAAAGCAATAACACTAGTTAATGGTTATGTTCAATTATAGAAGGATATACTTACTTGGACATTGTTTGGAGGGAAGTAAAATTCATCTAATAAATTTTCTTCGATACCTTGACCAATATTGAGTTCTAGCCTATAATCAGTTCCATCTTCAAAAAACTTTGAGTCCTCTTCCCCAAATTGTAGTGCCTCATATGCAAAGGGTAGGAGATGTGATGCAAATGTTAGCACTTCATCTTCCAAAGAGGATGAAGATTCTAGCTCTTCATTTGTTTGAATCATACTCCGTTTTCCTATATCAAAAACGCTACCTTCATCATCATTATTATTGATTGAAACATTATTGATACCCTCCATTTCACTTTCCTTTGGTTCACAAATAACAATACCATCCACTAAATTAGTCTTTTTTATGCTCATCACATTAGCTTTTGGACCCTCCTTTATTTTTGGAAATCCATTTTCAATATGTTTGCACCCTTCTTCCACAAACGATTTAGGTTTTCTACCTTTGATCCTTATTTTTTCCATTATCATGTATTTTTCATTTGGATGACATGTTGTCTCTTTGGGACCTAATTCATTAATTATGTCACCTAGCAAGCACAACTTTTTAGGTTCATCTTTTTCATCGGTTGAAAACATAAAAAGCAAGCCAGAAATTGAAAGATGCATAGTAAACAAAATATTCATGTGATCTTGAAGTTATTACATGGATAAATGTTTTGTGAAGGAACACTTGATATTTGATTATTTCAAATATTTTTCAAGATGACTTCCTTGTCTAGAAAATATTATTAAATTGCAAACCATGTACAAATATTGTTAAATAGTACACCCATTATATGAAATGGATATTTTTGAAGTTACTTGGACAGTCTTCTTGTGATGGAACAATATATATGGTGAAAACAATTATGTGCCAAGTTAATTTTAAGGTGGGTGAAAAAAATCATAATGACATTGTGATACCAAAGAAACACATAATATATGAATAAAAAAAAAGTTTTAATGATGTACATCTTTAATTTAATCTGTTATAACAAGTTAACATAATTTTTCTTTTTAACATAAACAAATTTATACAATAAACTTTAAAGTTAAAAACTATGTTAACATTTTAGAGGTCCACCGTTAGACCTATTTTTTCTGATGTATATTAAGTACACAAGAAAATCAAGTAACACAATATAAAATAGTAAAAAGATATGAATAGCTAATGATCTTGGAAGTTGCCTGTTTTTCTAACAACTTGAGCATTATCTTCACTCTCATCGTCACTAATTAGTATATAATTAATCAAATCAGTAACTTTGTTGCTAGTTTGGATTAAAGCTTACTGAGTATATGAATTCACAACTTTTTATGTAATATAATCAGATTAAAATAAGAAGATAAATTGAAATAAAACTTACCGTATAGTTGATACCTCACATTGATGCGGATCCTTGAGATCATATTGCGAAAAAGCTATCTAGATTGAACCAATTTTGATAAATGTTGCCATAAACTTGATGACTACAAATAGAGTAAACATGAAAACTATTTTCAGGACATATCCTTGTCTTTCTTCATGGACAAAACAATCAATTAATGTGTGTGTGTGTGTCTATATATATATATATATATATATATATATATATAAATACAAACGTAATCTCTGTATATACAAAGAAATTAAATATTAATACTTAAAAGGAAATAAAGGTTCTAATAATCAAATAAATATATTGTTAATCAAATTATTATGAGTACAAAAATAATTTGAAAATATATACCCATAAGGTACGAGAATAATATCGTAAGCAAACTTTGTATCAAACGGTTAGGATTTATGAAAAATAATAAAAGTAGGATGAAGTAATTTTAATTACTTAAGAAATCAAAAGTTGTTCAATAAAATGTTCATAACATATGCAATCAAAAGTTGTACAATAGTATGTTCATAGCATATGATAAACTCAAATAAAATATAACTATTAGTAGCCTTTTTCGGATCATCCACAGTCGAATTTAGATTGTCTTAACTTAGATGCACCATAAACCTCGTTGTAGTGGATCTAATTTTCTCTTTCAAGTGGTACCAATTTAACGTAAAAATCAAAGAACCATTAACTTTTGGACCTCAATGATTATGTATAAATAAGATGAACATCTGGAAATAAGGTTGTCCAAAAATTGAACATCTATGTATAAATAAAATCAAAGAACCATTAACCTTTGCTATTTTTCATAAAAAAAAAGGAGTTTGGTTAAATTTTAATAGAAGTCAGATATTTTTATCTAAAAAACTAAAATCTTAGTCCCAAAAAGTAATGGATTATATATTTATAGGTTGTAAAACAAATCATCAAAAATAAATTCTGAGAATTATTTTGTGAGCATGTATTCCAAAAATATTAAGGAGATGAACAAAATGAGATACGAAAAGGAGAAATATATTGTCCTAGATAACATACAAATTGTGTACAGTTGTAAGTAAAAAATGATACCTTTCAGCAATGAAGATTAATTTTGCATTTGTCCCTCCAAACTCCTGGCAGTAAGGGTATATTGAAAGCATTTGAGCTAAGTCGAGATAGGTCGAGCTTTACCCAGAGCAAGGGGTTATGACAAATTTCATTCCATGATTTGTAAACCATAGAGGTAACTAAAAGTTCAACAACATTCAGTTTCAAGAAAATTCTAATCAAGAAATCTAAGAATAGATCTTGAATATTAATCAAGAAAATTCTACTAGCTGAGTTGATATTCTTCATTTTTAACGTTTCCTGCATATAATATTAATTCAGACATTAATAAGTGTTAAAAATTGGAGTGTAAGCAAAACACATGCAATCCAAGAGATGATATAGTGCCACTTGAGCTATATATTAAGAGCTCAGATTTTCAACCCTAAATAATAAGAACAACAATATCAATAACCAAATCTAAATATTAATAGCTAAACCAATATTTATTCAAGAAGTTAGTAGATGTACGGTTAAAAAAATCCAACACAAAAGATACTTTTTTATAACGTTAATTGTAATTTGGTATTAATTAAGAGGGATGAATTAATTAGCATTTCATCAATATCGTCATTTATTTGCAAAATAAAATATTTTCATGCAATTAACACAAATTTTGGTAGTTGGTTGCTTCTACTAGAGAAACATCAAGAACAAGTTGGCATGAAATTGATATATCTTCGTTTTGTCAACTAATTATAGTTTGGACCAATAGTTCAATCTTAACTAAGTACCTAGTTTTATTTTATTTTTAAAAAGTATTCAAATATGAATTGAGAATATCACCATGTGAACTTAATCAAATTATCCATATCCACAATGTGTCTTTCTGTAAATACGCACACTCCATTCGAAGTGGCAATATACACGATAGGATCTTACCAAAACGGTCCATACCTACAACAATGTATTTGTGCAACCATAAACAATACATTTTCGATAAACCTAAGAAACAATAAAATAAAATTTATTTAAAAATAAATATTTTTTCAGCTGAAAGAAAAATAATAGATTCATTTTCTTTGATCAAACTAACCACAAATTCATTCGTTCGCAAATGGATCTAACTGGTGAATAGGACATACACACTATTTGATCTTAACCCAACGATCTAAGTTCACAATAGTGTAAATTTACACTATTGTGGACTTAGATCCACACTGTGTAATGGTGTGACTGCAGACAATAAATTTTTGATGAAACCTATGAAACAATAAATATTTTTGTTTGTTCAACCTTAAGAAAATTCAAACAAAGATCACCCAGATGCAAGTTAACAATGATTTCATTGAAACATATACAACCATATATGCTAAATCTTAACCAAAATCTTGGATTTTATTTTTTTTAAAAATGGATCTAAAATTTGAAGCAGAATTTATACACCAGATCTTAATCGAACGGTCTAGATCCATAATAACGCATCTAAAAAATGGTTCTAAGAAACAAGCGAAAATTATACACTGTCAGATCTGAATCAAACGGTCTAGATCCACAGTGTAATGGTGTAACTGTAGACAATAAATTTTTATTGAAACCCAAGAAATGATAAATATTTTTATTTGTTCAACCTTACAAAAAATCGGACAAAGATAATCCAGATGCAAGATAACCATGATTTCATGCAGACATATACAATCATATATGCTAAATCTTAACCAAAACCTTTTCATCTTTTAAAATGGATCTAAAAAACGAAGCAGAAATTATACACCAGATCTTAACCGAACGGTCTAGATCCATAATAATGGATCCAGAAAATCTTGTATTTCGTTTTCCAAATGGATCTAAAAAATATGCGAAAATTATGCACTGTCAGATCTCAATCAAACGATCTAGATCCATAATGTAATGGTGTAACTACAAAACAAAATTTATGATTTTTTATGAAACCTATGAAACCATAATATTTTTATCTGTTCAATCTTAAGAGTAATCAGATGAAGATCACCCAGATGCAAGATAATCATGATTTCAACCATATATACTAAATCTTAACAAAAATCTTGGATTTCATTTGAAAAAATGGATCTAAAATATCAGGCGAAAATTATACACATCAAATCTTAATTGAACGATCTAGATCCATAATAGTGTGATTGTATAAGGGCAATCCATTTCCCAAAAATTCAACTTATTAGAGAGAAAAATTTATTAGATGGGATCATATTGAAAGTTTTCAAATAATTCAATAAAAAATCGGACTGCAAAAAGTAAAATCACATAGGAAATGGATTGATTTAAGCATACCTCATCTTTGAAGCTCCTTACAAAGGTTTGTGTTAATAAAAACCTACTAACGTAGGTTGAAATGACCAAACAATGTCACTCTCTTTCATATATGGGGTGAATGGAGTGAGGACCGAAATCGAGACTACTTTGAAATATATAGTCAAACACCTTGAAATGATAACTTTACCACAACAATGCAAAAAATATTTGATTTATTTTCTATCCAAAATTACTAGAATAATATATCACACTTATTTGGTAGTAAAATTATTTTACTTTGGACATTAAAATATTGTTCAAATGGCTATCTAACCTTTTTCGTCACCCTTTCAAAAAAAAAACTTGTTCGTCACTGTCATAAATGATTGTAAAAAATAAATGTGGCTGGTTCGCATAAAAGTTAAAATTTTAAATATTTTTATATATTTGTCAAACCTCCTGATAAGGACTATTCTTATCTTTGTTAATCAAATAATGAAATTTAATACTAATACTACTACTACTACTACTACTACTACTACTACTACTAATAATAATAATAATAATAATAATAATAATAATAACAATAATAATAATTATTATTATTATTATTATTACTACTATTAATAATAATAATTAATAACAAAGCTTGCACAAAACAAAACAAACAAATAAATAAACAAGATTGGAGATTTCAAAGTAACAATAAATCTATATACGTACCAACACTTTAATATTTTGTTGTTCATTGATAGAGTCCCAAAAACAACTATTAACTAATATTTTCAATTTCAATTAAAAAAATAATATAAATAATGCGAAAGGAGATTCAGATGCACACTTACAAAAGCGCATATCAGCTTCTCTCTGTACTTGAAAACGGTAGGGGTTGATATAACCAATGCAATCTTGAGTTTTTAATCGAAGAAATCACACTTGTTGAAATATTATAAAAGATATAAGTTGCGAGCAACCACATAAAACACATGGTAGACGAAGACGACAAAGAAATAAAAATCATCTTCAACACATTGCATATCAAAGTGTTCTCTGCAGGAAAAAAGATTGCAAATCTAGATTAAATAGAATTAAAATAAATAAAATTGATAAACCAACAAACAAATGAACAAATGAATTATAATTGAAAAGATATATACCTGCAACATCCATTTGTCTGCATTGAATTTTTGGGAAAAAATAGATACGAAGCTGCTCCTGCCAACATATTTTGAGAAGTAGGCGCTGCTGAGGAGGAGCAGCTGTGTGTGTATATATAGCAAATTAAGTACAGAATGAACAAAATTAGGGTTGGTTAGGTCACTTTTTTTTGGTCAAAAGGTTGGCATTTTTATTTAATTTTGGTCAAAAGGTTGCCATTTTTTTTTGGTCAAAAGACTGTCATTTTTAAGTAATTTTGAAATTTATTAATTTTACATTAATTAATATATATGAAAATTTATATTTTTGGAATCTAGCAAATTAAGTGAGTGGCCATTTTTCCCCTAAAAAAAAAAAGTGAGTGGCCATTTTTAATTGGTGTTTTTTTTATGGGAATTGGTATTTTATTTTATTTATTTATGTTATGAACATTTTTAATTTCAATATTAAATATTTTTAAAAAAATTGAGGTCGAAAAATTTGTAAATGAGACGACTTATAATTGCGTCCACTTTCATATTCAACTTCAACTATTTCATCAAATATCTTCTTTCCTTCATAATGTTCTTCTTCTTCTTCTTCTTCTTCAATTCGTCATTTTCTCTTCTCCTAAGGCATCTACAATTTCGTCTATTCCTCTTTCATCTCTCTTCTTGTTTTTCGTTTGTAGGGTATTCAATGAACTTTTTTATTTGTGTTATTTTAGGGTATCGCGAAACAAAGGACATTTTCCTCAAAGATAATTATATATTTCTCATAATATTTGTTATCATTAACCGTTTTTATTTTATAAGATGTCATGGTATAATTTTATTGTCAAGTTCTTAATTATTTTATCATCCTATAAGGAAGGTATTACTATGTTTCTCTTTTCTTCTCCTTTGTGCAAAATAGCCTAGCATGTTCTCATAAAAGATTTTGTCTCTCAAACGTATTTAATAAAATTATATCTAAACTAAAATCCGTTCGTACATATTTACTCCATTTCGTGTTAAATATCTATTTTGTGCTAGTTATATTAAAAAATTTGTGTCTACACTGCTTTGATTTGATTTTTGTTTTATAACTTACATTTAACGAAGTTATATGAAAATGTTATGTATTTAGACCATTTTGTGCTAAATACCTATTATGTGCAACTTCTTTTAGAATATGTTGTGTCTGAAACATATTTAATTTGTGTTAGAAGAAGAATTGTTCATAAAAGTTCTCTTGAATTTTGATGATAACAAAGTATTGAAGAACAAGTGGAATACTAACATATGTTCAAGTGTGTAGGAACTCCTTATCATGAAGAAGGAACATATGACGAATATCATAAAAGGATTGGGAAGCTTAGAAGTCTATGGTGGAAGGTCAACCAGAAGTCAACATCCTAGTAGATGAAAGTCTCACAGAAGCTGGGGAGTGATCTCCACAGACTTTGTGAAGGATATCAAACACATAAGCTGACTAGGCTACGTATGTGAGATGTCTCTATCAATGCATCTAGTAGAGCAGTTATTTTGTCTTCTCCCTTCTACGTGTACAGGACATCAGGAACGAGGAAAGCAACATATAGTTCCCCTTTCAGTAAAGGAGAATCTAACTAATTTCCAACTGGATTATCCATATCAGACAAAGGGCCAACATTCGTGATTGAAGCTTCCCAACGACTCTATTTGAGATGACACTCTTCTCCAACGTCTCTCAAATCACTGCGTATAAAAGGAGATGAAGACCTAAAGAAGAAATAACAAGATTCTTCTATCCAACTGTGCCATTAGTCTGTTAAATTTAATAGCGCAAAAACACTTAGGATTTTTTTCAAGTCAAATCTTAGAAATCCTAGGGAGTCTCTTCATTTGTTCAGTTTACAGTTCTTGGTTAGAAAAAGTGTAAGAACAAATTCACGTATTTGCAGTTGGGGCAAACACTTTAGAAAATTTACAGCCTGCGTGCTCGAGCATGTAAGTCTCTTGGTGAAACCTTTAGCACTTTGGAGTTCCAATCAGTAGGGATTGAGCAAAGGGAAGTCTTAAGCAAGGGAAGTCTTTAGGTAGAGTCCTAGAGCACAAGTCTTTAGGTAGAAGTCTCTTGCTGTTATGCTTGAGCATAGGGAAGTTTATGTGAAGTGACCTTGAGCAATTTGTAATCAGTTGTGATTATAGGGAAATCCCTTGAAAGTGCAAGGGGATTGAACTACTCCTGGGTTGTAGGAGGAACCATGATAAAATTGTTGTGTGCCTACTTTCTCTATCTCTACCTCTTTATCTTTGTGTTTTGTATTTATCCACTGTACTCAGACTCTGCATCAGAATCAGTATATCAAAGATTATGACCAGCCCCCCCCTCTCCCCTCTTGTGTATTTTTCTCACCCTCAATTTGTATTTTTGCTTATAGCTTACATGCAATGAAGTTATGGAGTTTGTTTTATGAAGTTGAAAACGATTTTAGCCCATTATTCCTTCAGTTAGTGCTTTTGCTTTGAAAATGGAGTTTATTGTTTCATTGATGTGTGGTGGGTTGTAGGTACAAAGGTTAAGTTAATTTGTGTTAGCAGTCGTATCCTTAGCCTTAGTACTTGTACTTGGTTGCTAAAATTAGCTCAAATACATTTTATTTTTGCAATTTGGTTTTGGATTTTTACTCTGAATTGTGCACGGTGTATGGATTTTTACTTTGGATTAGGATTTGTGGTTCTTATTTCCTCTAGGGTTGCAATGTGTTGTATTACCTTATGGGTGTTTTTTTAGGTTATGCCTTCTGCCACTCACTCTTTTGTACCTTTGTTTTATTTTTCTTTCTAATTTACATAGGTGTTGCAGATCCATCTGCAACCCTTTCTCTAAAAAATACCGACATTGCCCCCGCCTCTTCCACAATCAGCTACATTACTCGATTAATTCAAACTAACTCTCATTGAAACTAAGTTATACTTACGTACACCAATTATGTTTTGATTTTCGAGTCAAATCAATTTCTTTTAAAACCTCATCTTTCAGGCATTACATATTACTACATCCACTCTATTATCTAACTTCAACTATTTCATCATATATCTTATTTCTTTCCAAACGTTCCGCTTCTTCAACTATTCATTTTATCTTTTCCGAAGGCATCTACAACTTCATTTGTTTCTCATTTCATATCTTTTCTTATTTTTTTGTTTGTAGGGTATTCAATGAACTCTATATTTTTGTGTTTTTTCAAGGTATTATAAAACAAAGGAGATTACCCTCAGTGATAGTACTTTATTTCTCACGATTTTTTTTTATCATTAGCCTTTTTTTTTACAAGCCATCATTGCATATTCTTTTGTACGAAAGGTATTACTATGTTTCTCTTTTCTTCTCTTTGTGCAAAATACCCTTTTCATGTTCTCATAAAAAATTTCGTCTCTCAAACCTATTTAATAAAAATATTTACTACATTTCGTGTTAAATACCTATTTTGTTATCTTAAAAGATTTGTGTCTAAACTAGTTTTGATTTGATTTTTTTTTTTTATAACAAACAGTCAGTGATGTTATGTGAAGATGTTGTTTTGTATTTAGTCAATTTTGTTCTAGATACCTATTATGAGAAACTCTTTTAGAATATGTTGTGTTTGAAACGTATTTAATTTGTCCTTTTGCTTTTAGCTTACATGCAATGAAGTTATGAAGTTTGTTTTATGAAGTTGAGACCGATTTTATCCCATCAATCAGATTTTTGGAATCTTTTCTATAACCGCTGCATGGCTAGATCTATTTATTCTGTTATTATTTCTCTTTCTCTTCTTGCAAAAATAATCATTGTAAAGGTGTAACTCTTATTTGACACGCAATTTTTCGGATGATTTGGAAGGCTAGATATGGAATTATTTTCTCAACTAAGATATTGGTGGAGGAGGAAATTGTAGATCCTATTAAATCCACCTCTTGGAGGTTGTTTATAGCTACAAGTGGTTTTCGAATCGGAAAAAGTTATGGTGCATAAGCCATAACTTATGCACCATGCATAAGTTAATTACAACCATTAGATAATTGGACACTTGTAATGATCCTATGGTTCTCAACTACCCCACAATCTGATTGCAGAAACCTCATTCTTTCTCCTTTTTCACGACCCCGCATTCTTCCGGTACGTCACGACGTGATTGCGGCGCCGATTTCACCGGCGAACCTTGCGATTCAGGTGTTGCCGCCGTTTCTTGCTTCGTTCTCTTTGTTCATGTTTGCGATTTCAGTTTGTTCCTGCTTGCCGTTTGCGATTTGCGATTTGCGTCTAGGTTGCACGAATTCCACCCTTTCTCGCCGGTCCGACGTAGTTTTTCCGGCTATCTCGCTCCAGCAAATTCGTACTGCATTTTGAAGAGGTAATCATGTATATGATTTTTGTTGTATTTAGTTTTTGATTCAAATTTCGAATTTGTTCTTAGTATAGTATCAATTTAGTGATTCAGTTGCAGCAATTAGATTCATTTTTCTATTTGTATAAGAATCAATTTTGCACATGATTTTGGGCAATTAGAAGCTGAACAGTACTAGAGATTTCGCCAATAACTACAGTAATGTTAGGAAGAGTTATATGAATAGGCTTAATATAATGAAAATTTGTAATAGTATTCTTGGTGCTAGTGAAATGGTGTGTGTTGCTAGTGTCGAGGATTCAAATATTCAAATTGATATTTCTTCTGGAAATGGAGTTTTGCTGATTTGTGAATAATTCACTATCATTAGAAGCTTGATTTATGGAATGTTGTGATTAATGTGGAGTAGAAATTGGCTTTTAGTTCAGCGAAAGATTCATCAGCTACTGAGTTTGATCAGTAACAGCAAATTGAGCAAGGTGAAAATTCGGTATTTGGTCTAATTCCGCCATTCACTTGTGCATTGTATTCTCGGTCGTCTTTTGGATATGTTATGTTTACAACTGGGTAGTAGCTTGTTGATATGCTAACTGGGTAGGCAGTCATTCATTTTGCAGAATGCAGTGGGGAAGGTCTTTGAAGGTGTACGTAAAGACCCATCTTCCGTGACACCGTCTAAGTCTTCAAAAGTAGCTGTTGTCGGTGAACCATCTGCTGGTGTGAAGTCCTCTGCACCAAAGTTCAAAGAAAGACCAAATCCAATTAAGTCAAAGAAGCGACTTAAAAGTGACTATGAAAAAGCTAGAGAAAGGCAGAAATTGCTTATAAATCAGAAAAAACAAAAGAGAGATGATGAAGCTTTAAAAAAAAAAAGTGGTCACTGATTGATTGTTTTTATGTTATAAGTTTGTATTAGATTTTATTGTTATGTATTGATTATAGATTGTTACAAAACCATTAGACAATTAGTTTGGTTTCGTGTAGAACAATATCAAAACCATTAAACCATACTTATGGTTTCATTAGTAGTTTTTATTTAAAACCATTTGTCAATAATAATTTTCATTATTCTTTTATTTTATTTAGCATTTGGTTTTTGTGCCTCTTTTTACTAGGAAGAATGATATTTATATATAGTAGTAAAAAAAGGAGATATTATAATGTGTTTTTGTTGCTTAAAAATAACATAAAAAGATCATTCACACATGAAAATCAACCGAAAAACCAATGACCCAAAGAATATTTGATAACAAAATAAACCTTATTTCCATATCGGACTAACGAATACATGAATAATATACAATAAAATCTATAAAAACTGACAATCCTTCAAAATAGACAGTTTCGAAGGTAACTTCTACCGGTAGAAAAGAAGTAAAAAAAATGTTGATAGCAAAACAGACAGTTTTAAAGGTATATCTACTGGTGGAAAAGAAGTCATAAACGTTACGACTGCAATTTTGGGTGCACCATGGTAATTTCTCCATATTTGTTATACATGTGGATTGCGCATAATTCTAGTTAAACTTAATTTTAATGTTTGAACCATGGTTCTTATCACAGATTTGATAAAAAAATAAAAAACAATTCAAATGAGGGGAGAGTAAGAACCCAACAATTCTAATTAAGAAAAATAGTGGAGTTGCATTTGTAAAATAGTGGTCATACGGACCATATAATTACAAAAAAAAGTGGTTACTTATTGATTAATTCATATTAGGTTATAAGTATGTACTATTAAGTGGTTACTTAATAATGATTTAAGTGGTTATCATAATTTTTTTATTACAAAACCATTAGATAATTATTTTGGTTTCACATTGAAAACTATCAAAACCATTTAACCATACGTATGGCTTTTGTTACAAAAACCATTAGACAATTAGTTTGGTTTCGTGTAGAACAATGCCAAAACCATTAAACCATACTTATGGTTTCATTAATAGTTTTTATTTAAAACCATTTGTCAATAATAATTTTCATTATTCTTTTATTTTATGTAGCATTTGAAAATTATTTTTCTTTCACATACAAGTCTATTAAAACCATTAAAGCGCAATTATATTTAGACAAAGCCAGAAATTCATTTTACAACGTAAGAAATAAAAGAGAGATGATGAGACTTTTATCACAAAAAAAGTTGTTATCATAATTTTTTTATTACAAAACCATTAGACAATTAGTTTGGTTTCACATTGAAAACTATCAAAACCATTAAACCATAGGTATGGTTTCAGTAATAATTTCAGTGCATAACATCTTAATCATTATTTAAAACCATGTACCGATAATAATTTCATTTAAAACCATTACATAATTATGGTTTTAGTATCAAAACCATTAAACCATACTTATGGTTTTAGTATTCCATACCCCTAAGTTAATTAAAATTAAATTATACTATGAAAGATACTATAAAAAGACACAACCAACTATCAAACCATTAAACCATACTTATGGTTTCAGTATTCCATACCCCTAAGTTTGTTTCAATTCATCAAAATTCATAAACATCTTTATACTTACTCAATAACATTAACACTAATCCTATCCGTTATCAGAGGTTATATATCACGTTGCTAGCTTTTGAAGCAATTCTTCATAGTATGAAGTTGCTTCCTTCTCCACATAGTTTCTTTTGCAATTGCTGGAGTCACTTACTATTGTTGAACAGATTCCAATTCTCAAATCCATAGTTTTTGCAACCTTGCCATTCTTCCTATGCTTTCTCGTTTTGGATCAATCTTTGAAAGATTCCATTTCGGTATTGCCACCCTCCCATTCAGCAAGAAACTTCATGCAAAAGACTCCACAATTGTCTTTATCGCATTGATTAGGCATCTTTGGTGTTTCCCACTTAAATGTGCTAAACTGGAAAGACATTGTGATTTTTCTTTTCTTGTACAATTCTGTCACAAATGCTTCCACCTCCTTCAGCCATACATCAAACATCTTCTTGTACACAGTTGTTTCGCCATTCTTCATGTGCAATGTCTCTCCTTCTCCTCTCAAGCTGTTCAGGAATTCAAATTTTTGGCTCTTGAGATTCACAACAAAGCATACATAATGACAACCCGAATCTCCAATTAGTGTTGGCGTCATTATCTATTACATCAGTAAAATAATCAACACCATATAATTAAAACAATCAATATGCATAAATTTCCAAAACTATAATCTGATGCTTAAGGAACATGCTTATCTGCTAAATACAAAGATGCTTAAGGAAATCTGATGAAATACTTTTTGAAATCGAACATTGTGTCTATTTCTTCCAACTACAACAATATGCCACATTCCATAAACTTCAATCACAATAGTTAGGTAAAATATTCTATAAAAATAACATAATACAATAGACCAGAGATGGACCAATAGACCTGTTTCAAATCACAAACACAGCACAACAAAATACTGTCTCTGGCCGATAACAACAATTTGGTTTCAGTGAATTTTAAAGCTAAAAATAAATAATTCAAATAAAACAACCATTGATTTTGGTCAGAGCACATATATAGCTAGCAGAGATGGACCAATAGAGCCGTTTCAAATCACAAACACAGTGCAGGAAAATATTGTCTCAGCTGATAAAAACACAGTGCAAGAAAATATTGTCTTAGCTGATAAAAACAGCTAAGATTAAGTCTAAGACCATAACAATGAAATATATGAAAGAAAATCTAATTAATAAACTGTTCTCAATTACTAGGGCTACTAAGAGTCTAACATCTCTCAACAGATGCTCTTCTATACGTACCAATCTCTTATCAAATCTCTAACCGCATGCTTATGTGATCTAGTTATATACCGACCGTGTAACTACGAGATAGGATGTTTACTCTCTAAGACAGAACATAACAATAAAATCATATATCAATTAAAGCAATAGTAGCATGATCTACTTGATCAATTTACATCATGAATTAGACTCCCTACTTAATTTCAGTTGATTTCAATCGGAACACATGAATTTGACAATCCATTGGTTTTGCAAAATCTAAAATACTGCAAAAACATGAACAGATGTTAGAGTTGTCTGACATCATCGTATTTATATTAGAGTATGTTAAAGAAATTGTTAAAAACAGTTCCAAAGCAAATCAACACTCTGAAACCATTTCAACAGCAAAATGGTTTCAGAGTAAAACTTGCAAAAACCATTTACACAGCACATTGGTTTTGGTATAATTTTTAAACAAAACATACTATAATAAGCACATTTAAACACTCTAAACCATTTGTTTGAGTTGATTTTCTCTCTCTTATTTGATACCTTACAAAAAGTGTCGGTGCAACATTGGTCAAATGTTACTTGTGCTCCTTGCGAGATTTCAATGCATAAAGACCCATTCAAGGTTCATATTATTGTTCTGTCCATCCAGCAGATGGTCAAAAGAAATGTGGAAAAAATATATGGATGAAACGGAAACTGTTATCCTAAAGAAATTGAGAAAATTCTGAACATCTCATCTCAGTTGTAAAAAATGAGTGGTTTAAAAGACTAATATCTCTCACCAAAATATACGAGAAATGTATCAACTCCATTGAAAACTACAATGCTAAAAATGATTCAGGCTTTCAAAAAAATGTCACAAGCCAAGACAATCATAGGCGTATTTATATAATAATCAAAGAGCATAAACAAGAAACATGAGTATCTATCTCTTTGAAGGACATATATTGCACAAATCCAGACATTAATATTAAAAAATAAAAGCAAAAGCATGGTCCTTAAATTAGAAAACTAGAAAGCATGTAGTCTACATTCCACAAAAGTATGGTTCTTTTGCACCATCCTAGCTTATTTCCATATATCTTAGACAAACATAGTGTGTGCCTCCTTATTGCTACGAAAGTGTAATTAAAGCAATAGTAGCATGATCTACTTGACCAATTTACATCATGAATTAGACTCCCTACTTAATTTCAGTTGATTTCAATCGGAAAACATAGTGTGTTCAAGAGTCACATGAACTCATATGTTGTCCATCTATATAAATCAATTGTCTCAAATAGTCTCACAAATACTTACGCCAATAAATAAGTTCAAATAAGTCAATTCACAGAGCCTAAAGATAAATGTAAAAAAAACAGTGGAAGTTTGTTTTGTTCAGGTTGCTGTAGAAAGCAATTTTGGTTTTTTCTGGAGTGTAGAAAGCAATTTTGTGTGGGCTAGGTGTTAATGGGTTGGACTTATGCATGGTGCATAAGTTATGGCTTATGTATGATAACCACACCCTTTCGAATCATCTTCTTTTCCATAATTCATAGTTTGGGTGATTTTAGTTTGGCGGGTAGAGTACCTCTTGCACTTATACCTAACCTCTAGGTTTATTACTATCTGTACCTCTCTCATTTTGATCTAATATATATTTTGTTTTGCTCTTAAAACAAAAAATTTATTATTAAAAATTTGTCGAACATTTTATAGCGTAATGAAACATGCATAGATAGTATGATACCGAAGCAGCTAGCTTATTTAACTTTGTCATTGAGGAGATACATAACTTTGATAGATGGATGGTCTTTGATAGTAACACAGAGAAGTCTTTGAAATTGAGTTGGAGAATAGAACACAATAAGGCACAATGTGGTAAAGAACAAATCCATATCAAGATAGTAAAATTATATAAGGTAGAAGATATTTAATTTTACACATGGGTGGAGATTGGCTTATAAATGTATGCCTAGATGATCAGCTTCGTCGCCAATCGCCATGGCTGTATTGTGGTCTCGGTTTGTGTATTGTGTCTAAGTGGTTTTGTAAGTACAAATTATATGTTCTTTGATTGTTCGTGTGCTAAATCTATTTGGTTATAGCTCCCAACCAAATTTCCGATCAACCTTGACTTTACGACCCCTATTGACCGGATGCTCTGTTGCTATTTATAAGTCTCCGATTGAATCTATTCTGTTGGCAGAGATGCTTCTAAAGTAGCAATAAACGTCACAAGAAATAGGGGGTTTGAATTGTAACCCTTTTAAAAATTATTCTTGAAAGTTAAGTTTAGATTTATATACTCAAGAATATTCTTGGTGTATGTTAGTTCAACAAGATTAGAGTATACAACAATTAATTGATTAGAATAGAATGTTCTGAAGAATGATTATAAGCAGAATGAGAAAAATGATGTTAAATTAAAATATAATATTATTTTAACAAGGACCAAAATGTACTGATTAATATAAGACAGAATGATAAAAACAATATTATATATTGAATTTAAACTTTAGTCAAATATTTAAGCAATTGTTTTATTTTGGACCAGATCGTTCTGGAGACAGTTTAATATTAAATAAAATAAAGCAACAATATTAATGATTGATTAGGGACCAGAGCACTCTGGATTAATTTGATAGTGATTAATTAGGACCAGAATATTCAGGAGATTAATATAAGTGTGATAGTGTGTGTGTGTGTGCGCGCGCGCGCGTGTGTGTGTGTTGTGTAACTTTAGAGAGAGAGAGAGTGAGAGAGAGAGAGAGAGAGAGAAGAATAACACAGGAGAGTTGTCTTGGTTCACAAAACTTGACTACTTCCAGTCCTTACACCTCGTCTGAGATTATCCACTATAGTTGTCTTGCTAACAGAAACTTCTGACTAGCACTATAAGATCTTGATCACACCAGATCAGTCTGTTACACCTGTATTATCAACCTCATCAGGCTTCTATAATTCTTTGCACCCTAGCAAAAGAAAGGTTGGAATTTTCTATCTCAAACTATTAAACCCAATAGACTTGAGAAGTACAACACACTTTGTATAATGAGATTTGTTTTGGATCAAATAAATACTCAACACTTGTTTGAGTTTTACAATAGCAAATTCGAAAGAGAAGATCCAAGAGATATAGTGAGAGAGCTTGGAATTTGCTTTGTCTGCGAAGAGTTTTGTATGTAGTGATGTTTTTCACTTGAGAGAATATTTGTTTTTAAAACACTTGCCTTTAAACATCAAAACCACTTGTATTTATAGGTGAGGAGTGTCTTGGTGATCAAGTAGTGAAAATAGAGTTGTTGGAGATGTTTTTGATAGCTGTCTAAAGTCTCAATTGATTTTATTTTTCTTCTTTAAAATAGACAGAACGTTCTCAGATTGTTTTGTCTGATTTTGCCTAGCTTTGCTAACACTATTACTGGCTTGCGAGTGAAAGAATCCAGCTGTAATGAGCTGTTTAACTTGTTGCCCTATGTTGATAATGTCATGTCCTTTTGCTTTAATGATGTCATGCTTAAAAGACCATGTGCTCTTTAAGAGATATTTATATTTCTAATGGGCTTTATTTTCTAAATGGGTTTAAATCTTTTCTTAAGGCCCAAGAGACATTTTCAAAGCATAATTCGCCATGATTTCTTGCTGTGCAGACTTGTTCACTTTTGATGTACTATTTCATTTTCTTCGTATTTGCCGGAACGTTGTTAGTACATTCTCATGAAACAAATTCTCACAAAACGAATTAGTAGATAACAAGATTAAATAAATATAATATGTTTGTAATCTTTAAAACATCAAATAAAGATTTTGTCTCAACAGCTTCATACATACTATTTGGACTGGTCGAAATGTTTTCAAATTCAACAATAACATAATTTCTGTTCATTCAACAATTGCGAAGGTTAGATCATCCATTTGTCATAGCGCTAGTTTATGTAAAGCGCAAGTTTGGCCTGGTAGCATTGGTGCCGATATTCTTGCGGATTTAAACATCTCACTGATCTTTAAATCCCATCCTTCCATCAAGATGGTTCTTTGGCAGCCCATATGCATCCTTGGATTAAGGTAAATACAATTGGCTCTCTTAATGGTAATTCTGCAACCTTAGGGGGGCATCTTTCGTGATTCTCTATCGGGTTTTTTGGGTGTTTTTCTAGCTCACTTCAGGTGTCTTTTGTGTTGCACATGGAGCTCTTGGGTATTATTATTGCTATTGAGTAGGCTAATCATCGAGGTTGGATTCGCCTTTGTATAGAGAGTGATTTACAACCTCTTTGGCTTCATTACACTCTTGATTTAGAAAAATAATAAAAAAAATAAAATATATATTGCCAAGCTTCCATGAAACTTTTTATGGTTCATTTATACGGTGACAATCTTGTGTTGATGAATGAAGATAAATTTCATCGATTCTTGTTTGTGCCATGACAACTCTAATGATAGCAGATAATTCAGTTTCTCACATTTTGTTGTGGCATTTTATTTCAATCAGATATGCACATGCAAATAACTCTTGTTAAAGCTATTGAAATGTTCAACTTTATGAAAAACTCTAGATTGACTCCTGATCAGGAAGCATTTCGTGTACTTTTGACGGCTAGTTGTAAATATGGTAGCGTCGAAGAGGAAATTATAGATGCTATTAAATCCATGATACTTCCCTTTGTGAAGCTGGAAAACTAGCAATGGCAATAATACACAATGATAGAGGAGAATGTTAGTCCAACTCTTGTGACCTACCATGCATTTTTTGAAGGGAAAGATTATTATGGAACCTTAGAATTTCTGAGTAAGATGAAAGGTTTTGGTTTGGGTCCAAATAAGGATTCTTTTCTTATAATTAAAGTAAAATTCTTAAAGCTTGAGAAGAACTACTTATGCATCCATTTCTTATAAAGAGTTGAAGTAAAAAATTTTGATTTTTGAAGAATCTTTTTTCTAGCAAAACTCATAAAACAATCATACTCTCCAAACACACAAACAATTATTCTCTTGTTTCAATTCCTTATAATGTTTAAAAAAAATTAGGGAAAAGCAAAACTGTGATATACCAAAAGCAAAAAAATGTTCCAAATTACTGAGCAAATGAAACAAAACAATTAGACTAAAAAAAGATTCATAATCCGTAATATGGCTGGTTTATACGGTTACATTAAAAAACCCATAAACAATAACAAACCCACAATTCACATCGCAATGAGTGCACCTATTTGAAAATATATTGTATGAAGTTTATTTGTGTGTTCAGATGATAAAAAAAAGAAGCAAATTCTACATATATAAGCTATTTCAATAAAGTACTTCGAACAACTTATGAAAATAAACTAAAAATGGACACATCATAGGCTATTATTTCAATTCTTTCATTCAAATGTTTGTGTAAGTGTTTAATCTCATAAAATAAGTTTTATAAAATTCACAATTTCTCAAGTTGATTCTACATGAATTTTAGTTAATTTTGATCCCTATCACTAACAGGGACTAAAAATACATACTACATAGAAACGAAAAAAAGTTGATTCTACGTGAATTTTATTTAATTGTAGTAGTATTTTTTATTCTCCATAGAAACTAAAACGAAATAAAGTTAATGTGACTAAAACTAAAAAGTCATAGTTTTATGATGCTTAAAATACATTTAAACCAAATAATTAATTAAAACCAATTCTATGAATGTATAGAAAGGTACAATACAATAACAATTTTTTTAATCATGAAATAATATTGTAATTTCTTTTTTTTGTACAGATAACAAAAACGGCTATATATGGAACGACAATTATTACAGTTGATAAATTCTCCTTCTCATTTTCCTTTTCAACAAACTAAACAAACAACCTCAAGTTTGGGAGCATATGTGAACATGGTGCGGCGTTTTTGTTCCTCCAGGCGGTTCAAATAGAAATTTGAAAGTTGTTGATTATTTCATTTATTTCTCCATATTGTGCTCATTTGCTATGATTGGCATAGTAGTATCCTGGATTGCATCCTGATCACTCAAATAGTATGTTTCTATGGTTGCATATTATCACTTTGAATGTGCATCTCAAAGTTCCATACATAAACTTTCGCGTCACATCAACTTCCTATCGTAGTACTGCAACAAAACAAAACAAAATAAATAAATAAATAAATAAGACTAGAGATTTCAAAGTAACAATAAATTTATATACTTACAAACACTTTAATATTTTGTTATTCATTGATATAGAGTCCCAAAAACAAATTAACTAATATTTGCAATTTCAATTAAAACAATAATATAAACAATGCCAAAGGAGATTCAGATGGACACTTACAAAAGCGCATATCAGCTTCTCTCTGTACTTGAAAACGGTAGGGGTTGATATAACCGGTGCAATCTTGAGTTTTTAATCAAAGAAATTACACTTGTTGTAATATTATAAAAGATATAAGTTGTGATCGACCACATAGAACACATGGTAGACGAACACGACGAAGAAATAAAACCCATATTCAACACGCTGCCCATCAAAGTGTTCCCTGTATGTAAGGTGAAGAGATTGTAGATCTAGTAGGTTTAATAGAGATTAAAAGAAATAAAATTGATAAACGCAACAAACAAATGAATGAATGAAAGTGTGGAATTATAATTGAAAAGATATATACCTACAACATCTGTCTGCATTGAAGTTCTGCGAAAAAATAGATAAGGAGCTGATCCTGCCATACATATTCTGAAAAGTAGGCGATGCTGAGGAGGAGCAGCTGTGTGTATGTATATATATATATATAGCAAATTGAGGACTGAATGAACAAAATTAGGGTTAGTTATATGTCAACTTTTTTTTGGTCAAAAGGTTGCCTTTTTTATTTAATTTTGGTCAAAAGGTTGCCTTTTTTTGGTCAAAAGGTTGCCTTGTTTATTTAATTTTGGTCAAAAGGTTTCCTTTTTTTTTTTAAAAGGCAGTCATTTTTAGTTGGTGTTTATTTTATTTATTTAATTATGAAAATTATTAATTTTTACATTAATTAACTTATCTAAAAAGTTATATTTTTGGAATGAGTAAATAGTCACTTTTGTCTCTGATTCTGCACCTCGCTAACACAAAAGTCTTTGACTCACGATTAAATACAAAGTAGTCCCTGAATATGCACTACCATTATCACTTTATTATCTGACGTTAAATAATTATGTTAACTGATGACGTAGCAAATGTTTTATGCTAACAAGGATTATGACGCGTCAGAGGGACTAAAGTGAAAGTAGGAAATGGTCACTTTGGTCTCTGAACCGAAAATCAATATCCCCAAAAATCAATATCCCTGAACCAAAAAATATTTTTTCCCCAAACATGTCTTAACGAAGTGTTGTTCATCGTCAAGAACTGAGTCATCTTCCTCAATGAAGTTGTTATGTGGTTGCGGGAGACTTGTTGTTAGGTCTGTGACTGTATATATTTACTATCAGTTAGATCTCTGACTATAAACACTTACTATCACTAAGGTCCTTGACAAATTATACTATTTTTGTCTCTGACGGTAAACACTTACTGTCACTAAATTTATTTATTTTTAGCAACGATATTCACAATATTACTCTAGTTTTAGGTACCTTTTCTATAACGTCTTCATGGCTAGATCTATGGATTCCCTTATTACTCTATTATTTTTCCTTCACTTCTTGCAACAATAATCATTATAAAGGCGTAACTCTTATTTGACACACAACCGTTTGGAAGATTTGGTAGGTTAGATATGGAATTATTTGCTCAACAAAGATATTGGTGCTGGAAGAAATATTGAAGATGCTATTAAATCCACCTCTAGGAGGTTGTATATTCTAGCTACAAGTGGTTGTACTACGAGTGATTTTTTTAATCCTCTTATTTTTTATAATTCATAGTTTAGATGATTTAAATTTAGCGGGTAAGGCCCCTTGTACTTATACCCAACCTTTAGGTTTATTACTATTTATACCTCTCTCATTTTGAACTAATCAAATTCGTTTTGCACTTAAAATACAGAACATTCTTAAAAATTTGCTGAAGGTGCAATGTGGTAAAGAACAAATCCATGTCAAAGATAGTAAAATTATATAAGGTATAAGATATTAAATTTTATCATTCAATATGTAGTTTTTTTTTTTTTCACAACTTTTATGCATGAAAATCATATCAATTGTGGCATTAATATTGCAAATATTTACGAGCTAGTGTATCTATCACTTCAACATGTGATTTTCACTTCATTTCATAATTCTCCTTTACATCTCAGTTAAAGTGATAGAGAAGGCATGAATAAAATTATTTTGAAGGTATAGAATTCTGACTTCAGGAATGTGAATTTTCCACATAAACTCATCCTTCACTCAACCATGAAGGTTCATGTTGATAGATTCAATATGACTTTGACTTTAGCTCTTGTTCATTGAATTTAATGCAAAAAATGATAAAAGAAATTTTAGAATTGTCTAAGAAGAGGAATATACAAATTCACCTAATATTAAACTCCAAACCTCATGTTCAATTTCCAAGTCATAGGGTCAAAGAACAACAAGTCTGAATGAACAACTAATTCCTTTCTCGGTTGTCAGATAAATCGATAAGAAAAAAAAATGATGTTGAAATATGCCTTGAATTAGTGTTGCGAAAATGTCTTACATTGGATAATATGAAGAAATATGCAAAGACTTGGCCATATAAATAAAAGTCTTGTGTGTTAGTATCTTTTGCACAAATAGTTAGTGGGTTTTGCAATAGTTAGGATTACCTCTACTAGTCAGTACATTGTTGAATGCCATGTTAAATTTTGTGTCGTTTTTCATCCTATCTTTTATAATTATTGTCATTATTCTTGCGTCATGTTATAACAAATGATATTTAGAAATAGAATGCATAAATATTTGCTATGCAATGGATTGAAATTGGAACACGTTTTTAAAAGAAAAAATAGAATGAGATCTGTTATAGATGAAAATGTGGTAAAACCCTTTTTGCATGAGAGCTTCTACGGTACACTCACTAATTTTAGTGTATCGGTACTCTTGTTTCATAAAATTTATAAATTAATTATCATTTTTATAAAATAAAAAGCTATTTGTTAATATTATATTTTAGAAAACACCAATTCATAAGAAAAACTTCATTTCATTGTTTATAAGGATCATATTCAATTTTTTACATTTTGTCATAAAAAATAATCGATATTCATTGTTATGAGTAATAAAAATTCGTAAAAATCAAATTTTATTTCGTCGAAGCTTTTGGTAAATAAAATTTAATTATTATCGTTGTCAATGACAGAAAATAATTATTTTTCTTCAAAAAAAACAACTCATTTATTATTAATTTTACGACTTGGTGTACCGATACACTCAAATTTATTAGGTGTACCATAGAATTTGCCTTTTTGCATAACAACATTAAATCATATGAAGCAAGAGCCTCCAACTGATCATCCCAACCCATATGCAATTCCTATCAGATGCAAGCATTACATAACAAGAGCCTCCAAATAGGTAAGAAGTAAAAAGTTTAGAAAAAATATAGGTCGCAAAAATCATATGGATAAGGAGCCTATATTATCATGTTCATAGTCTATTTATTTTTACTTCTTATGTTTTATCATGTATTACATATTAAATACTTTCAATACTTCCATTCAATTCCCATCAGATGCTAAGCTTCCATTAAACTTTTATGGTTCATTTGTAGAATGACAGTCTTGTTTTGATGAATGATGATAAATTTCGTCGATTTTTGTTTGTGCCATGAGCCCATGACAACTCTAATGATATGCATATGAAAATATCTCTTGTTAAGGCTATTGAAACATTTAACTTTATGAACAACTCTAGATTGACTCCTGATCATGAAGTCTTTCGTGTACTTTTGACTGCTCTTTGTAAGTATGGTAGCGTCGAAGAAGAAACTGTAGATGCTATTAAATCCATGATAATTCCCCTTTGTGAAGCTGGAAAACTAGCAATGGCAAGAATACACAATGATAGAGGAGAACGTTAGTCCAACTCTTGTGACCTACCATGCATTTTTTGAAGGAACTGATTATTATGGAACCTTAGAATTTCTGAGTAAGATGAAAGGTTCTGGTTTGGGTCCAAATAAGGATTCCTTTCTTATAATTTAAGTAAAATTCTTAAAGTTGAAGCAACCTGTATTGCACCAAAAGTTTGGCGAGAAATGAAGAAATATGAAGAAAACAAATTGTTAAAAAGGCTAATAGTAATAAAGTGCAAGAGTTCTGAAATGGAAAATTCATCGAGAGCAGTGAAGAGTGAAGATAGCAAAGTTTCTCATAATATTTTGTTATCATTAGTAATTTTTATTTTTCTAAGCAAACATGGTATAGTTTTGCTGTCAAGTTCTTAGTTATTTTATCATCCTCTAAGAAAGGTATTACTTTGTTTTTCTTTTATCATAAAAGATTTTATCTCTCACATATTTACTAAAAATGTGTCTAAATGAAAATCCATTCGTGCATATTTACTCCATTTCGTGTTCAATACCTATGTTGTGCTAGTTATCTTAAAAGATTTGTGTCTGATCTACTTTGGATTTTATTATTTTATAACTTAGATTTAATGAAGTTATATTAAGATGTTATCTATTTAGTCGATTTTGTGCTAAATACCAATTATCTGCAACTTCGTTTAAAATATGTTGTGTCTAAAACGTTTTTAATTTGTACTTTTGCTTTTAGCTTACATGCACTGAAGTTATGAATGAAGTTCATTTTATGAAGTTGAGACCGATTTTAGTCCATTATTCCTTTCATTAATCACATTTTAGGTACCTTTTCTATAACCTCTTCATGGCTAGATCTATTGATTTTGTTTCCACTTTATTATTTCTCCATCTCTTCATGCAACAATAATCATTATAAAGGCGTAACTCTTATTTGACACACAACCGTTTGGAAGATTTAGAAAGTAAGATATGGTATTATTTTCTAAACTTAGATATGGTATTATTTAGGAGGCTTAATTTGTATTTTTTTCAACTAAGAGAGAAAAACATGTCTAGTGATGTTGGCAACAGTGTTGCTTCTGGTAGGAATAACTCTATTGTTAATAATGATTACAATACTTCCACTTATGATAAAAACAACTACTCTATAAGACCTCCATCTTTTAATGAAGATGCTACTCAGTTTTCATGGTCGAAGAGCAAGATGTACCACCGTATCATAAGAGTTGATCATGAGATGTGGGACATCATTGAAGATGGTGTTCTTTTGTTGTTTATGCAGAAGGAATGGTGGTAGACAGGAAGAGTCTGACTGAGGCTCAAAAGAAAATCTACATAAAGCATCACGGAGTACGTGCCCTTGAGCATTCTCTTGGTTGTGTCATTGAGCATTTGTAATCAACTATGATTATAGTGAAAATCAGGGAATTGGACTACTCTTGGATTGTAGGAGGAACAATTTAATTGTTTTGTGTCTGCTTGCTCTCTCTCTCTCTCTCTATTTGTTTTACTCGGCTGCTATCAGACTCTGACCAGTTCTAAAACACTTAGAAAAATTTGAAAAAACCAACACAAATTAACTCGCCCTTCTTGTGTTTTTCTCACCTTCACTCTCGTCACATGAATGTGCATCGCTGTAAATTTAAAACAATTCTAAACAGACAATCAAGATCATATTATATACATACTTTGAAGTCTTTAAGGGTTGTAACGTGGCTTATGGTAAGGTGGGATATATTTGAAAAATTCGGTTAATTAAAGAATTTGGAGTTAGATTTTCAACCTAAGGATTCCTACTAAACATTTAAGTATTACCAAACTTCCTTCCTTCAATTAAACAATATTAGTACTAAATATAACTATTTATCTTTTCATTTTCAAGATAGATACCTTTTTTTTAAGAGACCATAATTTTTTATGTTTTTGGTTCTTTATTGTTTTTCTATTTTTCTTGTAGATTCACAAAGTTCGTATATTTTCCAAAGTTCATCTATTTTCACATATTTCACCAAAACCAAGTTACATGTTCACATATATCCTTACATGAATTTCTATGTTTATAATCATAGTAGTACAAGCATAACAACATCATTTCACTTGGTAAAACCCCTACTTCATTCTAGTCCATTCTTATGTTTTAAGTTTCATTCAATTTCGTCTTAAAATCATCATAATCAATCCATTCTCAAGTAAGCATTGCATATCATCCATTGATTCATCAAAACAACAATTAAACATCGTCAAAGCATCGCATAGAATCACAGGCCCGAAGAAACTCGCCATGAGCGAAATATTTTTCACTTATAGTGAGTTTGCCCATAATCCATTCGCCATTGGCGAAATGGCTCTGCCATTTCCCACTTTGAAATTGCGTGTTGGCTTGTTTGGGCCCGTGGTGCAATTTGAGGGCTTTTCTCGCAACATTCATCAACCGTAAAACCCCCAAACATCGTTTAATTAACACAATATACATCCAACGATTCTTGATTATGAAAATCATGGCTAATCTTAACATGTGAAATGAGAATGGCTTATGAAAGTTTACATATGAACATGATCGGGTAGCAATAAACCTAAGTACGGGAAACCTTAGAGCCTCAACATAGAAAGTCGAGAACAAGTATGAGATTATGTAAACTAAGTATGTTAAGTCATGTATGAATTAGCACAAGCATGTAAGTACCTTACCGTTAATTGGGCATGTTAAGTCATAGTCTGCATTTACAGATGGATTTGGAAATACACTTTGCTCTCATAGGACCTCGACACCTTTTGTGTACACAATCGAAATCGTCCTTGCATCTAAATCGTCCTTGATATAATGAAGAAAGAGAATAAGATAAGGTAACAAAAATACAATAAAATATCTTGTCCGGACTAAAAAAGGAAATTTGAAAACGAAATGGCTTACCTTCAATATTGGTTGCACCAAAAAATAGAGAAAGAAAGATAATAATAACATAAATATACTTGACAATTTCAGCCATATTCACTCCCTTTTTATATAACAAATAGTTTTATGACTAAGTAATTTATAAAACTCATGCTTTTCATACCTTAATCAAGTATATTTTAGCCCTTAAGGAGATTTAAAAGTCATCCTAATATTATAATATTTATTAGATGACTCTTAAGTATATTAAATTTTTCTTTTTCTTAAGCTATCACACTTAGTAAAATGGTCGAATAATAATTGACCAACCATAAGAAATAATTTATTTTTTTACTAAATTTTTATTATTTTATAACTTTTGTTATAGGAAAGGGCAAAATCACAAAAGATTATTAATATTGTTGTAAAACAGATATCATACTTATATACTTACTCTAAAAGCTTGTTAGGTCAAGCAATCACTTAACCTAAGCACTTTAGCAAAACCTGTGTTGGAAGCCATCAACATCTCATTAAATGCTTCACTAATCACTTCAAATTTGAATTTCCCTCCTATTTTGTACATGTGTTAAATATGGTGACCTTTGGGTTTCTAACTACTTCAGTAAATGCATTATGACGTGGTTGAGCTCCGCATGCTTCACTAAATGCACCTTGCTATATATATTGATGACATACCCATGCATCTTCATTCCATTTGCTTTTGCATTTTCTAACCCATCAGCAAGTATGTCTTATCGTGAATTTGAGACCATGCTTGCATTCTACTCCTTGAAAGTGAAAAATCTTTAGAGTTTTAGAAAGCAATTCATGTTTCTTTAACATATCTGTTGAACACATGTTTTAGAAAGCAATTCCTCTCTCTTAATATGTTTTCAACTATCTGACTCTTAATATTTTAACAGCTCCTTTGGATCTAAACCCAACTAATGATGTGGAAAAGATTATGAATCAGTTGAGGCTACAATATAGGACCATCTGCTATGAGTTCCATGTTAACGAGGTATACAAATATCTACTTGATTTTATGCCTTGCAAATTTTTTACAATATGTTTACAATGAAAAGTGCCGATTTTATTTATGAATGATTTAAACAGGGTGCTGTGATGTTTTCCAAAATGTTCGTGGCAAATTTTGGAGATCAGATTGGGTCTTATGTGACTTTCGTGGACACCAACTTTAACCAATTTGAGATTTTGGTTGAAAGGATTAACGGATCTTTGTACCTGACCGCTAGCTTTAATGTCATATGTGACTTTTACGACATCCGAATGGGTGGTTAGGTTTTGATGGTGTTTTCTGGATTAAGCTAGTTTGGTAAAGATGACTATGTGGAGCATTTTATATGCGTAGTAAAATGCACTATGACAACATAGCAGCAGTTTAACTTTGTAACAGACCAAACATGTTATTAATGAAGTAGTTTAACTTTTTATAATACACCTAAGAATTCTTACAAATTTGGACTGATATTCTCCAATTCCATACTTATATTTGGTTTTCTTAAGTATCACCAGCTTATAACTAATATAAAAACATACTATTTAATATAATTTGTTACCAATTATATTATAGTCACCTTTAGTATTAGATGTTGTAATATATTTAAACTGGTGTTGCCATTGATGTTTTTATATATTAGTACTTTATATTATGTATTATAGGATGTACATGCTTGAAAAATTGTATACGTATCGTCATCATTGATAATATTTATAAGTTGTTTTAAACAACTAATTTAATAAAATCCAAATTATATATGTAAGTATGTCCACAATTTAGCATATGATAATAGCACATGAGACTAAACAGCATAATTTTTATGTGAACTTAGATCAATTTGGTTTATTTCATTCTTAAGATGACATCATACTTCAAAGAGCAAACATGATTTACTGTTGTGGCATGGATCAAGCGTACATAGCATATTCCTTCATGCAAAAGTAAACGGGCCCCACAAAAAATAACTAGGGCTGCGCCAATCTATACATACAACTATAAGGAATGCCATTAGTAGGTTGACTAAATTAATGATTTGGCTGCGCATTGAAGCATGCTTGCGTTTTGCACATGAAATTAGGCAGTGTCATACAATGCTTTGGTTAACCACTGTAGCAGTTAATGCATTACTTCACATTCCAATTGTTGTGCAGGCATGCTGCATGCACATTGGACAGGTAAAACATAGGTATTGTCACAATAATAAATGCCAGGTGCCTTCACATATGATTTCACATTTTGTTAAACGTGCAAATAGCCCTTGAGATGTGTTTAGGGTTTAGTTTTGTCTGCACTACAACTAATGTGCTCTCTCAGCATGCTTAACACTCATTGGAGGTGAATGTCCACTACATGTTGAAAGATTCTTATTTATTGCAGCCTTTCAAGTATTCAAAATCAGCTAAGTTTGAAGTAAGACTTAGCATCTAAACTTCTTGTTGCATTATAAATAGTAATACCCAAATTTCCGATATAGCTGGTGGCAAAAAGGATCTCAAGTTCATTATCTGTGTACCTCATCTCTAGTGCATAACTGACAAGGACCATCCAACTGAGATCATCTTCATGAACATGTTGTTGGTTGATGAAAAGGTACCTGATGCGTATCTCTTTATTTTTCAAACACATTGACCTTAAGTTCCCATTTAACTGTTAATAAAGGTACTTGAAACTTATATATTAATGTATGTCCTTTTTTAGGGTGGGAAAATACATGCTACAGGTAGGAAATCTTAAGTGTCCATGATCAAAGGAATGGTTGAAGAGGGTTCAACCTATAAGCTTGAGAATATAATGGTCGGTTTTAACGATGGATCTTGCAAGTTGACAAATCACAAGTATAAAATAACCATGATGGGAAACTCTAGGTTCACTAAGGTTAACACATCTAAAATACCAAGGAATTTATTTGATTTCATGTTTTCAAAGATGTGTTGAATGAAGTAGATAAAATAGTCACAAAGAAAGGGGGGTTTGAATTGTGACCCTTTAAAAATTATCAACTTAAAAGTGATTCTCAAGTTGTTTACTTGGAATGGTTAAGTTAACTTTCAGACTTTAGAACGTTCTGAAGTTAATACACAAAACTAATTAACAAAGTAAATGTGCTAGTGTGTGATGTGTATACTGAAATTAAAGAGTATAGGAAAGAGAGAAAGAACGCACAGAATTTTATAGTGGTTCACCCAATGTGGGCTAGTCCACTCATCACAATCTTGTGAGGGTTTCCACTATGATGCTTGAGATAACCTCTCAAATCCTGCACCTTACAACTTTGTTCACCTGCATAATTACAATCCTGTATTCTCTAAGCCTCAGCAGGCTTGCACCTTCTTGTTAAGTTAACCACTTAGACTTATACAACCTTTGCTCAAATTAACACTTTAGTACCCCTAAAGCTAGATGAGACTTTATTACAATTTGTAAGAGATTTGAATGTTTGAGAATCAAACAGAAGAGGGGGAAGAAGAAGAAGTTATCTATGAAAGAGATAACAAATAGTATTGATTTACACTACAAGAAGGTAAGAAGAGCCTTTAGTGATTATCAATTTCAATTGCAAGAGCTTCAAACAAAATCAAGTTGTTTTCTTGTATGCTTTGCAATGGTGCAAGTAATGTTGAGCCTTTGATCTCTATTTATATAGTCTTTGGGCTCATATAGCCATTGTAGGGTGTCCAATGGTGTTATGCCATGTGTCCTGGGTCCCACAAGCTTTTACTTGAAAATCTGGGCTAACATTCTGATCATAAGATGAACTTCAGAATGTTGTTGTGTTCTTGATGATCTTCATCTGGGTTCATCATGATCTTCATCTGGGTTCATCATGTATGAATGAACACATGAATTTTTGGGCGTGTCATATGCTTTTCATATGAATTTATGGGCAATAACCAAAGTATGGGCTTTTCCTTATACATCAGAAAGTTACTTTCCCAGATTTGCCTAGGGACTGGTGCAGGATTGATAAAGTGGATTCTGCAACTTCATGCCCATGCCTTGAGGGATTGTGTGGTCCTTGAACTATACCAACTCCCATGCGTGTCTATCTCTGATTGAGCAGAACAGATTTGTTTTGCTTTTGCTTTTCACCTATTATACTGTTCATAAAGTAAGCATGTGTAGAGCTAAACATTCTGATCATCAGAATGTTCCTTTTGTTTCACTTAGAATGATTTTTAAGACTACCATTTGATGTAATCAAATCCTAATAGTGAAACAATAATGAAGAGTAGTGAATATAACTTCTAGGATGATATTCTCCTTTGGAATATTCCTAGTACTTCAATGTTCATAGTCTTAAATGAACATTGAGTATCCTTTTTGACATAATCCTTGTGTATGCCTTTATTGCTTGATTGATCCATGCAGAAGTACCTTCCTTGACATTTATTCATGTCACATGTGCCTTGCATGACCTTGATTAATGTTCTTGATATTCTGGGCTTGTATAGAAGCAACCTTCTGATCTCTGCGTGAACATTCTGATCTCTGAGCAACATTCTGATCTAACTTTCTGACCTCAGTGTTAGATCATGAATTCAAATGTCATTTGATTATTTGAATCTTGGTATGATTTACACCTTGTTCCTGTCTTAGTAAAACACTCAATAACACAAGTTAAATACCAAGAAATTAATCAAAGTCCATTAATTCTTTAATCATAATGGTTTATTATCTTTTAAAATTAATTAGGGATTTTGCCTCAACATTGAATTCTACACAAGAGGAGAAAATAATTGGTATAATATTTAAGTTAGTTTATATATCACAGATATTTATTTATAGTGTATTTTTTTTTATAATTCTTCAAAACAATATTAGTGCATTGATATTATTAATTTTTTTTTTAGATATAATTGGACATGTGATCGAAAAGGATGCTATTAAAGAAAATGAAAAGAATGGCAGAAAGAGTAAAGTGATTGATCTTACTCTTGAGGATTTGGAGTAAATAATGTGTTAGAATATTCTAATACGAATTTGCACCTTGCAAGGTGTATTTCTGAGTTATATCGTTTAATGTTTATAAAAAATGTCCATAGGAACCACTGAATCCACTGTTTGCTAATATGATGGACAGGTATTTCGCTGCACATGATGGAACATCGAATGTGATACTTATCTTGCAATTTCGCAAAACACGAAAGTATATGGGTAAGAACTATACACTTACGCATGAAATATCAAATTTCATTATATTATTACACAAGATTAAAAAAAAATAAACTAATGTGATTTTTTTTTTATAAACTTTTGTTGACAGGTGCAATGGGTGTCGCTAATGCTTTCTTCGGCACCAAGGTCATTTTAAACGGTGATTTACATGAAGTAGTAGCTTACAAAGAAAGGTATCATGTAAAAATATAAATAGTTGTAAAAAAATATGTTTGGTGCGCATATATCTATATATATATATATATATATATATATATATATATATATATATATTTGGTATTGTATTTTGGTAGGTTGAATGGTGGTGATGTTCAGATGACCAAGATTATCTCTTACACCTTTAGATGTTAGGATTCTTTTCAAATTTCAACGGAGACAGTTTTCTATAGCAGTTTCATTCGCTATGACCATTAAGAAAAGCCAGGGACAATCCTTAAAGAATGTTGGTATATATTTGCCAAGTCTGGCTTTACGTTGCAATATCGAGAGTTACTTCCAAGAATGGTTTGGAGATACTTATTACATATGAAGATGGTCAAGACACTGATGTCACTTCTAATGTGGTTTATAAAGAAGTTTTTCGTAATGTTTTGTAATACACACTCCGGTCACTAATATAAGCAAAAAATTACATTTTGCATTCGTTCAATAAATGATGTATATACTCTTTATTATAAACCACATATGTTATTTAATAAATGAATCTAAAATGTTAACTTTTGCTTATATTAGAGACCGGAGGGTGTATGTCTTAACTATAGTTTGAACATTTTTATATTTATGTAATGTTTCAGTTTGCTACTAATTACATATCTATTCATATAAATTTATTATATAATTATATATTGGTTAATATATATGCTAATTTTTTAGCTGGTATGACCCGTTCGGAGCACGGGTCGATGGTCTAGTTTCTGATCATAATTAACATTGCATCCACACCTCCAAACCCTAAACCTAATAACTTTTGGCGCCAATGAATGTTAGCCGTTGGATGGATCAAAACTTAATCTCAGCCCTTGATCTCAAACCTAAAATTTCTCTCCTTAAACTCTAAATCAATCTCTTCATTACCTTGCAAATTTGAATTCGACTTTTCCCACCCATAATTTTGTTTCCAACACAGATCATAATTGATACCATTAATTGGCAATAAATTTTGTTGGTTCATGTTATTGATTTGCAATAAAATTGTCCTCTTCCAATTTCTTATAGTATCAATAATTTCATTTCCAATAAACATACCATTTAATTCGGTCTTACTCTCTCTTCCATCTCACACATTCTCTTTTACGATAATTTCGGTTTCTCTTCTAATTCATTATTTGTTCTTTTTTTCTCCTTTCTCTCCATGTTTTTCTTCTCCATTTTATTTCTTGCTAATTTTCCTTCTTCTCCCACTCTTATCCTAAGATTTCCATTCCTTAACAAAAAACAATCAAACATGATATAGTTTTCTCATATTTTCTACAAAAATTCTCTCTGATTCCCTCATCATCCCTACCTTCTAGATCCTCTCATTTTTACACATAATAACGGATTATGTCAATAATAACATTTTTATGTCAATAATAACATTTTTATACCCAATGTTTGTATAGATGAATCACTTTATGAAGAATTCATAGAAGAAATTTTGTATGGGCTCTGATGGAGCAGTATTATCATATTTGTTCTGTCAATTTTGAGTAATAAAACATCCTAAGTAGTTGTTTATTTTGCTTTTGAATTGTAAAATAGGAATTAGTTTATTTGTTTTATTAGTCCTCATTTTAGCTTTTGATAATCAATTATTTGTTGGTATTGCAAATACTCAAATTCCTTATATTCGGTTTATTACAAGAAATAATTATTTATACTTTATTGGGAAATAGTCATCATTCTAAGAAGTTTTGAACCTTAATGAGTATTTATAACACTTATGATTGGAGGAAAATTTAGAATTAGACTTATTGAAGAAACACAATATATTAGCTCACTGATTTATATAGTACCTATTGTATTACAAATTTAAATAAATTGATCCATGTGCCCCTTCTATTCTTGGTTCATGAATTTGAATTATAGTAGTATAGTAGTCATTATTTTTCATCTTTGCTTAAATGTTTGAGTAGATTATGCTATCTTATACTATTTGTTCGTTTATTAAATATTGATTGGAAAAAATCTATATATTATGGCAAGAATGACAATGCTTGGTTGCAGCCATCACACCGGATGTTTCTATTATTTTGATGTCATACTTTTTCATAAGTAATTTTACATTCAAAGATCAAATCACACTATCACGTAATGTATATTCATTCATGTAATTTCGGTAAACAATTCTTTGGTCTTTGAATGTATGACTATTCTTATTATAGTCCTTGCAATGTATCAATATTGCAAATTCTTACCAAAGGGTGAAGTGTCTCTTTTATTTAAGCATGACAACAAAACTCATACGCGCGGTTATCCGCCCGAACCAAACTCAATTTGACGGGTTTTCCTCGTTTTGACTGGGTTTGGGTATGGGTATGGGTTTTCCCCGAATTCAAAACACGGGTATGGGACGGATAACAGGTATATAGGTACCCACCGCGAACCCATACACAAACACGTCCCAAATATAAAAAATTATTTTATGTTGATATGTCATGTTATTTTGTTTGATAATTATCATGTTAATAAAAACTACCATATTTAAAGGATCAACTAAATCATTCCGTCTAACAAATGTTAAAGTGAGCGTATTGTTGGATAATTTATTACCACGTTGCTCTTGGGGATGCAAAAATCTTCTATTTTTTATTAAGAAAAATTATTCAATGTGGGGACGGGGATGGGGTGGGGATACCCAAACCCGTCGGGGACGGGGATGAGATTCAATTTCTTATCCCCGTTGGGTATATCTAGGGTAATGGGTAAGTATATGAGAATCGGGTATGGGGACGGGGAAGGTAAAACCCGTCCCCACCCCGCCCCATTGTCATGCCTACTTTTATTTGTAATAACTTATCCTTTTTTGCAACCAGTGTTTTCACATGGGCAACTATATGTTGCAATATCATGTGTTACATCCAGGGATGGTTTGAAGATATTGTTAACGAATGACAATGAGGATTGCATCAACACCACTTTAAATGTAGTGTATAAAGAAATATTCCAACATGTGTGAACAACTGTTGTATATCCTAAACTATCGTTTGTGTTGAGTTGTTTTTTTATCTATGTAATGGATCATGGATGTGTTTGTTTCATCTTTAAAAAAAATATTTTTAGTTAAAATAATCTACAGCTCTTTCCGTTTGTTTACTATCATAAAATTCATTTTTAGTTTGTTTTGAAACTCTTACACTTGAGTTCATTCCATTTATAAAATAAATAGATTTAAAATAAGCTACTTTAATTAGCTTTTCATTTTGAGGCTAAAAATGACTTTTTTGGCAAGAAGGATTTTTTAAAAATAAAAAACAAACACTATAAAAATAAAAATAAAAGTGAATTTTGAGTTAAAAAATAGATTTATTTTTTTCCCAAAAAAATCCAAAACAAACAGGCGTCATATATTAGCTTCTCTATTGTTTATGACTCGGGTGGTAGCACGGGTAAAAGTTCTAGTATGTATTAATAGAGTGTCTTATGAACTGCTCAAAAACCTACTCTCGCAACCCACGGTCAAAAAACAAGGCCTAATTCACTTTGGACCAATTACACTATTCACATTCTTCCATCACGAGGAGATTTCTTCCCTGCAATAAGGAAGCAATTTTTAAAAATAGTGAATTGTAACTGTGTTTGTCATCACCATTAAGTAACGCTCGACTGTTATGGATTTCATCATCTATAATCGTCCACCAACAACTCTCAACCATAAAAACCTATAAAACAACACATCCACTATATAACGAGACTTTAACAGTTTAATAGTGTACAATATATTTAACTATTAACCTCCTTTGTAACACCCTGATTTTTATTAGGAGTATTATTAGAATTATTTATTTATTTTATTGGTAATTTGGGAGTGAAGGGTATTTTTGTGAAGTTAATAGAAATTATGAGGGATTGAGGAAAATAGAGGTGTATGAGTAAATAAGGGGTTTAAGTGAAGTAAAAGAGTAGTGTTTTATTTGTGGAGACTGAATAGAGATTAAGCCCATTAGTGTTGAGAGAACCAAACCCAAAACAAGAGAACATAAATAGTTGGCTAAATTGCATTTTTGGTCCCTTAACTATTTAAATAGTATTGTTTTGATCCCTTAACTAAAATTTGATTTATTTTGGTCCCTTAACTTCTCCCTGTTACACATTTTGGTCCTTTTCGTTAGTTTTAATTCAAAAACGTTAGGTTTTCTTCATCTTTTTCTCCTCTTTTTTTTCTTCATATCATCTCCATCAACCTTCAACAACAAGAATCCCTGAAAAATTCTAGAAGAAAATGAAGAAAACCTAACGTTTTTTAATCAAAACTAACGAGAAGGACCAAAATGTATAACGGAAAGAAGTTAAGGAACCAAAATAAATCAAATTTTAATTAAGGGACCAAAGCGATACTACGTAAATAGTTAAGGGACCAAAAATGCAATTTAGCCTAAATAGTTTGTAGTATTTTTGAATTAGGGTTATAACTCATTTGTAACATTTTGTGAAAGAGGCCAGAATGTAGGCAAGAGAGAAGAAAAGGGGATCAAGAGAGAAACATGAGGAAAGATTAAGAATCAAAGAGAAGACGGATATTCAAGCTTGTGGGAGGCTAGCATTTGGATTAAGAGGTCATGGGGGAGGTTTATTCACCATTAGGAATAAATGAGCAAAGGGGTAGATAAAAGGGATTTTAGCGCCATTTTCGGTCCAATTTCTCACTAATCTCGACCCTAATCTTCACACTAAGTTAATCTATTAAATTACACCTTAATTTCACTCTAATCTACTCAATTCTCAAACACCATAAGCTTACATGATTCAAATTATCATCAGTTGTTCCTTTCAATTTTAACATGGTAATTCTACTCTTAAACATGATAACAACAACAACATTCTCACATCTTCATAATCATCATAACAATATTCTTTCATCTTCATAATCATCACAACAATATTGATTAACATCAAACTCATGTATATTTCCAAATCAAAATATAACATATCAAACATCAACTATGCAACAACTTTCATAGAATTCATCAATATCAACATAGAACCTAAGAACACAATACCCATACATTCAAATCATGGAATTATCATCACAACATCATGGATTCTCAAATAATCATATACCCATAATAATGACAGTATACTAGAACATAAATTCATCATCAATTTCATCATAGATGCATGAAAATAGAAAGAATCACACAAAACCCTTTTTCTACTCATTTGCTCATTAAATCCTAATGGTGAATAAACCTCCTCCCATTACCACTTAATCCAAAAGCTAGCCTCCCACAAGCTTGAATTTCTTTCTTTTTATTGATTCTTGAACTTTCCTCCTCCGTCTCTCTAAATCTCCTTATCTTATCTCTTGCCTCTATTTTTGCCTCTTTTCAAAATGTTACAAATGGGTTCTAACCCTGATTTTATAAAGACCACAACCTAATTATACTTTTAGGCTTGGTTCTCTCAACTCTTAATGGGCTTAATCTCTATACATTCTCCACAAATAAAACAATAATGTTTTACTTCACTTAAACCTCTCTTTTACTCATGCACCTCTATTCCCTCAATTCCTCAATATTTCTACCAACTTCACAAAAATACCCTTCACTTTTAAACTACCAAAATCTCATTTGCAACACCCCGATTTTTATTATTAGAATTATTTATTTATTTGATCAGGTTGAATTGATGGGTTAGTTGACTTTTAGAAAATAAATGTATTTTGGTAATTTAGGAGTGGAGGGTATTTTTGTGAAGTTATTAGAAGCAAGAGTTTTTTAGGAATTAAGAGAATAAAGGTGCATGGGTAAAAGGGAGGTTTAAATAAACTAAAATAGTAGCGTTTTGTTTGTGGAGAAGAATAGAGACTAATCCCATTACTGTGAGAGAACCAAGCCCAAGAGTATATGTAGGATGTCGTCTTTGTAAAACTTGGGTCTAGAGATCATTTACCACATTTTGGTGAAAGAGGCGAGAATAGAGGCAAGAGAGGATAAAGCGGAGATCTAAAGGGAAAGAGGAGAAAAACTCAAGAACCAAAGGGAAGAGGGAGATTCAAACTTGTAGGAAGCTTGCTTATCGGATTAACAGGTAATAGGGAAGCTTATTTTCACCATATGAAATTTATGAGCAATTTGGTAGTTATAGGTTGTATGATTTTCCTGTACTTTCAAGAATCTTGTGATGAATTAGTGTTAATTGTGTGTTCTAGTTGTTGTTGTTTTGGGTATATGATAAGTTGTGAAACCATGTTGTTATTGTGTGAAAATCTATGAATTTATCATGTTAATGTCATGTTTGGATTGTATTGTTGTGTTGTTCTTGACTTTTATGTGAAATTGGTGAAATTCATGAAAGTTGTTGCTAGATTTGTGGATTGAAGTGTAATGAATTTGAATTGGTGAATCCTGTTGTGATGATTTTGGAGAAGTGAAGATGTTGTTTTTTTTTTATTACTATGTTTGCAGTGGAATTAACATGTTAGAATTTGGTTGGGAAATGGAATTTTAGAACAATTGTAATTATGATAATTAATGGTAAAATGAGTAGAATTAAGTTGGTTATGATGGAGTTAATGTATAATTTGATTAGATGACATTAATATGATGATTTGGGTGTGTTTGTGATTGATTTAGAAGCCTTATAAGAGCTTAAAAGGGTAAAAATCGTGTTTTTGAAATAAGCTGATTTTGGGACTGAAGCATGCGCACAGTCGTGCTCCTTAGGCGCACGGTCCATGCTTAACTCTCGGACTTTTCTTCCAAACTTGGAAAATCGATCTTTTTTACCATTTTCCATTCCAAATTAGGTGTAGGTGTAAATATGAAAGTAGTAAATATGGATGTTAAATTTCATTTGCCTTTGGTTTGGCTTTGCCTTTGGTTGGGCTTCATTTGCATAGGTCATGTTGCATTTTTCATAAATTTCAGCATAACTATTTTTAAGTGTACCCAAGAGGTATAGTTGGGTCCAAAACCCCTAAACTTAATTAATAGGAGTATAATTTGGATGTGTAGGTGTAATTAACCTATATTTTGATGGAAGTAAACTTAGCAATTAAAATGTCTAGTAACAAACTTGTGAGTTAATTATAATTGAATCATGAGATGATTGCGAACTTATTAGATGAGTAATGAGGTATATTTGATGATGTATAACTATTTGTTGATGATGTATAACTTATTAGCTTATGATGATGATGTTATGTGAAAATGAGTAAACGACGACATGGTGATGTGTTATATAATGGAGTGTTTATATAACTATGTGATGATGTGTTGGTGAGTTTATTTAAAAATGTGTTGGCGTGTTGGAGTATTATATAATGGAGTGATTATATAGTGATGAGTTATATGGTGTTGTGCATTGTCGAGTCTATATTTGGAGTACATGCACTCATGGTCTTGTAATCTTGTTGATGTGAATCGCAGTGGTGTGGGATTAATTAGTAACATACCTCTAATTTTATCAAAATAATCTTGATAATGTGGGATGACTCTGTAACATACTTCTAATATCAAAAACTTGGTACCACATGTATATAGAGTCGAGTATGAACAATGCATACATATGTGTCTATGTAAAAGATGTATACTTGACTACTTGAATCCATGTGAAGTATTTCAAATTAATTATGTGCAACTATGTGAAAGGTGTGTATATAACGATGGAGATGATGCGTGAATACTATGTACTCAACTTGGTGAATATTAGATTATGTGGATACTTGATTATATTCTTGTAACGATGTTTGAAATGGTTTTATCCAATTAATAATTGAATGAGAATACATGTGAATATTATATGCTTAAGATGAATACGTTGATATGATGTGGTTGTTTATCCTAAACTATACAGGTGTTTGTATTTCTTCTATGTTGATTATCCTCCAGTGGTTGTTGGTGGCCTGAATCCTTGTGGTGTAGACTTGCAAGTTGAAGACGTATAGTTGATGTCAGTACCCCAAGAAAGGCTTTGGACCCTACTCATCTTTACCGCATTTTTCCTTGGAACCATGAGTTCAATTGTTCATGTATTTACTTTGAGATATGATGCATGACTTTATGATGTCGAGACTTATTTTTCGCTGTGACATTATAATATCTGATAGAATTTTTATTATGTGATGAATGGTGAAGAGTAAAACCTTGAAGTATTTGATTAATTGTTGAATTATTATTTAAATATTCTATGTGGGGTTTAGGGTGTTACACCCTTATCTTCTAAAAGTCATTTAACCCATCAATTCAACCGCAATAGCATAAATAAATATTTCGAATAATACTAATAATAAAAGTCAGGGTGTTACAACTCTCCCCCACTTAAAAAAATTTCGTCCTCGAAAATTACCTGTAGAAAACAACTACGAATACGATTCCTTCATCCGAATCTCCAACTCTTAAGTTATGCTTTCTCCGGTAGGTCCTACCCAAATATCCTTCACTAAGACAATCTATCCTTAACGACACAGTCTCAACTGTCAAATTATCCTTTACATGGAAATCATTAACTTGTATCACGTGTGACAGGTGTTAACCTACAATTTCAACAGGCTCAATTAATGCAGTAAACATTTGTTGACTTTTATCTTTGCAGGAATCAACATCTTTTCTCTTCAACATGAGGTTTTCGACGAAATCTAGACTTGGTGTGTGAAAGAGTCTAAAAACTTTGGAGTTTGACAAGACATTGGCCATGAATGCAATTTCGTCGAAGTCAAACAGTTATTGTCAAGGCGGAAAGAATTTGAATCCAAATAGCAACGGTTTCCTCAATAAAGATGTGGAAGACAAGCGGTCTCTCGATGGAAGAAATGGTGATCGTGGCAGTTACGCTTTTTTCAGCTATTTTTCAATGTATAAATAGTAGTTTTCCATATGAAAAATGGGTCGCAAATCACTTGTAGAAATTTTACCACAATTAGTGTTATCATTGCCAATTTCATTTTCAACTTTTTAATCTTCCTAAACATTGATAACGACATCATATTCACTCTAGCTCTAAGATCACCTAAAGCAGACTTGATGGTTATGTGACAATTATGTCTCCAATCGAGCATTGCATGGAGATGACAGGTCATCGTACATTATTTTTAGCATGTTTTTCAATCATTTTCAGTAGCTTTTACCAGCAAAACATAGAAGTATTAGAGCAATTGCCTATGATTCAGGACATTTGTAATTTTTCTATATTTGAGTATGTAATACTATTCTTCCCAAAACATAGAAATTTTATGGTGTTCTTTATGTAATTAACAAATAAATCATGCAAATCTGCACAGCAAGACATCCAAAGATTTTATGTGGTTCTTGGGAAGATGAAGAAAGAAGATTCAAAAGGCCTCAGAAGACTTTACAAATGGATGAATTTTGTTCCCAAGTTCGAAGACATCTTACATTGAAGCAAACACCTAAAAAGGCGGGAAAAAAAGGCATTTTAGCACAGAACGCAATCAGAAGCTCACAGGTGCACACAATGGGGCACCCAGGCGCCCAAAGATGTTACAGAAGCGCCCAGACGCATGGATGGCGGCGCCAGGAACCCATACATGGCAGGCACATGTGCCTGGTACATGGTTGAGAACCCAAGGCCCATGATTTTTGCTCAATTTCAGGTGGAAACTTTTCCTTTAAATACTGCCTTCCTCATTCATAATTTCTCATTCAGAACTGAAACAGTTCAAGAGGAAGGCGACTCTAGGAGCTTTAGGAGGAGTTATATCTTCTCTTTATCTTTCTAGGGTATGATTCTATCTTTTTGTAATTTGTCTTTGCTTACCATGTGTAACTAAATGATAGGGTTCTAAGGTGTACCTCTATTTATTTTGTTGAATAATTATTTAATTTAATGTCATTTATTTAGTTATTTTTTGTTCACTATTTAGCTTTATTATGTTAGATTTATTTCAAAGGAGCAAAACCCTAGTTTAAGCACTTAGGTTGTGACAGAACCTAATATTGATGCTTATATCTTGATATTTATATATGTCTATATAGGAAGTAATTAGTTAGTAACTAGCGAAAGATACCGAAAGAGAGTTGACCATGTTGGAACAAAATGTGTTTAACAATGCCACTTTGAGTTTTGATGATAACAAGATATTAAAAGTTCAATTGGATATGCTAATATTTGTTCAAGTGTGCAAGACCATAGACTAAAATTTCTAAGTCTTAAAACAAGGTATTGGTTCTTGAAGAACAAATGAGAACAAAGGAATTTACAAGAGAAACTTAGTTGCAAGTCAGAGTCTAAAGAACATCAGAAGCTTACTGTTAGAGTTTGAATATCACCCAGAGTCTGAAGCTCATCAAAGTCTAAAGTAAAGAACATGAAGTTAGTTATTTTTGAAGACACAAATATTCAAAAGGAATATAAGACTGATGCAACAGATATTTCTGAAGAATTGGAAGGCATTGGATGCTTATCCACAGAGAAAGGACATTGAAGGATAATAATACAATTGTACAACCACTACTCCAACATTTCCTACGCATAGTACATGCTACAGATGTGTCTCTGCTGGTTAATTCTCCTTACAAGGAATGAATTTCAAATTATTTCCTCCTAGGACATTAACCATATCAAGCAACAAATCAATGATGATCGATCAAGTATCTACAACGACTCTTTGATGGGCTGGCACCTTGTCATCGCGATTTTCGGGTGTCAAATCATTGATTAGATTTGAACCTTTCAATCATTGATGTCTCTATTTTTTTTGGGGAAGGTAAAATCGAGAAAAACCTTAGAAATTCTAAGTTCGGGGCTGATTTCATCACGGGAAGGTGTTAGGCACCCGCAATGACTATAGTATCCTATAGGAACCGTTTTACTATGCTTTACGTATACGCTTTGCTTTTATCGCTATTTGTGAAAAAGGGATTGATTTTAAGAATGAGAGGGAGAAGATTGGATTTTATTTTATTGGACTTGGAGAGATTTTGAGTCTCTTGCCTACATACCCTTTTAAGGGATCAAAATTCCATGTAGTTCTCTTCCAAAAATGTTTTTGTGAGTTTTGTTTGTTTTTAAGTTTGAAAAAAAAGATTTTGAAGGAGGGAAGGAGGCCGTGTAGGCGTTAGAATTGAAAAGAGAAAGAAAGCATTTGGTTGGTTCAATTGTTAATGAAAACGGTTAAAGTTTGGAAATTAATTGCATTTTGATTTGATTAAGAAAATAAAGGAAAAAATCCTTTGGAGTTTTGACTCCAAGGTTTATTTGGAAAATATTTGAAGTGATGGAAGTTACTTGTTTTTTTTTTTAAAAAAGATTAATTTTCTCTAAGTATCGCGCATCCTAAACATACACCTAAACGGTAGACATACAACGTGTGTGCGTGTGTCGGTGCATGTGTCGGTGTACATCATTATAGTCCATAGTCCTTTACATCGGGTCCTATTTTACATTCTATGATCTTGCATGAAATTAAAGAAAAGGTAAACTATCTAAACATCGCATGAGATTGAATGGAACCTAAACTTAGAGAATGGGGATGAATTGGAGCTTTCAATAGGCATGAAACACAAAATGGTTAGTGAAACAATATGGAATGATAATGAAATGTTAGGCAACAAGAACAGCAAAATATGGAGGGATGTGAAGAAAAAATGCATGCTAACTAATCATGACTTATGAAACAAAGAATTAAAAGCTAAACTTTGCAAAATTAGGAAACTAACACCTAAATTTGCAAGATAAAAGCTAACCTATTAACAAGATTGAAAGTATTGCAAAAATTGTAAACAAAGATCAAACTTAACAACAATAGAACATATTGCAAGAATTGTAAACAAAATCAACTAACACAATTAGACATATCGCAAAAATTGTAAGCGAAATCAATTAACTAACACAATTAAACATATTGCAAAAATTGTAAGCAAAATCAACTAACACAATTGAATGAATTAGTACAAAATCAGGAGTAAACTTATCATAAAATTAAATGCCAACATCAATATCACATGACAAGTTTCGGATCAAACATTGCACGAGAAAATTCACGCAAGAACGCACAAAATATACGAATCAAGAATGAAATCGACACATATTGTTTCCATCAGTTCTGAACATGTGAAAATATCACTAATCAGCCAAAAACATATCAAGAATGCCTAGTAAAATTTTGGAATTATTTGCAAGAAAAATGTAGTGCACAGAGGTTCAGATAGCAAGAAAAAAAAAGGTGCAAACAGCAAGAACAATCAAACTAAGAAGCTCAAGAAGACAAAGGCCCAAAACCGTGGATCCTGCCCCAGCGCTGGTGGATCCGGATCTCCAGAACGTCTCAGGGGCGTTGGATTGATCCGGATCTATTGGATTCGCATCCAAAGGCCAAGAACGCAGTAATATAGGTCGGTTTTGAACCGACCCGGCCTAGAGGTTATATAAAAGGTTAGGGGGTCCGGATCCAGCCATTTTTTAGAGCTTTTCTCTCTCTTCTTCTTCTCTTCCTCGCCGTTCTCTCTTCAATTCCTCAAACCCTAACCCTAAAAGTTCCAATTCCTACCGGAAATGGTTCGTTCTAGGCTTAAAAGCTTCGTAATGTTCATCTAAGCATGAATCTCTCAACAAAAAGCTAATTGAACCGTTGAATCAATGTGAATCCGCGAGTTGTGCTTCTGTAGGTTCGATCCGTTCGATTCTTGTGTTTTTTGACTGAAATTTTCATGAAACTGTGAGAACGTGTTTCGATTCACGTTCGTTTGTGGATTTCGAAACGTTTTCTCTGATTCATAACCAGTTTTGGTTAGGGTTAGGGTTTGGATCGAACGGTTCGGATCCTCTACGGATTCACATTGATTTGGACTCAGTAATGATTTCTTTGATGAGGTATGATGAAGTTTTGGTGTTACCTGTGTCTTGGTTTGGAGGTCTGAACCGTTTCTTTCGATTCTTGGCTCGGAATCCTTTCTGGTGAACTGGTTTCGCTTCTTTTCTTTCTTCTTCCGATCCGGATCTTGTGAAATCCTTCACCTCTTCTTCCCTCTTCTTCTCCGATCCGGAGCTTGCATTCACGCTTGCAGCGCGCTACCTCCGGTGGCGTGCTCGCGTTTGAACCACGAGCTCAGCAATTCAATGATGAAGGTTCCCTCGAATCTCTGAGAATTGCTTGAAATTGCCTTGAATTCGTTCGCATTTCGCCATTGCTTGCTTCGGTGAATCAGCTTCGGTGATGAATTCAATGAATTTGTGTGTAATTGTGCTGAATTGGTGCTGGAATTGATGCTAGGGTTTGTGTGTGTTCTTGAGCTTTTCTGTGAATTTGTGGATTTTGATCCGTAACTGCCAAGAGAGAGAAAGATGAAACTGTTTGTGTGATGTGGCGCGTGAATGTGATTCTGATTCTGACTTGTACAGTGGTGGCCTTTTATAGGCTGCCACATGTGCCCCTGAGCCAATGAGCTTGTGCCATGTGGACTTTCCTGCTTGCGTGGCATCCCTTGGACAGAACTGCAAAAAAAAGACTAAAATACAATTTTGGAAACTTTGGGACTGAAATGCAATTTTTGAAAGATTGGACTGTTTTTTAAAAAGAATTAAAAGGAAAGAATTGCCTAAAACTGGAATTGGGACTCTTTGCAATAAAAATGCAAAATTTGGACTAAATTGCAATTTTTGAAAATATTAGGACTAAAATGCAAACAATAATAAAATTGGTTAAAAAATGTAATCTGAATGCAACGTAAAGTGACACGGTTAAAAATTGACAAAATGGACTAAAATGAACAAACTACCAAAAATGAGGTATTTTAAAATACCTCTCTGCCCAAAATTTATTTGGTGTGAAAAGACTAAAATGCCCCTGGGGGCAAAAACGACTCAAACTGACTCAGATGCAAAATAAGATGATTTTTGTACAAAATTTGATTAATGATTCATGTAAACAAATTGAAAAGACTCAGGGACAAATTGTGGGGACCAAAATGGGTTCCTTTGTAGGGAATGACCAAAATACCCTTTTGTACGATTTTATGCAAAAATTAAAAGACAGAAGCAGTAACGTATGCAGTTGAAGCACAATAGAAAACACGGCGAATTTGAAAGTATTGGAAAATAGCGGGGAAATTTGAAGGAGTATTTTTAGGTCCAAAATGAGGGTATAACACACCTTTACAACGTTTCCTTCATACCTCTGTATAAAGGAATGAATACTTGAAGATTAGTAGAGACTCTACAACATTTAAACAGTGCCAAAACTCCGCTGAAATTATTTTGCATCAAACACCTAGAAGTTCTTAACAACTTTCATATCTTATAAATTCTAGAGTCTAAGAGTCTGAAGTGTTTTGTATTGTGAACACCACTGATTGTATATCAAGTGTTCAAACCAAACTTATTTCTTTCTAATTTGTTTGTTTAGAAGTCTCTTGCTTTTGTGCTTGAGCATAAGAAATATCTTGCTTGTGTGCTTGAGTCTTTGAAGTCTTTTGCTTGTGTGCTTGAACATTTGCAATCAGATTGGATTATATTGAAAATCTCCTTGGAAGTGCAAGGTGGACCGCACTGTTGGAGTAAGCCCTAATAGCCAATCTATATTGATTGAGTTTGACTTTGTATCATGATATTGATATAAATATATTTTGTGAATATATTAATAAGGCTTAATTGCACTTTTGGACCCCTATCTTTCCAAAAGTTACGGTTATGGACCCCTAACTAATTTAAATACAAAACAGACCCTTATGTTTTGATTCTTTGGCAGTTTTGGACCCCCACCCCATTGTTGACTTGATCGTTGCTAACGTGGCACCCACATCCTATTAGTGAGGTGCCACGTGTATTTTCTTTTTTTTACTTTTTTTAATTCATCCTGTTATTTTTAAAAGAAATTAGAAAGGAAAAAATAAAAAATAAAAAAAGAAATTAGAAGGGAAGATGTTTCATGTGTCCGTGCGGTTTCAGCAAGAGAATTGAATCAGTTTTCAAAAGCACGGTTATTCTTTTCCAGACCACAAAGAACACCAAAAGGAAAAACCTCTTTTCCAGACCACAAAGAACTCTTGCCTGATATCGAGATGTTGAAGAGCAGTAGTGATTCTTTTGGGGAAACTGATCCAAGTTCATTTGCTGGTGATTCTAATTTCTTTTTTCTTTTTCTTTTTTTAATTTTTTCCTTTCTAATTTCTTTTAAAAATAACAGGATGAATTAAAAAAAGTTAAAAAAAATAAAAAAATACACATGGCACCTCACTAATGGGATGTGGGTGCCACGTCAGCAACGACCAAGTCAACAATGGGGTGGGGGTCCAAAACTGTCAAAGAATTAAAACATAAGGGTCTGTTTTGTATTTAAATTAGTTAGGGGTCCATAACCGCAACTTTTGGAAAGATAGGGGTCCAAAAGTGCAATTAAGCCTATAAATAATAAGGCATTTCTTTATTGATTTTGTTTTGTTTCAAAATAATAAAGTCCCTAGAATAGTTAGTCTGTTTAATGGAACATTAAGTATAACTTAATTGTGAGACCCCATTAAACACAACGACGTTATTCTTAAAGTATCCATAGTCAAGCTTTATTGAGAAGTGAGATATCATTAAATCATGGAGACTATTATATGGATAGACTGATGATCGCATCTCACAGATCATAGATAAAAAGTTATCAAGTCTACACATAGATATAAATATTAGGAGTAATATTTATATTGGATTGACCCACCATGAGAATACTACATAGTAAAAGTTATGAAAAGTGTCATAAGATATTCTCATAGTGATAGTGGTGTATTCCACCCTTCGACCTGAAACCACTATGTACCCTAGATGTTGGAGTCGAGTGCTTTGTCACCATTCAAACGTTGTCCGTAACAGGATGACTATAAAGTTGGTTGATGGGTACTCCACGAATCATTCTGAGGGACATGAGTGATCTAGATGGAATTTGCCTCTCCTACATAACAGGAGAAATGTCTACGAGCCCAATATTGAACTGGACAAGGATGACATACTATGCCTTGTATTCAATATAGACATGAGGGCAAAAGGGTAATTATACACACAAACATTATCATGGAAAATGTTTCGTCGGATCACATGACATTCTCGTCACTTGGGTAGTAGTGATGTGTTGCTATATACCGCTTGTTTATAATATTAAATATGTGATTTAATATTATTGTCAACGTTACGGGAACCTATATGGTCACACACAAAGGACAGGTAGATGAGAGAAATAAATAAGTAAGACTTATTTATAAAATAATAAGTGAGAATTATTTATAAAATAATAAGTGGGACTTATTAGTAATTAATAATTAAATATGACTTATTATTTAATTTATGAAAAATAGAGAAACGCGGTCCACCGTAAGGTACGGTGTACGTAAGGGCTTGTCTTGCTGACCACACAAGTGATTCTATAAATAGAACCCTTGTGCTAAAGCATTATAGACTTTTTAACGAATACTTAACCTAATTCACAAAAATTGTGAAACCCTAGCCGCCGCTCTCTAAACCTAGTCTCTCTGAATCTCCATTGAAATTGGCTAGCACCGGTTATCGGAGAAGTTTTGTTCGTGTGGACTGAGTAGAGGCATCGCTACTTTGCTTTGCTCGTGATCAGAAATATTTCTTCTACAAAGGTTCTGCTCTTCAAGAGGCAAACACATGATCTTAAAGTGATTAAGTTTTTGTTTGATTTTTGATTAATGATTTAATCAAGATCCGTTTCAATGGGATTTCTTCCGCAAAGAGGATTAAAATTTTGAAAAACCCCTCTCTAAATCCCTTCATGCACTACTGCCGGATTGTGAAAGGAACCATGATAATTGCTTTGTGTCTTTCTCTTCTCTCTCTCTCTTTCTCTCACTCTCTCTCTTATCTTTTTATATCCACTGCATTAGACTCTGAACATTGTTCCAGACTCTGGACTCCTGACTTAATTTAAAAAGAAGAAAAAACTAACACAATTGAACCCCCTCTTGTGTATTTCTCACCTTCAAACCCTAGTAGTAAGTATTTAGGAGGTGACATTACAAATATTGAGTAAAATATGCTGAACCTAGGATATAAGTAGTTATTAATTAAAGAAACAAGTGACTATAGGGAGTGAATCAAACCTAATAGAACCATTCTCCTCGACCCTTAGTAAGGTAGACGCTGATAGGGCTGCCTGTTTGAACTACCGAGAAGGAGAGTGTTCTATGAGATACCAATTTCTCTAAAAAAAAAGAACAAGTAGTAAATAAACATTTCTTTCAAACAAAAAAAAAACAGTGAATAAACATTGTAAACCGGTCTTTGATATACAAGTTTTTGTAACCTAATATTAATCTTGGACATTTCTCTCAAAAAAAATAAATAATGTTGGACATAATCAAGACTGACAAAAATTCAAATAAAATATTGAAATTGTTTAAAATTATAATTTTTCAAATTGTCCAATTAATTTTTTTTTATGATAAAGAAATTAAATTACTAAATGAAATGTGGCAAACCAACACCCTTTACATCATTAGCTATGATTAGGCCACCAAAATGCTCTAAAGGAATCATCATCCACATTAGCTTTGAACCAACTCTGAGAAAATTTAGTACAACCAACAAACTTACCGATTAGATGTGAACTGAATAGAATCTTAATGAAGGTAAGCTTTGGCAATGGAATGAGCATAAAGTCAAAAGAAGCCATTACAAAAACTTATCCTTGTGATTGCTTACATAAATGTCGTTACTCAAATTGTTCAGTATACTTCAACTCACACTATAGCTCTTCAACCTCTTTTACTCGACATTTTTCATCTTATTTATATTCAGAATTGAAATGTCTTCCTGAAACATATTTATAAAACGATTAACACTTATGTTAATTTTTCTTTAGTCATCATGGTTCATTCTCTTAAACGATTCTTCAATTTTTTTATTTATCTTTAACTCTCAAGCTTCCACATGATGTAATAAGATGTAATACCCATAGATTTATTTCTTAATCCTTTTTAATTTCATTCTCTCGTAAAATAAAGTAAAAAATTGTGTGAATTTATAAACTCCATTTAAACTTTTTTTTATCAAGTAATTTAGTAGCTAGAACTAACACATTTTAAATATAAAGAAATGGGTTGTCGGGGTTTAAACTTCAATCTCTATATATAATATGCAATATCTTTGACAACTGAACTAAACTCACGTGAATAAATCCATTTAAACTTATCACTAGTGAAAGTGTGAATAGAGTTTTTAGTATTTGAAGCTGACTTTTGCCACATCGAAACGTGTTATAAATTACAATCATTAACACAAACAACCACAAATACCACTAACACCAAGCACTTTACCTCAAAAGTAAATTTGATAATTTTTTAAGGGCAAACAAGTCCAAGATTGTCCTACAAAAATATACTAACCCCTTATATATCCCTTCTCCCCCACCCCTTTCATCCCCAACCATATCAAAACATTACAATAAAAACTAAAACATTTATACATACACAAATCTCCATCAATCAAAAGATGGTGACAAGAGAAGATTTATACAACGTGATGTGTGCAATGGTGCCTCTATATTTTGCAATGCTAGTTGCTTATGGTTCAGTAAAGTGTTGCAAAATGTTCACCCCAGATCAATGTTCAGGCATAAACCGATTTGTAGCAGTTTTTGCTGTTCCAGTTCTATCTTTTCACTTTATTTCTCTCAACAATCCTTATCAAATGGACACAAAATTCATCTTAGCAGATACAATTTCTAAGTTACTTGTTCTCTTATTTCTTACCATTTGGGCCATTTTCTTTACTAAAGGCTCATTGGATTGGGTCATTACTTTGTTCTCAGTTGCTACTTTGCCTAATACCCTTGTTATGGGTATCCCTCTTCTTCAAGCTATGTATGGTGATTTTACACAAAGTCTTATGGTGCAACTAGTTGTTCTTCAATGCATTATATGGTATGTACGTAATGTTAGCTAGCAATAATTGATTTTTTTCAATTTATTTCACAAACTTCCATTGAATAATATATGTTTGTACAAAATCATAGAGGACAAACAAGTTGATTGAAATTACTTGTTTGTCTTTTTTTTTTCTAAATTTTGTAATTGAAACATAGCTTATTTTGATTAAATTCTATTAACAAACAGACACATCTTCTCTTAATTTATAACAAGAAATAATAATGACCTAAATTCGAAACGATTAGTGAAAAGTAAAAAAACTATTTTTTCATAAAATTTTAGAGATGTATGCTACTTTGAAATATGATAAATAGAGAAATGTAAAATGTCCATAAAAATGATAGTAAAAAAAAAATAAACTGCTCATAAAAATGGCATCAAATATTTTTTTAGAGTCTAGCGGCGGCGAACTCAATCAAGAAAAGTAGGGAATTTCAGGGTTTGAGTCTACGACCCCAACACTCTAATATTCTCGGTATAGAAATATTCTCTTAAATTTTTCGTGCATTGAACTATTTCTTTTCAGACATAATTTCTTTTTTTTAGATCACTTAACATGTACTAAAACGTAAATTCATAAGTTGATTGTATTATAATACTTCCCTCTTTTTTTTCAATATTATATTTTCCCTTGTTAATGACTAATTAATTTTGTGTTCAGGTATACTCTGCTTCTATTCCTACTAGAATACAGAGCAGCCAAACTCTTAATCAAAACCCAGTTTCCAGGAACCACAGCAGCCTCCATAACAAAAATATCCCTCGACGACGACATAATTTCCCTCTACAGCCACGATTCACGGCTCACTACCCAATCAGAAACCGACGAAAATGGCCGAATTAAAGTCCGAATACGACGCTCCATTTCATCAGCACCACCAGAATCAACCTCATCATTTGGTAAAAGCTTTACTCCTACAAGACTCTCCAATCTCTCCAACGCCGACATCTTCTCCATTAACACGCCGGGGAATTTTCTCGATAATGTGACAAGTCCACGGCTGTCCGGTTATGCTTCAACAGACGCTTATTCGTTGCAGCCGACGCCTAGGGCGTCGAATGTTAATGAAATGGAGATAGTTGGCGGTGGTACGCCTGTTTGGGGGAGGTCTCCGGTGGCCGGAGGTAGGGTTTTGGATGGAGGGAGGATGGTGTGGGAATCACCTGAGAAATGGCGGGAAGAAGGGGGACATGGATGCAAGGACATTACTATGTCAGGTACGTATGTTTTTGGTTATGTTTCTAACAATAGTAAATGGTGTCGTCAACGTCAAGCATGCTAACAAAAAAACAAAAGAGAAAATAGACATTTTTGTCATCAAAATCTAAGAGAAGCATGCTAAAAAATTACAAAAGAGTAAATAGACATTTTTGTCATTGAAATCTAAGAGTGGATGATGGATGTCTATAAGGTCTAACTCAGCTAACAAATGCCGATATTGTTAGGTTTGACACCTTCACTCATATATTTAAGATCTCGTTGAGAATTTTTTGTGGTGTTTGCTACTTTATTTAAATACTTCTAAAAATTAAACCACGTTTGTCAATTGAGTCTTTTTTTCTAAAACGGCAACTTTAAAGGATTTATGTTGATTCAACAAGAGGCTACTCAATTCAATATTTGGATCTTTAAGTTGTTTTGATGGATGTTTACAAAAGCATTTTTTTATAGAATGACTAAATTAATTGATATTCTTTAATTTAAGAGACTAATATATTGTTTAGAACACATGATGGACTAAATTGACTGTTATAATATCAAGGACTCAAATGCTTATTTAGTCAATAAAATATAATACTCCAATCCTTACATTTTTGTTTTTTTTTTTTTTTTGGAAAACAAAGGGGCCTAAGCCATTTTAGTTGTCTTTTTGTTTTAGAAAAATTGTGTTCCTATTTATAGGTTGCTTTCAAAATTCAATGCAAAATTCACTATCAAAATATTATTAAATATTTGTTTTAGAGAGAGAAATAGATAAAGTGAGATGATAAATAATTAAATGTATTATAAGAAATAGAAAAATAATCCCTCAAAACAAATAAACAGTCTTTTCCTAATATATATGTATACATAACCTTAAAAACAACAACTAATTTACAAAGTTTTTGGGATTATTTACAAATAGGTCTATATATCTGTATAATAATTTTGAAAAAGTTAAGAAAGGAATAAAGTCTGCCAAATAAAGTTGAAAATATAGATCCATTAAATTATTTCAAGTCTCACGTGAATAAATGTTGTCATGTAGCAAGAATGGTATGAAGAAAACATGTACTCTTCGTCTTATTATAAGTGTCATTTCAAAATAATATGCAAATTTTTAAAAAATAAAAATGATTAGTGATTGTTCTTGTCTGAGAAACAAAATCAACTTGGGAAGAGATTGATGGTGGTATCGGTCTATAGATGAAGGTATCTACCAAAGTTAGTATAAACATAATATAGTAGAAGAGTATAAAGGATGAGAAATACGTTAATTAGGGCAAATTATGTTCTTTATATGCAAAGTAAAAGAGTTTTCATGAGTTTTATGTCTTTGGGCCATAAGACAACAATATCACATATTCATTCAATCATCCCAACGTCATAATAAATCCGACCTTACATAAACTGTTTAGCTAAATACAAATGTAGTTGGTCTCTCCGGTTTACACTCACTCAACTATTCATATGTAGAATGAACTCGTCTTGGACCAAAATACTTGGTATCGAGCCCGGGCATCGAGCCCAAAAGGCAACGGTGCTCTCAATGATGAAGTGACGTAAATATTTAGTTTCAAACATTTATAAATAAAAATAAAAATAAAATCATGCTAACAAATATGTCAAAACCAAAAGTAATAGTTTTGCAGAAACATCGATTTTTAAACTTTTAATTAAAAAGTTAAACTTACCACTTCTCAACACAATATTTTTAGAATTGTTCTTTTTGCCAATGTCATAAGGACACTCTATAGCATTTTTCTAAATTTAAGCATCATGGGAGTGGCAGTTTCTTGGCAATTATACAGTAAATATCAGAAAACGTAGGTATATGTTTGTTCTTTAGGGCATGCCCATGCGACCTTTCAGGTATTGGTTGTACGTTGTGTCCCCGACCATCGTTGTGTTTTTGTCGTTCTCTCAGGCATTCATTGCTAGTGTCATAATTTGTTGAGCATCGTTTATTTGGTTTAAATAAATTGAGTATCTATATATATACACATGCAAGTCTTCAAAAAAATGTGTACCCATGCAAGATTAATTTCTCAAGAGTTGTGATTAACAAAGCTCTTTTAACAATATCGTTTTAATGCCACACTGCATTCTTTAGATTATGCATTATCTTGTCCAAGGCATTGTTTTAATATTTTCTTAATTTATATATCTCTTATCAAATATGATAAATTACTTGATCATATGAATTGTAGCGTGGCCCTAATGTAGGAAATAATAATTATACTTTCAGCAACTCTTGGTAAATTGTCATGTCCATTTATATGTTTCATCATCACACAATTGCACGTGAGAAATGAATATCCAAAGTAAACACTGGAAAAGGATTTAATAAGATAACTTTATAGTAATATCTTTCAAAAAAGATGGCTTTATAAATGATTTTCGAATCTATAGATACAGTAGAACATTAGACATGTGGTCCCTTCCACCCCCACGCCATCTTTTCAGAGTATAAAAACATTCACCTAATTAAGAAGTTAAAAAAATAGAAAAGTGGTCAAAAGCAATATAGAAATAGTAGGGATAATTCTTTAGTTGATAGTATAAATTTGTTATTTTACTTAGTCTGAGGCTTAATTGATAGTAGACATCATTTGGTTGAGAGCACGTGTGTAATGATGGTCAAGGTACCATATGATTCCCTAATTTGTGATGGAAATAGGGATATGGATTTTCTAGAAGTTTTACATTTACGTTTAGTAAATAATCTCGGCCGTTAATTTGAGATTGACCAACTTAAATAATTTAAGTGCAGTGCCATATACTTCGAAAGGAATTCTAACGAGGGCATCGCGAAACCAATATGCATCCAATAAAATTGTGTTCTGGCCTGAAATTAAGGAGTTATGGGTGATTGAAGTCAAACTTTCAATTCAATAGCACTTATGTATTTGGATTTCGCTATACTAAGCATTACCGATAATTTAATATTTGTATAAAAACAATTTTAAATAATCTCTACAAATTTAAATTTGATAATAAGATTGAAAACTTTGACGCAGTTACAACAGAAAATCATTTCACTGAAAATAGTACACATGACTTGACTTCTAAATCATACTAACACCCAATTATAATTACCAAAACCTTTTCAATAATTGTTACCTAAGTCTCCTTTCATCATTAATTGACAATCAATTATCTATGTGGCAGAGAAAATTTGAGTTTGATTTATTAGCATTATCTTATGTCTAGCATTTTTGTTTTTTTACACAAATTGATTAATTATTTTATAATTTTTTTGGCTAATATATGACAGATAAAGAAATTAGCTTCAGAGACAGCCTCAAAGTCTCAGTGGCAGGGGAAGGAGTGGACCCCAAAGACCAGATTGCCAGTAGCCAGAAAATGCCATATGCCTTTGTAATGTTAAGGCTTATACTTATTGTGGTTGGAAGAAAACTTTCTAGAAATCCTAATACATATTCTAGTCTATTAGGACTACTATGGTCTCTAATCTCCTTCAAGTAAGTGATATTCTCAAACATTATCAAAAGTGAACAGGTGATCCCAAATATAACCTATCGAGCATTAACATAGACACAAACATCGAACTCGGCTTCTTTTAATAATAATTTAAAAAATCAAAGTGATTATATATAACTACATATGTTAGTGCTGTGTTTAACACTGAACATGTCTTTAACACAGATACATATCGGTTTTTACTGTTTGATAGTACTAGTGACCGTTTGATAACTATTTTGTCATATTCATAATTTATATTCATAAAAGACTTTTTTTTATGTACAGTTTTATGCTATATATATTTTTCAGGGAAGTTTTATGCTATATTTTGTAGTATGCACTTTTTCATATATCTTTTTTTTTTAGCAGAACATTTTCATATATCTTATGATATGTATTTGCAGATGGAATATAGAAATGCCAAGTTTGATGAAATCATCTATCAAGATCATATCTGATGCAGGTCTTGGGATGGCAATGTTTAGCTTAGGTGCATAACTACATTTACTACAAATATATAGACATATATATGATCATTAAATAGCATGAATGTTTATATATGAGACAGACACACACCCACTTTTACACATGGTGCTATTTCTTCTATATATAAGAATGTTGTACATCACAAATTCACATACCTAATATCACAATGTGAAGGAATAGAAAGGAACAAGAGATAAAGAAAGAACATGCATTGTCTTGTACCAAGGTGTTTGTGACAACCAAAGAAAATAAATGTCATGTCTTTAGATATTTCTTTAAGAAGCTAAATTTAACACCGGAGAGAATCGAACCTGAGACCTTGAGAAAGAGCACACTCCTAGGTCACAAGTCAATACCACCCTGCTAACACAAGTGGGTTTCATGTCTTTAGATATTATTCTTTCAAAAGTAAAATATTGCAAATTCTAATGCATTGAATACACAAATTTACATGAAAATTTACTATTAAAGGTCCTTAAAAAGTGTCTCAGAGGCACTCGTTAGCATTTCCCTGATGATATATTATTGATCGATGAAAATGGGATAATGTGAAATGATTGTGATAAATTTGCTATATGTTGTTCAAATATGAGTACCAAAATGGTTACTATATCTATATAAATTATATAGAAAGATAGATACTCATTTGAAATTGAATATATGCAGGTCTTTTCATGGCTCTTCAGCCTCGTATCATTGCTTGTGGTACCAAAAGAGCAGCCACAGGAATGGCCATTAGATTTCTATTTGGGCCTCTTGTAATGACATTATCCTCCATTGCCGTTGGATTGAGAGGAAAAAAATTGCATACTGCAATTGTGCAGGTACTTTTGTTATGCATATTTGTGGAATGAATTCATATCTATATAGACACATGTAGCACATGGAAATTATGCATGTGTGTATGTTTCTTCTATAATAAAGGGAATATTAAATATAGCTAAAATAGTTGTGTATATGTTTGTACTTAATTAGGTTTGATTTTCAATTCATTTGCTTATCAGGCTGCTCTTCCACAAGGAATAGTGCCATTTGTATTTGCAAGGGAATATGGACTGCATCCTGATATTTTGAGCACAGGGTAAGTTTCTAAAATTTAAATGTGACAATCTTTCAAAACAAAACTCTTTTAAAAATTGACTCTTGCAAAGATAATTATAGGACAATCTTATTTGCTTTTGATTTATGTATAAAATTAATTGTGCATATTGAAAGTTTTACCAACTAATTTACTTATATTAACATGTACAAAAAAAAAAAAAAAAAAAAAAAACAACGAAAATTAGATACAACGGAAATTATTAAACTTTTATGATGTGACGAATTCAAATTCGAATCTCTTTTAAAAGAGGTGTGAATTTAGTTCTCAATAATGCCTCGGATATGATTACTTCATGTACATGGAACTTATAGAAAAGCAAGCAAAAAAAAAAGGGCCAAAAGAAATAAGTATAATTTGGTTCCAACGAAATATATGTGTAAGAAAATAATTCTATCAATTTTTATTAAGAGGATTGGAAAAACCTAAGATGTCTAAAATAAAATAAGATTATAAAGAGTGATTTTTCTTACTTTACTTAAATTTAATATAAAAAAATTAATATTGTATAAGAATATTTTGATCAGGGAATTAAAGCCATCTTACATTCATATCTCAAGTACAATAGTATTGAATGTGAGAAGTGTATTGAAAAACTAAAATGATACCTAATATAAAATACCTAATAAGGAATGAGTTCATAATGATACGACTCTAAGTTTGTTGTTAGTTCTTTATATGGGTAGTGCTATTTCATTTAAGAAGATTGATTGGAGGATATAGTGCTCAGAAGAAGAAATGATGGGAAAAGAAAGGAAAGCGTGTTAACATCACACGCATCTATTGAACTTTTAATCATCCCGCTTAATAAGTTGATTAATTATTTCTTGGCAAAAAAAATTGATTAATTATTATGTAGCCCTAGCTAGGATACTGAATCTATCAAACATATTATTGTCTACAACAACCAAGCATTTATAATTTGGACAAACATAATTATGCATATAATGGTGTTTGAAAATGGCCATTATTATGCCTTTTCATGACGATCTTCTAGCAAAATTCTAACACTTATGCCTTATTAACATGTAATCATTACTAGTAGACAATAGTTTTGATGCTATATAAACATGGTGCACAATTAAATTTGTGTTAAAGCATGAACAATTTTTGTTTCAAGTTAAATCAAGAAAAATGTTAACAAATGTGTTTAAAGCATTGCTTAAATGTTATCTTGTGCTTTTTGGATATAAGCTAAGAAATCAAATATAAAAGTTTTTTTTTTTTTAAATTGTGCATTCAATATCTTTAAAGTTTCAACATATATATTTTCAATATAAAACTTACTGTAGTTTTATATACATTTTAAATTCCTTAATTTATGTCCTAAGAGTACACACATCCATGCCACCCATATAGGTGGTATAAATGAGTTCCATTTAATTATTTATATTATTTCACACTTCCTAATTATGTTAACAAGTGCCCTTAGGGTATTAGTTAAGGATTCAAAAAAGGAAACAATTGTCAAATTTTATGTAGAAAATGTTACTTTTTGGTATTTCAATAAGTCAAATACACAATTTCCAACATAAAGTTTCTACTTTTAGTTTATTAACAAATGCCCCCAAGAGCACTTGTTAGCATTTCCCTTTCTAAATATCCATATTACTCATCCAAAAGTCTACAATGGATCCCACTAAATCCATAATAATCAATCATAGTCCAACAAGTATGTGTTTTTTGTGATTTATATTTTTTTTTTAATTCTAACATAAACATAAACCATTGTAGTTCTATCGAGGAACGGTGACAAAATTAAAGTTGATTTTCAAAGCCAAATACCATATGTTTCTGACGGGTTCAGTAAAGACACGATTATTTTCAACCAATGTTTATGCTCTAAGGGTATATGTTAGCATGACCATTGTTTAAAGAAACAAAAGTAACAACTTTTGTGTAGGAAAATGTGAATTTATTACTTTTATATATATTTGACTTGTGTGTTTTAATAACATGGTAATTTTTTTATGGTTTTCTTAAACAATGTCTTTGTAACGTTTGATAGCATAACTCTTAAATCTATAAATTTCACAATATCAACTTTAATCTAGGGTGGAACTTATTGATCTATTTGTAAAAACAACTTGTATATGGTACAACATATGACACCTATGCATTATGCACCATAGAACTAATAGCCATAAACATACATAAGTCTCTTTGCAAAACATGATTTGATCCACCATTTGGAACCTACATACATACAGACAACGTTTCTAATGATTCATAAAGTTAAGCTAGTGTTAATATGCGATTATTTATGATCAAAGATATTAACTAAACATATTTAATTTACATGTATGATACATAAATAGATTAAAATCTTTTTATTTTCGCTTGCAGGGTCATCTTTGGCATGTTAATTTCCTTGCCAATAACTCTCATTTACTACATATTTCTTGGCTTGTGAAGACTGAGAAAAAAAAAATACAACTTGAAAGAAGAATCTATGAATTGAAAAAAGGAAAAAGAAAAGTAAGTATATTATCCAAGTTCTAAACAATGATAGCATGTACACTAAACCATGTTGGAATTCATCATAGTAGTACACACATTGGCAAAGATTCTATGTTCTCCCATAATTGTGTCAGCACCGACCACCATTATATAAGATGGTTTTCCACACTACTTACGGAAAAGATTGACTTGTGTAAAGCCAACATTTCAAAAGCCAAAACCAAAAGGGTTGTAACTTTGTGTGTAATACAAGGGTGTGACTATATGGCACAAAAAGTAGTAGTTGAGGTTTATTCTTCTCCACATTCCTTAATGTTATTCCTTATGTTCTATATATAGGTATCTTTTAATATTGTTTTGCACAAATTAAAAAATTTAATACATCATTATTTTTTATTGGTTTACTCACGCATTTACTGTAATTGTAAAATTTTGTTCTATTGTAAGTGAATTCAGCTTAAATAATTTAGGCTTAAATAGGTCTTTCGTCCCTATAAATATAGGTCATTTGAATTTTCGTCTCTGAAGTTACTAATCTTTCCAATCTGCCACTGCAAAATTTAATCATTTGACTTTTGGTCCTAATTAGGTTTTTTTGCTAAGGTGGACTGTCATTAGCGATGTGGTGCCCATGTGTCAAGTGATGATTGGGCGAGGTGGTTGGCTTAAATAAGTCTTGCGTCGCTGCAAATATAGGCCATTTGATTTTTTGTCCCCGAAGTTACTAATGAGATGTTATTAGGACCATTTTTCAAATGATTAATATTTGCAATGGCAAAATAAAAGGATTAGTAACTTCATGGACGAAAATTCAAATGACCTATATTTGCAGGGTCGAAAGACCTATTTAAACTAACAATTTATAAGTGTATAATTGATCCAAGAAATTGCTAACTGTAAGCTTTAAAATTTGTAAATATCAGTTAAATAGCACTTTTTTTTTAAATAAAAACTAGGCAGCTACCTACCAACATAGAGACAAAGTGGTAAATACTTAGAATCCTTAATCATTTGGTCTATGGTTCAATTCATAGTCTGGTGTATGGAAAAACATTTATTGAAAGATGTCAACCATTTAAATAGATCTTATTTACTTTGAGGAGATTAATCGTCACGGTTGTATGCGCAAATGATATATTTGGTTTTTAAAAAAATAGGCAGCTAAAAGGTACTGATGGGTTACATGAACTAGTGCTAGCCGAAAGGGAAGTAAGTATTATCACGACCAATTATTAAGGTTGGACACTTGCTTTCTTGTTGGAGGTTAGAAGGAAAACTTTTATGGCACACTAAGGTGAAGATTTTTTCGTCTTCTAAAGAGAATAGTGTTGCTTGATTATATTTGAAACATAGCCATATTTATTACGGAATTAAGCCATCGAAACGAAGATTGTTTTTCTGTTATTAAATGAAGGAAACTTAAGATGGGGAATCGCATGTATCTATTTATCTATCTATTTATATCTATTTATTTATCTTGTATCTTTTATATATCTTTGTAAAGGAAACTTGAGTTATTCTCATGCAAGCTTTGTGATGACGTGGCACTCTAAAAAGAGTTATCTCCCTCTTTTAAAACCTTCCAACCCTCTACTATACCAATTTAATGTCTAATTATATAACTCTTAGAATATAAAAAATTGATGAATTAAATTAAATAAGTAAATGGATGTGTATACTAATACAAATTGCAAATTGAATGTCGACCCATTGTCTTCTTTCCGAAAGAAAAAAAAAAAAAAAAAAACCACTGTCTTTCTATATTAAAAGGATTGGTATGTTTTAACACATCGTCTTCTTGGAGTAAAAAAGAATCATTGCATTTATAAGTTAAATAAATAAACTAAACTAAGCAGTCTTTAAAAACTTTAGTTAAAATTTGTAGTGTATATACTCCTCGGTCAAGTATTAAACAATAGATTTCATATTTCCTCAATAAAATCATCAAAAAATTATTTCATGATGATGATAATATTAGGGATTAAGATACTTCATTAAAAAAGGGGGATTTATTTTTATAAATACAAACCTTTAAAAATAATCATTATGGTTTGCTCCAACTTTTGAACTATACTTCATTTTCTTTATTCCTAAGCTATCTTATCACTCCCTCACAAGTAGTATTAATGACAGATTTTAATTATTAAAATTTTCAGTTATAGTTTTCGGTAAGTGTTATATATTGTCTCATCCATGATCATTGTGCGTATAAATATATGTTTTGTGCATCAATCTAAATATTTTTAGTAAATGTTGGTTTTTATTGATCATCACTTTCTCCAAACAATTTTGGATGAAACTTTTCAATTTTGTGTTGTGAGTTTTGCTTATCTTTCTTACTCCTCACATATATCTTTTCTATTAATTGGTCAACTATTTTTTCTCTATTTTATTTATCATTGGCTTGATAATCGACTTAAAGTTTGTTAGTCTATTTTTCTCTCCGACATTCTTATTTTTTTCTTCTTTCTATTGGTTAGTATGAATATGACTATTTTTCATGTGATGTAGGAGAAGAAGACTAAGGAGGCCTATTGTTTCTTCTATTGTATCATTGGTGCTCAAAAAGCGTCCTAAAAATGATAGTTCGTGTAAGTATATGTCTTCAAACCATAATATTTGCATCAATTAAATTAAAAATCATGGAATTTGTATCGCGATGGTTATATAGTAGATGATATAGATATAATTTATTGGTTTTATTTTAAAAAAATTATATTTAAATTCATTATTTTAATAGGTGAAGTTGATTTTTATTAATGTAGTTCTAATTGTTGTTATTTAAGTTTCCAAAATAATCAGTTTAATATGATAAGATACATAAATTAAATGGAAAAAAACAAATTGTATGTTACTAGATATCACATATATATATATATATATATATATATATATATATATATATATATATAATAACTACCAATTTTCTTTTGAAAGGAATCTCCCTTTTTTAATGACTAAATAAATCTAATATTCGTTTTTTTTTTTTTTGGTACAATCTAATATTCGTTATTTATCCTCTACTATGTCAAAAAAATAATAATGTTGTCTCCTGTAATTTTTTTTATTAAAGCAACAAAATATCAATCTATGGAAAAGCTTAAAATCTTGCCACCCTCTTTTATTCTAAAGAAAATGTCAATCTATGAAAAAAACTTTAAAAGTTTGCCACCCTATCTTATTATACGTTATTTTACTTCATGAATCATATATTCTCCATTCATGATAGAAAAACTTGCCACCGTCTCTTATTCATTAGGTAACGGTCAAGGAACATTGTTGTAACAAGAAACCGAAACAGATGTGATCAAAAACAGAAGACGTGTATGCGTTTTTTAACTTAACTATACATTGCATTAATTAAGCTACAACGGGTTATGAACTCATTCTGAACAAAAAAAAAAAACAATTTAATTTAGACAAAATGAAGAAGAAGAAAAAAACGTACATTAACGAACCTAAAAGTTATTAAACAATTCATCCAATTTCTTACACTATCATCATTAAATGTATCTCTTATTTCTCCAAATATAATCTACAAAAATAAAATAAAAAATTTAAGAGTGATTTTTTTATTAGCTCTCACCATTTATAAGTTCAACTTATCCCACACTTTCTACTCATTTCTATACATTATACCATTTCACTTCTTTTTACGTGAATTAAGAAGAAAAAAAATGGCTTCTTTTTCAGATCTTGTTGAATCCTTCCAGCTCGGGAAGCCTACGGAAATACGAGAAAAAGATAAAAAAAAAAAAAAATTAAAATTCTAAATTGATAAACATATCTTCCTATGAAGAGTGTGTCTGCTTTTGGTATTCAGACCTCTTGAATAGTTGAATCCATTGGTTGTTTATCTATGGCTTTATTAAGCATAAGCAACTTATTTTTGTTTGTCACATTTCTAGTTTTTCATCCCTTTTTTTTTTTTTTGTCACTTGATTGAAGATATTCAATTGGAATACTTCATAAATGTTGTCATTGTCTAGTACTGTGATTGAAATTTTACAGGCTTGTCGATGACAGTTCATAAATCGTAACAAAAAATGCAAAGAAGAATTTTGTATGTTTTTGCTTTGATTGGAAAATTATTCTGAAATTGAGTATGTTACATCTAATGTGATTTGGAAAAAATGAAGTTTTTATTGAAACTTATGTATTAATATTAAATATGTATCTTTTTTATAAATAATTGTTGTTTTTCAATAAAAAAAATTTCCTTTTAGTTGCTATAATATTGCACATGTTAGACAAATTCAATCATCATTTTGGCATCTAAATGTGTAATACAATGTCATTATAATCCTTGAATATTCATATCTAAATGTGTAATACAATGTCATCGATATTGGTATCTTATGTTAAAAATGTGTTTGTTTGTCTCTTTTCAAATTACCTACACAATAGAAGGCCAAATAATATGAAAAGCCAACCGAATACGTCTCCAAAAGCCTCCTAAACCCCCAAACTGAGCTAGGTGTTCCTTTAAATTATCCTGCGTTACAGCTGAAAATTCTAACCAGCTTGAAACCAACATCCAAAGTTTACCATATAAGTCACATCTCATAAATAGATAATCTCGGTCTTCATTTTTACCAAAAGTTGATGTGCATTGTTGATTATTACTGGAGATAACTTGGCACCGAACTACGTGGTTTTGATCCATAAGGGTACGTAGGCAAAAGACTTTGTCTTTCCAAATCAGAAAATAATAAAAAATATTTTCTTTTTTCCTCATTACACTAATCTTTTTTTTGCAAGCAAATAATAAATAAGTTTAGCCAAAAATAAATAAAAACAAGAGGTTCTTATAGAGTACTATAAACGTTTAGGGTGTTAATACCTTTCATTTACGTAACCAACCCCTGAACCTTAAATCTCTTTAAATTGTGGGTTTTTATTCGAACTTGTCCCCTTTGGAAAAATTAAAGCTCGGTGGTGAACCTAAATTTGTGAGTCAACGCTAATCAATAGCTTGATCTCCGAAAATCACCGCAACGGTATACACGGAAAGAGTCATCCATGGGTCGAATTCGCTTTAAGTGGGAGCGTGTTGATTCTTAATGTCCCAACAACCAATTATCACAAACCAATACATCACTTCCAAAGAGAAAAATTGCACGTATTGGCAATTCATCGCGCTCACAAGTTTCCACGCCTACTATACAACCGTTTTGGGATTTACCATACATTACACAAATGTCAAAGATCATGAGACCTTACATTGAAAATATTGTGAATGTTAAAGGGGATGGTAATTGAGGATTCCAGGTCATAGCTAGACACATGGGCATGGATGAGGAAAATCACATATTGGTTCGTAGTGCACTTATTCATTAGTTTAAAACTAATAAGCGAGATTATTTGTCGATATTTGGTTCGAAAAAGTGTTTTGAATATATCATGAATGGTTTACACCCTCCTAAAAATAATGGTGGAATTGCATACATAGATAAGTGGTTGACATTACCGAATATGGGTCAAATTGTTGCAACTTGTTACAATAGAGTTGTTGCTCAATTGGTTTTGCCCGAAAGAGGTCTACGTGAGACTTTTTTTCCCAATCCTAGGTGCTCTACAACTTAACCCACATCATGTGTCTTGACTTAATTCCTGGCCACTTTCTTCATCGTTATTTGAAAGAAGGTTGTCCATTACCACCGCCTTGTATGGAGTGAAAAAATCACAAGATTGTTGAGGATGAGCAATGGAAGTTTGAATTTATGGATTTGTTCAAAGTCCTCGTGTCTAACGAGCCAAAACCGCCGAAAAAACCAACAAATCATCTCAATCCAATTTATTGTGATACCCCCACTCCCGAAAAACCAAAAGGAGAATTTGAAGTAATTGAAGAAGATGAAGATGATGCCTTATCAGTAGCTAGTTAGATAGGTTGCAACACTTTTCTGTCGGTGTTCATCCTTTTTTTTGTCGATATTATACGGACATATTTTTTTGTGGCCGGTTATGTAATGGCGATATTTATGGTCAATATGTAACTAACATTATATAAATATATGAAGTGAAATGTTTTTTGGTGGCCAGTCATGTAACTTCAATTATTGCTCGTATTTTTTGGTCTCTGACTATTCAACTATTAATTTTATCTTTCATTTGGTTTTATTCTTATACTTGTTATTCCATAAACTTTTGTGAAGTGAAACATGTCTCAAGATGCACAAATTGAAGTTGAAGCTCATGTCTGATACTCCGTCGTGAAGAAGACAATTAATGTATTTTTAACCCCCACCGACAAGTTGGATGACTTGAAGGCACAACTTAACATATACTTTGTCTATCTTAGCAAAAATCAAATAACATCTCATGTATTTGTACAGGTTCGATGTGTGAACCTAAAGGAGGATAAAGATGAAGACAGTTGGAAGTAGGCATTACAACAAAACACATACTCGCGGGTATCCGTTTGAACCAAACTTATTTTGACGGGTTTTCCCTGCTTTGACTCGGTATGGGTTTGGGTTTTCCCCGATTTTAAAACACGAGTACTTGATGGGTAACAGGGATATAGGTACACACCCCGAATTCATACCCAAACCCGTCCTGAAATAGAAAGAGATGAAACCCATTACCCCTTTTTTATAAATAGAAATTAAAACACTAAATCATTTCACTCACACAGTCAGAGTCTCAGTCTTTCATATGACACTCACTTATCATAGTTCTCTCTTATCTCATTCCATATCTCACATTTTCGGCCTCTTTCTTCTCCATCACCATAGTCATCGATCGTCATCGTCTCTTTCTTGACTAATGCATTACAACATTGTACTCGGAGCTGAAAAATACTTTTATTTTTATTAAAAAAAGTTATCTACTTCGGGGATGGGGATGAGGCGGGTATAGAAGCCGTCGGGGACGGGGATGGGATTCAATTTCTCAACTCTATTTGATATGGGTAAGGTAACAGGTAAGTATATGGGAGTAGGATATGAGGACGGGGAAGGTAAAATTCGTCCCCCCTATTGTCATGCCTAGTTGAATGACCGTGTATTTTTCACAAGTTATCCTTGATGATGGCGACGTATATCACATGTTTAGGTTAATGAATTTGTGGATTGTGTATTTAACGATGAATTTGTGTAATTTGAATCGATTATATGTGATTATATTTTAACTAATAACATTTGTTATTAAAAAAATATTTGATTGAAAACATTCTTATAATATAATTTTTTTTTTTTTTTTAGGGAAAGATATTTTATCTATTATTCAAATAAATATCATGCATAATGCAAGACAAACGTTACACACCAAAAGTCCCAACTATTTCTCATCGACACAAACAAGTATGCACACATCCATATCCTCTCCAACATTAGACTCAAAATACATATTGTTCATTCTTCTAGCATCATATTCTCCACTCCCACTACCCCAAAGTTCCTTGTTTAGTGCCAAGATTAGTTATTGACTTGTTGTAACCCTAACTTTTAATCTCAAATCTCAACTAAAAAAAACTCACAAAACAACCTCATTATTAAAAATCCAACTAAATTTGACCCCATGTGGTTTCATCTTACGAGCACGTGCATCAGCTCTTTCTTGCAACCTTCTAATCCTAGGTGCTAACCCACACACAAAATCCTGCGCCCTTTTTCCCTCACCCGTTAATCCTTCAAGCTTCTCCAATCTCCACCGTTCGATTAAAAACTCCAAGATATCAGCGTAATCATTGGCTGTGTAAACTCCGGTGCGCTGTGCCACGGCCGCGAAGTGCTCGAATAGCTTGGGGTCTTGTCCATCATACATTAGGTGTGCCGGCATTGTGATTTTTTTCTCCATCATATCACCAATGGCTAGCATTGCTCCTGTGGGGTCAACTTCTAGAAGCTTCTCGACAATTTTTGAGTATGCATTCTCATGACGCTTTTCATCAGCTGCGATGGTACCACATATGCGCGCAAGCACTGGATCACCGCCTTCTTTCGCTAAGCGAGCCGTGTTTCCGTGTGATACAAATGTTGCTCGCTCTTGGAATGATGTGTATACAAATCCCAAGTATGGGTTGTTTTCTGTCCCGGGGTCCTGTCCAATGCAAACAAAATTCAATGTAGACATGACTTAGAATTAATCCATTTAGTTAGAAAGTAAAAAATAAACAATGCTACTCAAAAAAAACCATAACACATGAAATATCAATTATGTGTTTAAACTTACACACTAAATATTGAGAAGTGAAAAATTATGGGTTGAAAATTACACTTCTACCTATCAAGTTTTCTCTCCCTTGTTTTAAGAAACGGAGAGAATCTTGACTCTTTTTCTTGGTTAGATTCTATCCATGTAGGCAATCTTATTTGAGCACTAAATGTGGACCACAACAACCAGAAATAATTTTCTTGATTATACAAAACTAATGTACATTTTATTTTTGAGTAAAACAAAATAATGTACATGTAATGTAGAACATTTTTTGGATCTTGCTTATACAAAGTTACAAACTAATATACATACAAGTACAAATTATTTTTGGTTTCGTATAATAACATACTACTTATAAGAAAAATTTCAGCATTTTTTATGCTCAATCAAAATGTTGTGTAATCATATTAATTTTCTAATATGTCATATTTATAAAATTAAGATGTTAAATTTTCAAAACAGAGGATTATGTTTCGGTCCCAAATAAAAACAGAGCATTCTGTGATCAAATGGCAACATATGCGATCAAACAGAGGATTCTATTTAGATAGATATGATCTATACTAATGGAAAGCAACATTGTAATTTGTAAGAGGAAAAAAGCAAAGACACAAATTAATTTCAACTTGTCAAAAAAATTAATTTTAATACATTATACACATAATATGCATAGGTATCAACTACATTTTGTATTCTTATAAATACATTTTTAAAATCAAGTCTCATTTTTTCTAGTATTACTTTAATTATTTAAATATATTCCACCTAAATATTCCTACCACTATCCATCACTTTAATTAATAATATGAATAATTTAGTTAACCAATTTATCTAATTATTTTCTTAAGGATCCTAGATTACAACAAAATGTACACAACAAATTCTGTAAAATATTAAATGAAATTAAGAAAAATAGAAAGAAAAAAAAAAACTCACCATGCCAGCTCCAATGAGATACTGAACAGTCTTCTCAATCATTTCCATATCAACCCTTCCAGAAAGATACAAATAAGTCCTAAGCAAATCCCCATGTCTATTTTCTTCGGCGGTCCAAGCCCGTGTCCAAACGGCCCACGGGCTTGGACTGGCACCAATCTCATCACCAACCCCATCAAGACCATTAATCATACTTTGATACGTCGGAAGCGCGTCTTCCGTCACCATATCACCAACCAACACAACAAAATACTCATCAGGAAGGTCTTTCGTGCGATCACGAAGGACCTTCACCTGATCAGTAAATTCATCAAATGGCAATGAAGGATCAGGGAGAAAATTCTGTGGCTGCCAGCATTGTTCCACAGGCTTTAGTAGTGGTAAAACAGACTCAGAAGCCCAGTTTTCAAGTGATTTGAAAATTTCTAGCTTTTCTGGTGGCATTGAGTGGGTTTTTGAGATTTTTAGTGGTGGTGGTGTGGTGCTGGCGGTGGATTTTGGTGGTGGCAATAGGTGGCGATGTGGTCGGTGGTTGAGGGATTTTGGAATGTTCCATGTTAATGGAAGTGTCTTAATTGAGTGACAAGTTTGAATATGCATTGTTTTGAATTTGATACTAGCTAGGTATTGTGTAGTAGTAGTGATACTATGTTTTACAGGTGAAAATAATGAATGTTATGGACATATATTTGTAGCAAAATGGATTAGTGATTACCCTTGAATTTTTGAATAATTTTCAGAAATGCCATGTAATGTTTTTATTAATTTATTAATATTTTTTAATAATATAATTTTATTGATATTATTGGTTGTGAGAAGGTGGAAATTTGTAAGATTTTTATGAAATTGTGCATGGTTTGGTGTATTTGGTTGAGAAAATAATGAAAACGTGGTTTTGGAAAATGATGTGTAGAAAGGAAAGGGTGTAGATGTCATTTGATAAATATTATGTGGCATTGGGAAAAGAATACTTCAGTCTTTGTAATATGGTGGATTTATAAAACAGGGGGTGCTCTGGTTTTGGTAGAGAGAACTATTGGAAGTACAGGTCATAGTGATTCTGTGGATTTTTAACTGGTAGAATATTTCATCGACATTTATTAACTGCCATATCTTTTATTTTTTTATTTTTTGACTCACTTTAATTATTTTGGCATGAATTACTTTGACTCAATTAAAACTTTTTATATATAGCTCTTGGAAATATCGAAACTTGTGGTTAATATAAGGATTATTCTTTTGACAGAAGGTTAATAGTATATATATATCCGTCATATTATATTTTTATTTAAGGTCATGTTAATTTGTGCCCTTAGAGTACATGTTAAGCAACTCAAAAGTAGAAATTGTTTCTTAAATTTTGTGTATTCAATTAATTAAAGTCAAAAAGTTAAATTTAAATATATTAATTATAACAAAATATTTATACTTTTACTCCTTAATATGTGTCTTGAGGGCACAAGTTAACGTTAGCCTTTTAAAGGGAATTTCTCACTTCCCTTGTCCACACTCTTTTGCTCCTAAAAGTTTGAGAATATGTATTTCCATCTTTGACTTCTAACGTTCTATAATATTTTAGATTAGATTATAAAATCTAAATAGCATAAAAAATACATTAAAAACATCCTTTAATATCTAAAATATTTTAGATTTCAAAATCTGAACTAAACGGATAAAAGAAACCATCTAAAAATTTAGATTGAGAAAATGATGTCTTCCTCTAAGATGAAAAAAACTTTAAGGCTCTATTCAAGAGTATTAACGATACTCGAATACAAGACCTCTCGAATTTAAGGTTAGTCTTTTTACATTTAACTTATCAATACTACAATCCATACAACTTGTTTTTAAATAGTTTTGTTGTATGTTTGGATCCCACATCAAGGGAAAAATATTGATAGACAACCGTTAATTTCATACCCTCATTTGATACATTTATGTGACAAAGTATGATTGGATATAAATTTAAACTTTTGCTCTCGTATTATTAATCTTACATCAAGTGTTATATAAGGGGTCATGTGGCATCGAGTTGGGTGTATGATTGATGAAAGGGTGTTTAAATATAAGTACTCATCATCAAAGTATGCCAAGTTTGGCCATTAACCACAACTACAACGTTTTGTTAAATTGGTCTTAATACGGTTCGTCTCCATCCCCATGTCTGAAACTTAACTGGCAACAGGAGCAAACAAAATATAAGTACCTCATCTTTGTCTCCACCCAAACTTAAAATATCAAGAAAAACACGCATACACACACATACTCTAGTCAAATCAGGATTTTTCCCGTCAAAGTCGAGCTAGATTCGGACAATGCAGATTAAATTGCCATGCCTAGTTGTCAACCCTAGCTAGTGATTTGCATTTTTATACTAAAAAATAAAAAATTAACAAAAACAAATGTAACTAAAGTTTTGAAAGAGTATATTCTTTTTGTCCTTATATTCAAGACTAATTAGTAATCGTTCATGTGGTGTCAATTTAGTTATAAGTTTGATTTTTTACCTTCAAGGGTTCGAGTTTAAATCTTATTATTGTAAAATGATCATTAATATCATCATCGTTAGTAATAAGATTCTCTAGTAATATATATAATGTGATTGTAAATGTTGTTGGTCAAGCAATCAAATTATATTATGTAACAAGAAAAACTTGTGGCAATAATCGGATTATTTAATTTCAAGTTACATATACAGGTTTAACAAATGAATGGTTATTAAACCAAAATGAACAAACAAAAACAAATTAAGGATATTTATTCAATGAAAGTAATTTACGTGAAATAGGATCCTTTGTTTGGAATCCATGTACGAGGATATATAATATCTCTGTGGGAATATATACACACAACACTTCCCAACATCAAGGCTTGTTCTCAATTTGTGGCTGAATATGATGATGATGTTCATGACCAGGAGAAGTAGTAGTTGCCACTTCATTGCTACTAGAAACATTGTCTTGATTTGATTCAACTTTTGATGCTTCAGCATGTAAAGCATGACCAACTTCTGCATTCTTTTTAATTACTTCATCAATATGAACATCATCTTCAACTGTAACCACCACCGTTGGTTGTCCAAAAGGACCAGGCACAATATTTTCCGTAATCTTTTTATGTTCATCGATATGAACGATATCGGTTTCTTGTTTCTTCTTCCTCTTTTGAACGCAGCAAAATAATGCAAAAGCAAGCATGGCGAGCAAGGCAATGCCACCAAATGCAACGATGACAATGACAATGACTGTAGGGTGGTATGGAGAGGGAGAGGGTGGAAGTGGAGGTGGTGGGGATGGGAGGACGTGTGGAGGTCGAGGAGGAGCAATTGGGCGATGTGGAGACGGTGGTGGATGGTTGTGTGGTGGTGGAGGAGAAAATGGATGAGATGGTGGTGGTGGAGGGCGTCTGCGTGGAGGAGGAGGAGGGGATGAATGAGATGGTGCTGGTGGTGGAGATTTGAAGGAATGAGGTGGTGGAGGGTTAAAAGGGTGGAAAGGTGATGGTGGAGGATTGAGAGGGTGGAAAGGTGATGGTGGAGGATTGAGGGGGTGGGAAGGTGGAGGAGGGAGGTGTGGAAATGGAAAGTAGAAATTTGGTTGATTTAAGGCCATCTTGGTTCTTTTTGTACAATATTTGATGATGTTTGTTTGGAATGTGTTGTAGCTTGAGTGTACTATTGACTTGAAGTGTGGTTTATTTATAGAAGAAAATATGTTGGTACTTACTTGCAAAGTTTCTCAAGGATTGTTTGCAGTGGAAAACACTTCTCATTGGACTTCCTTAGCTTATTTTACTTGTATTGCTTGTTCTTATTTTTCAGACTTAGACTCTTTTGCTTGTATGTAATGCTTGCTAATCTGTGTTTTTTATTATTATTTGAAAATTTGGTAGGATCTTTGCTGTATGTGACGTTGAAAACTGTGTATATACTGAAACATGTATTAACAAGTTTAATTTCGGAAGAAAAAAAAACGTGAATATTTTCTGTAAGTACTACATTGACATGAAATTTGATAATATTGACTCCAGTAAATCTTGTACGAGCACATACCCACCACTTCAGATTTGCAAATTGCCAATAAGTGATTCACTATTAACAGCAACATGAGGGCATAATTGCAGCATGGGTCCAAATGGAATTCATTTCAAAAAATATAAAACTTGAAAGGCATTTATATAAGGAGGGAGTAATATTTCCACTTCCTCCACAAATTAATTCTGAAAGTGTTAACTTCATAGCTACTTTGCTATCAAAAATAAATTTATGAAAAATCTAAGTACTCGGAAACAAAAAAACCTATCAATACCAAAACTCTATTCATACTTCTGTATATAAAATCTTAGGAAACTCATTCAATAGTTACAAAAATTGTACTCATATTTGCAAATGACTATAATCTGTAAATATCTGAAAAAGAATAATGATGAGCTGCTACATAATATTGGCCCATGTGCAATTTAGCAAACATATTTTGTTTACTGGATAGGACGAACGAGAGAAATCAAATCACATTGTGAGAACATGTGAATATGTATGCCAAGTATGAGAAGTAAAACTCATAAAGAGGATAGAGATTTGGTTTTGACAGCAGCAGGTGGCAAATTATTAACAGTAGAATTATCTGTCCAATTCTTATCACCCCAATGCCATAACATACTCTCCCAGAAGCAGAAATCCTCAAAGCACGTTTTCAAACGCGGGTCTTTAATCTTAATTTTCCAGTGACCGTTGCTATAGTTTCCTTTCTTGGCTTGTCTACGATCCCACTCTAACGCCGCCTTCTGCTTCGACCTAAGCAAACAGAACTTCTGCAAGTTTTCCGGCATGGCATCGTGAACCTTCCACCACCTCGCATGAGCTACATTGCTCGCAAACTCCTGCAGAATGTCCACATTCCAGTTGCAGTCGTAATCTCGGAAACAAAGCCATGGTTTAGTACCTAGATAGTGGATGACATAAAGGATTGGTGGATCAGCTCCAAAGAGACGAGTTTTTGTCGCCTTTTTCTCATCCTCGTCGCCTTCCCAGAAATGTTTCAAGAAGTTCATGTGTTTTGGAATCCGATGCCACCATGTGAAAATTTCATTTAGATAGCCCTGGTCACCACCATTGTAGGATACAATCTCATTAATGTGGTCCATAAGTAGTTGAAATGTACAATTTGACGGTTCAACCACCATTACACCTGAGTTGAACAGTGTAGCATTGTTTCCTATGGCTGAAATTTCAGGCATCTCAAAAAGGAAATCAATATTTCTGAGTATAAGCAGGTCGGCGTCGATGAAAATGATTTTGTCGTAATCTGTTAACTGCCAGAGACGGAATTTGCTATAGTTCCACTCGTTATATGCCTCTGGTTCTGCTTTCGGATTCCTGATTCTTTGAATTGTATGGATCTTCCATCCAGCTGCTGCCAAGCCACTCCTGTGATAATCACTTATTGTTTCATCAACCAGAATCACGAGATCACGCGTTGAACCAGACATTCGAATACTTTGAGCTGCAGTGATGGCTCCACAAACATATATATGTGCAGAGTGCAGGATTGTTGCATAAGCTTCTCGGTGTGCCCTTTCCGAGTGAAAATTTTCTGTTAAAGGTAAGACAGTTAGTCTCTGATCAATATTCAATATATCCAGTTAACTCCATGTATACTGGAAATTCAAAGGAAATGGAATAATACGCTTTCAATATCCATATTGGCCTAATGGAACGCACTAAGATTAAAATCTACTAACCTAAGACATGGTTTTTATCCTTAAATATGCCAGACAATAAGATTCAATTAATTTTAAAGTTCATGCTTTCTCTGACATTAAGCAATAAATCTATTGATATACTATAAGGTAATCGGTTAGTAGTTAGCGATGTGGGATGTCTGTAAATAAATAATAACCAGAAAAGAAAAGTGTGCTGCTTTTAGGATTTTTTTTTAGAATTTGGCAAGTAGAGTCCTGATCTCTTGAATGAATACCCTTCACTGGTCATTTTCTCAATTAGCAAGTAGCAACATCTCCGAGTGGGGAAAATAATCACCGATAACACTTCTTTTCTTCAACATTCAGATCTGGTACTTAGTATCTAAGGTGTTCATTAACATTGAAAATAGTGATAATACATTTTTTTTTCAATATTCAGATCTGGTACTTAACAGACAACTTGACTAGTATCTACGGTGTGCATTAGCATTGAAAATAGTATATACTCAATGCATAGTTCTAAATATTGGTCGACAACCACAACTGCGGTAGCCATAAAAGGTTATGGAAGTCTCAGCAATGCAAATACAGCAGCATCGGCCGCATTTGTTCACAATGTCAAGGTTCACAATGAAAAGTGCTAAAAGAATACGGACACAAAGTACACACAACATAGAAATAAAAGAAGTTCAATGGCCTGACCTTTAGCCTTCAAAGGAACTGATAGTTCACATGAACCAATAGGTAACTGCAGCTTCTCTCTGAGTTTATGCAGGTCGGGTTCATAAAGCCAGGCATTCCCGTCACGCTGCATAATATCCTTGCAAGTAAAGAGATTTGGAATTGGGAAACAATCAGTCACGAAAAGTACATGCACTGGATGAAAACCTTTGGAAGTAGCAGCAAGTCTTGCTGCTTCAATCTGCAGGTGCAATCGAGCTACGTCTCTTGACCAGCGCCCTGACTTGTCGCAGGGAAGCTTAACAGCAATAAGATCAAGCCGTGGTTTTCCTGGTGCCTGAATCCTAGGTAGTGTTGGACAAGTAGGAAACTCATACTCTTCTTCTTCATCTATCCATTCTGGATACAAGTCTTCCCAAGTAATGTTGCTAGAGGCATAGTTTAGGTGAAGGACTACATGCTCTGCTTCTGGTACTAGGTGCTTCCAGTGGTCAATCTCACTGTCATTGAAGTTTAATAAGCCAACACCCTGATATGTGTCCTTATCCTTCAAATTTTCAAGAACATTAGTTATTTGGTTCCAGTCAATATTAAGAAATGATGCATAACGCAGATCAGTTCTATTGAGCTCTCCATTCCTATCATTTACAAATGTAGGCCTGCAACCCAAAAAATAAAATATTCATATAATATACAAAGAGAAGTAAATGAAAATCACTCTTTACTATTTGGACAAATCAATTGTCATTCAGTGTTGTCAATTGCTGATAGCGGAAAATAGCGGTTTGTTCAAATTTGTTATGCTACAGAGCTATAGCTCCACTATCACAGCTATTTGAAAGTACTTTTTACTAACTAGTTAGCGCAGAACAATAGTGATTTGTTCATATTCCGCAATGCTATAGCTGCTATTTGACAACACTGTTGTCATTGTATTACAAAATTAGGAGACAAGACATAATCTAAGGAAGGGATGCATGCATTGAAGAATTGAATTTGTAAGTAAGGAGACAGATATATTCTAACAAGGGTAAATTATTGCTCCATGCTTAAAAGGGATGGATGATATTTATGAGAAAGAATCCATGAGCAAACTACATCTTTCAAGAAAAAACCAAATTTAGAAACGAAACTAATACAATGACATGAAACCACCAAATTTAGGCATACCGAGATATTGAGTTTGATATATGATCAGTATTATAAACAGCTGGAGGATGAAAAATTGTAAGCAAGGTTCCCAAGATAATAATAACCAAAATAATTTTCCAATTTGGCTTGCAATTTAAACTCCTATCTTGGAACGGAATATGTGATGCTTTCTCAACATCTTTAAAATCCTTATTTTTTTGAGACCTTCTCTTGGTAGTATCTTCACTGCATCCAATAGAGAGGAAAAAAATCAATACTTTTATATCTGAGAGACCAAGAAGCAACAAAAGAAGCAGATGTAAAGTGAACTTTAAGACAACGTTCAATTATGTGTCTTCATCAACAAAGTTCAATTACGTGTCTTCATCAACAAATACATATAAGCTAGCTATAAGCATCTATGTAAGGACGGACAATTTCAGCATTGTTAATAATAATTTGGATACCAGAAAAGAAAACAGAATCCCAAATGATTCAGACAACAATGCCCATGTCCCTTAATGAACTCAGTCTTCTAAATCGTTATTTTCTTGGGTAATTGATTCAGAATCTCTTCGAATTGAATCTAAATCAATTGACATAATCTCAGCCTCTTCAGAATCTCTATGACACTATTTAACAGCTTTGTTCTTGCATCATAGCACTATTTAGAACAAATATGTATTTTCCATGCTTACTCGTACTATTCGGGCCAATCTCAAGATTCATTCAATGAAACAACCTCTTTCAAGGTTGAAAGTTAGTTGATTTCCACTTACTACAAAATGCCAAATGCAAATTAACTATAGCATACGGCTCCAAATTTATATATAAATGAAAATTAAACAAAGAAAGGAAAACTGACAATGACAAGCCTTTAGCATCTCAATCTCAAATTGCTACAAAGGATTTTAAGATTCTCAACCAACTAAAAGTTTCTAAAATAGCTCTCATATCTAATAAGGAGTCTAGCTCGACCCACAAAAATTGGACGAATGTTAAAACACCAAATTCAGCTCTAAAGTAAACAGATAAATTAACACATAACAATACAAACAATTGATCACAGAGTTCAGTCAATTGTGCAATTTATCCGACAGCATAGTGACTGTGGTAGTTTTTTGATTGTACAATACTTGTGTTACAGAGTACAATCCAAAGTTTAAATACTACACTCATTGCACTTTCAGGTGCACTCGATGCGCTTGAGCATCTATCTACTTTTCAATGAATACGAGTCATACTCAACAATAAACATCAAAATTGGGTAGGTAAGATTAACCAATTTGAGAAAGACAAAGGAATTCCAACTAAGCTAAAGACTAAACCAACAGACCAAAATGCAAATCAGGGTTCAAATTTTTAGTTTTGCATCAATAAGCAACCTGAATGAAGTTGACAATCGGTGACGTGGCTAAGCATCTATCTAAGTACAGGGAATTTCTTCATTGTTACTCAGCAATAATTTGGATACCAAAAATGAAAACAAAGTCCTAAATAATTAAACAACAATGCCCATATCCATTTATAAACTCACTCTTCTAACCCTTCTTTTGGGATAATTGATTCAGGATCTCTGTCTTTTCGAATATATAATTGAAACCAAATCAATAGATAAAACAAGGTGCAGAATCTCTATGACTCTAATTAACAGCTTTGTTCTTACGTTGTTACATCCCAGCACCATATAGAACCAAAAAATTTCATTTGATTGTTACATCCTAGCACCATTTAGAACCAAAAATTTGTATTTGCTATGCTTACTATTCGGACCAAACTCAAGATTGATTCAATCCACCAACCTCTTTCATAGTTGAAAGTTAGTTGGTTTCCACTTACTACAAAGTGCCAAATTCAAAATACAAACTAACAATAATAGCATAGGTTCCAAAAAAATACATATAATAAAATTAAACAAAGAAAGCAATACCAACGATGACAAGCATTCAGCATCTCAAACATACAATAAAGGATCCTAAGATTCTCTATACAACTAAACATCCTAAAATAGCTCTCATATCTAATAAAAAGCTACTCCCTCCGGTCACTATTATAAACAAATTTCTACATTTTAGGTTCATTCAATTAATGATGTATGTGGGCTACAATATAGACCACATACATCATTTATTGAATGAACCTAAAAAGTCAAAATTTGCTTATAATAGTGACCGGAGGGAGTAAGTGTATGTTTGGTTCCACTATTCGAGGAGGCAAAACTGATTCTAGAGGTGTAAAATTAACTTCGACATGTTTGGTTCCTCTAGAGTATAATTGATTCTACTTGAAGCTAAGAATTGTAGCTTCTAATTCCTTAATTGAATTTTATACTCAACTTTATTATTCAACTCACTTTTACATATACGTAGACATAAATCACTTTACCTTCAACTCAACTTTAGCCAGAATCAATTTACACTCAAATCAATTTTTCTCACCACATTAACCAAACATACAATTAGAACCAAAAATTCCGATCACAAACACAAACCATTGATCACAGAGTTAGGTCAATTGTGTCTACGTCTCCAACTGCAGAATAACCACTAGTTTTTCAATTACACTTGTTACACTGTCAGTGTGTCCGCTCGCTCTGCTATGCATTCGAGTGGACACACTTATCAGTAACTATGAGTCATACTCAAATAAAATTAGGTAACTAAGATTAACCAATTTGAGAAATATACAAATATATTTCAAATAAGATAAAAATGAAACAAATAAAGAAAAATGAAAATCAAATCAATGTTCATTTTCATTAAGCAACCTGAATGAAGAAGTTGATAATCGGTGACGTGGCTCAACGGTGTTTGGGGTGGGACCCCTCATCTTCGATTCAAGTCAAGTCAAACCAGTTTCTAACAGAACAAAATGCGAAGTCAAAATACAGAAAGAAAGAACGAAGAAAGAGAACACTTTAATGGGAATGAAAAGGAGAAAGCGGATTTCGCAGGGTTTTTGCAGAGAGTGAAAATATGAAGAGAATAGGGTTTTAAGGTTGATTGGATCAAGAATGAAGGTGGTGATGGAGAGTGGTGGAAACAACCATGACTAGGAGTTGGAGCGGTTATTATTCTCGTTCACTTTGACTTTTTTTTTTCATTGTATGTTAAGAATTTACTACTTTACCATCCAAAGTTATCAACCGGTAAAAATTTCCTCATCACATAATATCGTAGTAATTGCTCCTTCTTGCTACATTTATGAACAAAAAATAATTAATAATTTTTAGATTGATTAAATAACTAATGTATATGACTTATATATAGACCAAATATATTAGTTATTCGATGAATCTAAAAATTTATTTTTTGTTTATAAATATGACTGAAGGATTATATATAAAAAATTATATTTGTAATATTATAAAATTGTTTAAAAATATTAAAGGAAAATAATCAACATTAATTTAATGTTTATTTTTTTTATATTTTTTTTGTAAAACTTTATTCAATATTTGCATCTTGTCTGTTGTGAAATTTTTTGTGTTTATATTTGTGGAAAGAAACTTTTATTTTATATAAATTGATATGATAAAATTTTGAAAACTTGTGACTATTTTTAAAATATGAAATACCTATTTTGGTTCTTTAAATTTGACAAAAATATTGGGTTGGTCCTTATTACCATTTTAAGGATTTATTTGAAACTTTAAAACTTAAAAAACTTCAAATAGGTGCAATAAATTAATAACTTAAAAAGACTGATTTGAAATTTAAAAAAGCTTAAAAAAAAGTTAAAAACTTATTTGAAACTTAACAAACTTGACATTTCTGTCAAACATAAATGATCAAAAGAGGTATTTTGTCTTCAAAATTTCAAGCATTATTGTAATGTTTTTATTAAATATTGTTATATTTTTATGTGATATTAGACAACCACATTTGTTGATATTCGACAACACGAGAAAGTTCTCGTGAGTCTAGTTCAGTTGGTAGGGACAGTGCATAAAATATACAAAGTCTAAGCTGGAACTCCGGCCACCAAAAAAAAAAAGACAACCACGTGAAAGAATATTTTGGAGGAAACCATGGCATTTTTGCCGTTTTTACCACCTAATTTTCTTTGTAGAGTCCAAAAAAAAAAAAGACATAGAGGTTGAGTTTTCTCCTATAATATTAAATTTTTTTCAACAATAGACAGATTAATTATGAATTTCTTTGATTAATAAAAAGGATAGCGAAATGTTTCTTTTTTTTTTAAGAATGATAGGGAAATGTTAACTAGGGTTCCCAGGACATTAGTTAAAGAATTATAAAAAAATATTTTATTGGAAATTGTGTATGTTATTTTTTGAAACTTGAAAAAGTGTTACTTTTAATGTTAATTTTTTTTTTCTTACCATCTGTTTGCTTAATTATTGTCCCAGAGAAGCTGATTAACATGACCCTACTTAAATGACCAATTGAGACAAGTCATAATGGTGGTCAAAGACAATAAATGAATGGTTAAATGCATTAACAATTAAACAGGTGATTCTTATTCAAACACTTTCTATGTGGGATGGAAAGACCACCCCGATTTTTCTTATAGGAATCAAAACCTCTCTCTTCCCCCTTCTTTGTGAGCCGTCACCAAAACCCTAGTTTCTTCTCCTTCATCCACCAAAGAGGGGTGATATAAGGTCAATTTTTGACCCAAAATCACCCCTCTAACTCGTTTTTCTATTTCCCTTTTATTGAAATAAGTGATTTTCACATCTATTTTATTTATTTTTTTCGTGATTTTGTCGTCTAAGTGCGACTTTGTTGTTCGTCGTCTTTGTGCGACGTTGTTTGTCTTTTGTGTTTCGTTCAAGTATTTGTTCGATTCAGATTGTTAGATCAACTTCGATCTGGTGCAAATCAAATCAATGACTTTGGAGTCATCAACGTTGCAGATCTGGACACCTGGGTATTCCAGAGACTTAAATATAGTCATATGTGTAGGCTTTAGTACTTTGCCATTTTATGCTATTAACATGGATGCTGTGAGTTTGTTCACATATTCATCCTTTTTGTTTTTAGCGATTTTCATTGTATCGATGTACTCTATCAATTTGAATGAATCACTACAAGAAACTTGCCATTTAGCAACGGCAGAAACCGTTGGTAAAGGTCTCAAAAGCCGTTGGTATAGGTCATAAAACTTATACCAACGCCCACCTGTTACCGTCTAGGATACTATGCTTATACCAACGGCAAGAATGTCGTCCCAATAGCTTATACCAACGGAAAATTAGCTTGATGCTATAGATTTTGGAGCTATAGCAACGACATTTTACACCTATTAATTAGTTTTAGTCAACCTCCATATCCGTTGGTATAGGACCAAAATGTCCGTTGCTATAGGTTCTCTTTTTTTTTTTTTAAATAAAATTCACCCTAATATAAATATTTTTTAATAATAATTAAATTTTCACAATAATTCCTGACCAAAAAAAATAATATATTCGGCTATACTTTTTTATTGCACTACACAAAATTTAAGGTAACATCAAAGAAAATTTCAATAATATGATCAAAGTAGTAAGTCTTACAAACATCAAAATAACAAAATAATGTCAATTTTATATAATAACCAACACAAAAATAGATACTACATCAAAAAAAATAACTAGATGAACCTAAACATATCCAAGATAATTTTTTTTCTTCTAATCTTCCTCTCTTCCGTCTTCATCACTGCATCGACTTGAAGAATTTATCTGGTTTGGAGTACTAGCACCAATTGTGGCCTATTAAAAATAAAAACAAAATATGTTACAAACTCTACTTAATTCATGTTATCATAATATTCGATATCCGAACACGAAAAGTAAAATATCAATTATATAATATACATGTTTTGCAGCTTCTATAATATCATTCAAATCTTCTTGAGATAATCGATTTTGTATCACTGACATCATATTTGCCATAAACACATTTGTCCTCTCTTGACTTTCTCGCATTTTTTTAAGTTCATCCCTCAATTCTTGATTTTCAGACAAAGTAGCTTTTGATTTCTTAGGTTTGGGAATATTGCCTATACAACGCACATGTCCCCTCTTTTCAGCTCCTTTTACTCGGGAATAAATGTCATTCTTCCAAGGCATATGACTTTGTGTCCCAACCGATTGAGAAGTTTCTGCCTCATTATTATGTTTGTTTAGTTCTTCCTGAAAAATTATAAGATATATAGATTATAAGAATACATTTTAAAAGAGAATTCATTAATATGACAATCAAAACAATTGAAAAGGGTCACTTTTATGTCATAATCATAACAAAAATGTTCATTAAAATAGAACATTTGAACATAATTGAGAACAGAATTCAAAACAGAGTTCATTAATTTAAAACAAAATTCAGAACATAATTAAATTAGAACAACTGAATAAGAACAATTAAAACAGAATAAGCAAGATCAAAGTAATGGTTGTGGATGGTCATTCGAATAGGGGACCGCTCATTCGAATATATCAGTTATTTGTAACAACTAGTTCAATTATACCAACAATAAAAACACACACAATCATGACAAGAAAATTCGAAATGAGGCCAATATAAATAACAAAATTCCCCACCTGAATGGCATCATAAAAATCATTCAAAGGGAACTAACTGAACTATACTTGCAAAACAAACTTCAAAACAGAATTCAATCAGAGCAATTGAACCAGAACAATTGTTACAGAACAATTAAAATTGAATAAGCAAGTCCAATTTTATGTCACAATCAGAACATAATTCGGAACAATTAAAACAGAACAATTGATCCAGTTTCAATTCTTACGGTCATAATTCAATTTTATACAACATTCAATTTTATACAACAGACAATGATCCAATTTCATTGATTTAACATATCGTTTCAGTATAAGTTATAGAATCAAAAAAGGTATGAACGAAAGAAAGTCTTACTATAAATCTTACAGCATGTTCATTAACAATTGAACCATCTTTATGAGTACGTGTATCAATGTAAATCTCTTTGCGTGTGGGCGACACTCCTTTGGCTTTTTCTTTCTAATACCAAACAAATGAAATTATAAGTAATTTGTTTTATAAATACAATTTATTCAATTACAAGTTCAAATATTAACTAACCTTCTCATTGATCAATTTCGGGAGACTTTTTGTACCCATGCAATGAATATCTTCATATCTTTTACGATTCTGACTATTCTTTTTACTTTCTTTCTATAATTGATACAACATAATGTTAGTCGAAAGAAGGAACCAAGTTCGAAGATTTTTATAGTATGATAATATCTCTTTTAAATTTGACTTACTTGTGCCTCTTCAGAAAACCAATGATCAATCCTATCATATATTGAGATTGTAAGCAAAAGTGATCAATCTTATCGCAAAATTCTCTGGTAAGGTAAAATTTTCTTGTAATGTTAGTCAAACATCACTTTTTTTTTTATTAAAAAAACAACATATTATATAACAAGCTGATTGCATACGCACAACAGAAACGACGAGAAAACAGGACTACAATACTGCCCAGTGCATATGTAACACCCCGTTTTCCCAACATAAAAATTTCTCAAAATAATAATCAGAGTTTCACAACTTAAACGGAATGCTACATTTCTTAAAAATCACAATGGAATAAATAATAATTTATCCTTCAAAATATTTCAATAAAATCTTAAATCACTTCGCAGCGGAATTTATTTCAAAAATCTTAAAAACAACTTTGGCACGAAGGCCTCAACGTAAAATCTCATCAAATTCTTTAATATCATGTTCATAAAATCTCATAGTTAAATATAATCTCAAACAACTCATCATAATCATGTATAGAAACATCATCAAAATTCATCATATAGAAAACATCATCAAAATTCATCATATAGAAAACATCATCGCATCATCAAGTTCACATCATCACATAATCATATCAAAACTCAAATCATAATCAAAGCCAAACAAAACAACACATAATCCAATTTAAACAACTTCATCGACAAATATAATCATTAAATTCTCTCATAACCCTAATTCTCAAAAAACTCTCAAAACTACACCTAATCATGCTAATTGCAATTTCAGAAATCATATACTTAATTTTAATGAGAGTTAGTCTCACCCTTACCTTAATTCAGATGAACAAAGCTTACGAAAGAGAACAAAAGTGGTGAAAACACCCAAATATACTGCTGCAGTGCGCGACAGTTTTCTCTTAACTCCGACCTTGTTTCGACGATCCGAACGGTGAAAAGGTAGACCCAGGTGTTGTGAACCTTGTGTCCAAAATTCGTCACGATCCAACGGTTAACGAGTGAGAAATCGCTGTTTTACCGAGGTAGATTTCAGAAAAACGGGAATTGCTTTCTCTCTTCTCTTTGGTGGCTACTTTTCTCACAAAAATTTGTTTTTACCTTCAAACTATTCTAACCTAGCTTCTCCTATTTATATATCACTTCTCCTCTATCTTATTTACTCTTATCACCAAAAACTACTCTCTTCCCTAATATCTTAATAATAATAATAATACACCAAATAACAAATATATTTCTATACTAGATAACATATATATATCCACACAAAATAACATATATATTTCTACATAAAATAACAAATATATTTTCAAACCAAATAACAAATATATTTCTATAACAAATATATCTCTACATAACAAACATATTTCTATAACAAATATATCTCTACATAACAAACCTATTTCTATAACAAATATATTTTTACACCAAATAACACATATTAGCATATTTCATCAAAATATATATTATAAATCAAATTATAATACACTAAAAATACAATAAATTAATAAAATACTCCCTCCGTTCCTTTTTAAGTGTCTTTTTAGAAAATTTCCATCAAAATAGCAAAGTGTATTTTTTCACGTTTTCTTCCAATTATACCCTCCTTTTAATTCAACAATAAATTCATATTTTTTTGCACACACTTTATCTTTCCAATAAATTTAATATGTTATCTTTTTCTCGTAACAAACAGTTGTTAGTTATTATCTTTTTCTCCAACAAATTCCTATTTTTTTACGCGCTCTCTCTCCCAAAATAAACAATTGTCAATTTTTTAAATATTCCGCACATCTTTTAAATTATTATAAGTCAATATAAAAATTATTCCAACTTCACATTAATCAAAAACTAAAAAAAATTTTACTTCCTTCCAACTCCTTTAATCAAAGTTAAGACTTCAACTATGGCTTCAACCAATGCTAGATTCGCATTGTGCGACATCTTATTTATAGAATTTTTAAATTTATAGAATTGTTATTCATCTTATTTATAGAATTTTAACTCTTCTTTGAACCATTGTTTGTAACAAAATTTTGTTTAAATTTGAAGATAATAAGAAACAAACTTTGTTTAAAAAAAAACAAACAAACTTTGTTTAAAAAAACGAACTTTAGCTTTCCAAATAGATAACATTAATTAGATTTATTGAAAAAGTTAAGAGTAATTGAAAAAGGGTATAATTGACAAATCATACCCTAAAAATACAAAAAGGACAGTTAAATAGGAACGAAAAATACACGCTAAAAAGACACTTAAAAAGGAACGGAGGGAGTATTAAATATTAAAAGTAGGGCGTTACACATACACATAGGCGCTCCACAAAGCCAAACGAAAAAAACAGCACCAAACATACACATAGGTGAAAGTTTTTGGTGTTGTCATGACGGAGAGATGACAGTCTATAAGCTGGTGTGTGGAAGAGAGCTGAGCTCCAAGTAGCAGCTCTCTTTCCCAATATAAAAGTTTTGTTTTCTTCTTTCCGGTCAATGGATTCTAAAGGTAAATAGTTCAATGTATGTATTACACCTCCTAGTGCTTGTGATGTTTTTTAAGGTTGAATTTGTGTTTGTTACTACTCACAATGGTTAATCAATTGTTACCTAACAACAAATTTAGGCCATGTTTGGTTTTTCTAAAGCCTAATTAGAGCAATACACCACAAGCTACTGAACAGGACACTTAAGTTCATGTTTCCACTTTTATCAACAATGCACAATTGCAAAGTGAACTCCATCTAAAATTAAGTAACACTACTATAGAACTTTTGTATGCTCTACAAACAGCAATATGAAGCAAAGAACACAAAGAAGGGGATTCAACTATAAAAGACAGCCAAAAAATCATCACTAACTAAAACATATAAATCTATAAAAACAACCCAAATCACAAACAAATTGACAAAATCCAAGAAAGAAAAATCAAAACCTTAACAGATAGGCATTCAAATTGTGCATACATAAAAACAAGAGAAGGAGAGAAAAAGAGTCTTGAACCTGTTTGCAGCAGCCAAGTGAGATGAGCTAAGTGAGCAACGAGCCGAGCGAAGTGAAGGATTTAGGAACCTGTTTGCGGCAGCAAAGTAAGATTAGCGATAAGCTGATCGAAGTGAACTGATGAGTGAAGGTTTTGGGAATTAGATTGATGAAGTGAAGATTTAGGGCAAATGAATTTGGAAATTAGATAGGGGAAATTAGATTAGGAACCGATTAGGGGACCTGTTTGGGAGTTAGATTGAGGAAATATGAATGGATTTTTGGTATGAGCGATTGCTGATTGATGGGTGAATGAGGAAAAACTTGAGTTTTGTTATGTATATATTTGTTATAACAATAATGAACGATGTGAGGGAGAAAGTGGTGTTTGTTATTTATATAATAATAATAATAATAATAATAATAATAATAATAATAATAATAATAATAATAATAATAATAATAATAATCTATCACAGTATATAACTGGGAGCAAGAATGTTCTATTGTTTTTGTTATTGAAAAGATAAAAAAATTATTTTTTAATAAAGAATTTTTATTATATTTGTTATTTTTTTTTAATAAATGTTATATTTGTTATATTATTGTTAAAAGATTAACATATTTGTTACCTATAATAATGAAACCGTCGTATCTGAAAAATTAAAGTTTGTTTTTTTTAATAACAAACTTTTGCTACATATAAGTGAGAGTAGAAATTATATAAATAAGACTGTAATGTTGTTGCAAATTTAAGTGCAAATTAGAATAACAAATCTGATGGCAAAAATAAAAGACTCTATGAATATTCAAAAAGAAGAAAGAGTGGAAGATTCTTTTGAAAAAAGTGAAGGAGAAGGAGAAATAGTTGAAGAAAGAGTGTTTCTTAACCTATAGCAACGGGATATTGAAACATCAGTTGCTAAATTTTATCTATATTAACTCTTTTTTCTGCAGTTGCTAAAAGTGACCGTTGCTATATGGCAAATTTCTTGTAGTGAATGAATATTGTTTCTTTTTGTCAAAAAAAAAAAAAACAGTCGGTTGGATCATGACCTGGTTACCCAAACAACCCACAAAATTTCCCATAAACAAAATTTATGGGACCAAGGTAGATTCAATGGATACTCACAATAAAATACTTGAGACTCAAATTTCCCAAATTACACAACAAGTGGCTTCCATCAAAATAACCTTAAGGATGATGTCAATTTTATAACAATAGTTGAATGGAAAAGGAACCTATGGGCAAGGAAGATGGGAGTAGTAACCAATAGTTGACGTCATCCTTGAAGGAAGTGCATGCTATAATTATCAATAAATCACCTCCTAACCTTAAGGATCATGATACATTCTACATTCTTTGCCTAAGACTATGTGCAATGGTTGTGTTGAATCTGACATTCAACAAGTATAACACGTGCAATAAAGTGTTGAAGGCTATTGAAGGTTGTGCTGGAGGAGAGAGACGTTGAAGCCATTCAACACAATTGAAGCTTGTCATCTGATGCCACGCGTCACAGCGTGATTCGGCCAAACAGGTGCGTGCAGCGTGTGAGCTGCAGAACGGAAGAGAGAAGATCTGCTTTTTAGATAAGCTTGCATACGTGTCTCGTTCTGATTGGTCTGCCTGATTCTTATCATTTTAATTATTTAAGTCAATTATTTCGCTGGAAATTAATTTTAAATTTTTTTTTACCAAAATTCATGATTTTTTTTGTCTATAAATAAAAACTTGGTTCATTTGATTTGGACACAGAAAAAAAAAAGTTTTTCACTATCTAATCTATTATTATCTTTCTATTAGCAAACTAAGTGAAGTGAACCCGATAAGTTATTTGCACAAGTTCAGGAGGGATGTCGGAAGGATATCGAACGTGCATTTGGAGTGCTTCAAGCTCGATTTAAAATCATCCGTAAATCAGCTCGCTTGTGGGACATAGGAGATTTGGGTATCATCATGAGGTCATGCATCATATTACATAATATGATTGTTGAGGATGAACGAGATACATATGCTCAACGTTGGACTGATTTTGAGCAATCTGAGGGAAGTGGATCTAGTACACCGCAACCATACTCGACCGAGGTGTTACCCGCTTTTGCAAATCATGTGCGTGCTAGATCCGAGTTGCGTGATACAAATGTTCATCACGAATTGCAAGTAGATCTAGTGAAACACATATAGACAAAATTTGGAATGTTTCGTGATTGAAGATGATTTGTATCGTACTAAATAAATTAGTTGTGTGTTGTGTGTTTAGTTTATTGTTTTACATTTTAAGTTATTTGTGTGTCGCGTGCTTAGTTTGTTGTATTGCATTTTAAGTTAAGAAAATAAAAATAAATTATTTAAATACATTTTGTTTTTACAAAAAAAAAAAATTGTTAGGCGTTTTTTAATTTAATTATAATCGATAATTGTAATTTTATGTAATTATAAAAACAAAAATATAAAATTAAATAAGAATAAGAAGTAAAAGGTGGTGGGGTAGAGTGTTGAATGAAAAACTATTGGAGTGGGTAAAATTGAATGAGTGTTGAATTGAGAGAGAGAGAGAGAGAGAGAGAGAGAGAGAGAGAGAGAGAGAGAGAGAGAGAGAGAGAGAGAGAGAGAGAGAGAATGATGTGGAGTGTTGGGAATTAAAAAAGTGGGTGTGGAATGGTGTTGAAAGAAAAAACCATTGTAAATTGTCTAATAGGTGAATGTGAATTGAGTACAAGTGAGGTCTAGTGTTAATCATATGTATTTGGCCATCTATTAAAAATAAAAAACTAAACCAGATAAGTAAAAATAAAACTAAACCAAATAAACTTTCAATCGACATACATAAAACATAATAGTTGTTTGTTCATACATGAAGTCCAAACGAAAACAAACACTAACATAAATAAAAGGAACCAACATACATTCAACACAACCAAGTCAAGAAGTTACTCCATAATTGCAATTCATACTCATAGGTACTTTAGGCCATGACGTTAATTTCTTATCAACGTTGGCCATCATCATTGGCATTGTTTGAGCCACTAGCACCTGACCCATCCATGCGGTTGCGATAGTTTTTGAGGTCTTTCCCAACAGACCGAACTAACTCCTCAAAGCCCAACCTATTCATCGTCCATAGTAAATCATCAGCAGAAACAGTCATTTGATGTTCTACATTGGCTTGTTGGAAAGCCTCACTTGTGACCTTGTCCTTAAATTTAGACACACACAATTGCATCAACTCCTTAGCATCATCAGTGATTATTGTGTCTGGTGGAAGAACATTTTGAATGACTCTTGTCCCATGGCTGATGGGAATCATATGCACTTCCTCGCCCATTGCTGGAGTTGAATGTTGGTTCTCAGTTCCAATGCCAGTGTTGTTGTTGTTGGTGGATGTGTTTCCTTCAGCTACAATGTTTTACAATGGAGGCAAAAGAAAAAATAAATCAATTTTAGCTCCTCAAAATCAAAAGATTTGGTACAAGAGAATTTTTTTCTTTTTTTTAAACTTTTAACAAAATTTCACTTAGACAAAAAAATGTAACGTATAATTACTTTTAACAATTTTTTATCTTAGCTTGTAAAATGTGACCACACATGCCTCACTTGATGATCCTTAAAAAAAATGCATCACTTGATGTTAGTAGAATCTTTACATATAAAAACGAGAACCATGAAGCTATTACAACTAAGATACAAACATACTTTTTTTTTATGCGTGTATATGCTGGTTTGTTTCACACCATTAGATAGATCAACAATGAAATTTGTAATAAAACTGAAATTTGTAATTTATAATTAATATTATATCCCATTAGTTTTAAATACAATAATCTATAATATTAAAAAATTGAAATTTTAGCAAAGTTGTTTTTCTCACCATTGTATATGCAGATCTGCTCTGAACAAAATTAATTCCATGATCTCAAATCTTTTTTAGTGTGAATCGAATTCGGTACCCCAAAGTTTATAAGTTATAACACTCACACACGTTAAAATTTCATTAAAAAACTAAGTATTTTCCCATGTCAAAAATGGTTAACAAGTGATGCACAATCATACCTCAAGTTAGATTTTTCTTTCCAGAGGCAAATAATGCCTTGAGAATCCAATAGAAGCAATTAAGGAGAAAAAAAAAATATAAAACAGTAAGATCTACTGAGAAATTAGATATCTAATTCATTTATGCGACTTTGTCAAACAAAAAAAAATCATTTATGCGATAGAGATACAACTGTGCAATTTTATTTATTTAGAGTGCTTACCAGAGCTTGATTGTGTCGAACGGTTGTTGTTAAATGAGGGACTTCCATGCTCCATACTGCTTTAGGACTTGAATTTATTTGACTACTGAATAATGGTGGTAATTTATTTTGAGAAGAATGGATGTGAATTTTAGTCTATACTCTTCTTAATTTATAGAGGAATAATGGTATTTCCCCATAAAATAGAAACGTAAAACCGTTGAATTGTCACCCTATTAGTCCATGTCCATGTGTAAAAAGGATGGATTTTTTTTATATTAAGTAATAATTTATTTCATACTTGTACCCAACAAAAAAAAAAAATTATTTCATACTTCCTTCGATCTCATATATAAGAAAAGATTTTTTTTTTTCTAAGTTCATTGAATAATTAATGTATCTGGTCTATATTGTAAAACAGATACATTAATTATTCAATGAACCCAAAAAAAAACCTTTTCTTATATTTAATTTCAATAAATGTTAAAAAATTATATTATTTGGATTCATTAATAGAATCAGATTTGATTTTAAGATAATTATATCTAATATGAAGTCTTATCTCAGATGTAAAATTTTAACTAAGGTAGAGTAGTTAAAAAATTATCATCAATGCTACAATTTTTAATAATATTTTCTCCATCCCCATTTTTTTTTATTTTTAAATTTAATATCATTATTTAGATTTTTTTTTAGTATTTTTTATTGGTTCTTGTGTAACACCCAAGGCTGACTAGAGCGGAAAGTGGTCGCCAGTGCACAAGACATGACAATGATCGACTCCTGATAACTTCTAGACGAACTGAATCACACCTGAATGAGTTGGATCCCGAGGTCGTGCAAGTATGGGTCTGCATGGTTGAAGGAAGACTTATAAGAATTGTTTGGTACTACTTATATCAAGAAGATG